>OX375865.1:33880665-33989758 GCA_947359475.1 Heligmosomoides polygyrus bakeri | reverse complement strand
CAATAGCAGTGCGCCTTTAGGATATGGGGTGAAGAAACAATGTGCTGTATTTGCCCATATCCCTTAGTTCTTAGTGTAAAAGAATAAAAGGGTAATGGGCAATCCTTATTTGGACCAATTCAACGTTAACAGTATATCTTGGAGGCAATTTGAATGCGTATTTGGCACAACACCATGCGGTGGCCGACGGACAAATCGACAGCCGGAGTTTCCTCCTACTGCGTGGCCACGCTGCCACTCCTTAGCATAGCACTTGCAAACCAGTCTATTATATTCTATTTTCCTGTCAGTGTTGTGCCTAGTTTGTGGTTGTAATCAGAAAGCGATATTGAAAGTCGCTTACCCTTTCGGGCATAACCTCAAAATACATTAAGTAATTTATTGGCTGAGCCAACTAAAATGTGATTGTATGTGGTCATGATTAATAGATTCCCACATTGAATTCTTTCAGTACAGAAATGACAGTGTCCTACAATTCTGCGGTGTCTTCCGTCTCAGCGTTCACGTTCCTTCGTCTACTGCTACGCTGGCGAGGTTCCATATGGAAATCGGTATCGGGCGAGCTGCTGCTCTGGATCAGCTGCTACTACATTGTATGCGCTGTCTACCGTTTCGCTCTAAACGAGCCAGCGCAGCGGTAAGTAGCTGTCACTTTGCCTTCACCGCGGGGTTGTGTTGAGTAGATGAGATGATGTCGATAGAAACCTTAACTGTAACGGACAGGGTGAAATATCAACATTTTGGATCCATTTTATAACAAAGGAAGATTGGCTGCTGCAATCAATATGTAGTACTGGCCGTCTATTACAGTCTCTTTTCAGCACAAACATTTTTTATTCGCGTTTTTGCAGGAAGAGTAAGGAAGCGAAAGAGGCATTATTGATTATTGCTTCTGAAACAGTGCTGCCCAAAAAGTAGCTGGTAGCGCAATTCTGTCTTTGGATGTCGCGTTCGACGAATTAGCGTCGGTGGACCAATTCTTTACATAGGTCCTGCTCGGTAGGAAGTCGATACGGGTTTCAATCCCGTCTGGTGCCGAGTTTTGATTGCACCAAACCATCGTTGTGACTTCAGTGACAGCCACTTTAAGCTTGAAGCAAGTAACTTCAAACGTTACTATGTGTTTCATTTTTCTTTACTTTTCTAGAAAGAAGTAGGAACCTAAAAGAAGTTGAAAATTTTAAGTTACCTTGAAGTGCGTAACGTTCACGCAATACAGGTTCTTCTTCGTTTGAAGGAAGTTGGAAGTTACCGTGCTAAAGAAATGCTAAGCCGCTCTGCTCCCAGCGCCTATTCCAGGACGTTCGAGCGAATAGCAGACTACTGCGACTACCGTCTGGTCTACATTCCTCTGACATTCATGCTCGGATTCTTTGTCTCCATCATTGTCGACAGGTGGCGTTCGATTTTCAACAACATGGGTTGGATAGAGAAGTGAGTGGACATCCAGAGCGACGTGTAGCACTTCCCCCATTAGATCCAATGTATAGCCTAGCTCTGACTGTGGCACACCTCCTGCGTGGTGAGGAGAAGGAGCCCAGGCAGATGCGCCGCGACATCGTCCGCTACACGGTCCTAGCGCAGGTCAGTGACGAGGGTACGCTGAGGAGGGTTCAGCAATTCGACAGAGGCCTTCAGATTCTCGTCTTCCGCGACATTTCGTTGCGCGTTCGACGTCGATTCCCAAACATGGACACTCTTGTCGTTGCTGGTAAGTGTATTGATGCAGTCGGTAAGAAGGTGTTCGTAACAATATCCTTTTCCGCTGGCTAATGCTCAGCTAATGGCTACTACCAAACTCACATTTCTAGTCACAAAATTAATATAACGATGGTAAGAGAAAACGATCCGTGCCTTCAGATACATAGTAAGTTAGCTAGCGGTAAGAGCTTGCATAAGGAACAAAGAACAAAGGACAGCGTTCTTCAGTCCCTTTTTGGATGCGCTACGCATTCTAAACACTTATACGGGAGGCGGCTTGAATGCGTATTTGCCCAGAACAATGACTCACGGTAACCAGACAATAAGCAAGTTAGTGTTCCACCCTTCCCAGACAAGTATGGCACCAATTAAGATGGAGGGCTTGGTTGGCCTGGACAGGAAACCCAAACAAAAATCAGGAATCGGTTGCATGCCATAGCCTCTCTCTGGCTGTGCTATCATGCCTTAAGGTCCGGTTCTCCTCTCTTCCATTTATTGGAAGTTACCATGTATTCGTACGCTTTTCCTTCGACATCGACTTCGTTCTGCTGCACCAAACTCTTAACCCTAGAATGCTGCCCCTGCAGTATGAACCTTCAATCAAATTTGCCTAAATTGTAACTAAGGAGCTATGCTACACACTAGAAGTAGTTTCTCACACGCCGCTAAAAATCGTGTTCTCTAAGGAGCCACTGAGATCCAGAAGCAGATGCTTTGCGAGGCAGTATGGTCAATACAAAATTAACTAATGACAACATTAATTTGAGAAGATCGTGACCGTTCGTGACCAGAAGATACAACATAACAATGGAGAGCAAGACTGGAGTATGGCCTGCGACAAAAACTGGAAAAGACGGATTTCATATTGTCTAGATTCCAGAATAACGACAACATCAAGCTGGGCAATGAACACCTAAAGTTATAGAATCTATGTATATAACTTGGATCTATATCTGCAGCCAAAGGGAATGGAAACCTCTGGTCTGAAATAAGATATCGAGTAGCAGCGGCAGGGACAAAACGACGATAACCAAGTGCAGTTCTTCGTGACCAATAAACACCGGATATTCTGAAGGCGAAGATGTACAAGTCCACCACTCAACTGTCTGACCGAGTGTGGGCTACGAGTGACCTCTACGAGCTGGATGTTCATTCAGCGAAAACACCATGCACATAGAAATTGTCCCGCAGTTGAGGACGGAGGCACGACGTTATACCAGAGGATGAGGCCATTTGGCGACGATGTCAAGCACTGCCAAACCAACTGCTTGTTGCCAGGATCGTTGAAGATATGCAGAAATTGATATGGCAGTAGAGAAGAAAAAGCAGGGCCGAAAACCCTGCTGCTGTGCTAGAATGACGCCTACGACGGAGAAAAACAAGTATAGGAATAAGAAGGAGTTTGTTTTTCCATGTTACTAATGCAACGAGGAGCGGATCACTTTGGCACCTAATTGGTATGTACCATGATTTTGCAGCGACACCAATTTGCATTTGCATTCTGGTGAGGTTAATGAGCTCTCGCCCTGTTCCTCTAACCTCCCGGCGGAGGCAAAGTCAACGCGGTGTGAAACATAAGATTGGCGTACTCAAATGTATAGATGCAAAAACGACTACAAGGGAGTGCCGTGTACCCCCAAAAGCAGGTGCATTCTCTAGAAGGATCATGAGGTAGGCATAAAAGTCACCCCAGCTGGCGCTGTATACCCTTTGGGGAGAAAAAAAGAAAAGCCTCATCAACTGGATGACATAGTACTGTTCTTGCCCCAGAACACGAAGCCGGATGGACATTTTCATTCTGTTGGAACAAAATCTGACATTACATTTAAACAATTCGTTAACGAAGATCTTCCTAATCATGATCAAATTTTGTGGATTCAATTAAAAGTTAAACGTGCACGAAAGGGCTTTGTTGCGGTAACAAATTTTATCTTCCAAGTTTAGTTATGTAATGCTGATCAGACTTCGACCATGCGTTGCAGGTTTTCTAAACAAAAACGAGCTGAAACACCTTGAGAATATCAAGCTGTCGTACAACAAGTATTGGGCGCCACTGCATTGGGCAATATGCACCTGCGTGAAGGCCTTGGAGAAGGAGTACTTCGAGACAACGTTCGCTATGATCTGTGTGCAGAATGTGAGTTGGCCACTGTGTGGATACAAATATGGCTTTGCCAGACTCTCTGATCAGCAAACTATGGAACGCTTGAAAATTCAACGGGAAAAAACCGAGAACTCAAACGATTCTTCAACGACCTTGATCTGCAACGTTACTATTCGAATTCAGGAAATCAAAGCCTTTCGCACTAACCTCGCTCTTTTGTGTAATTTTGACTGGGTTCCTGTGCCGCTCGCCTATCCGCAGGTGCGTTTCCTTCGTTCTTGAAGTTTTTATACAAGCGTGACTATGCTGAATATCTCCTGTTCTAAGCTTTAAGCTTGCAGAGGGATTTGAAGCCAACGCACAGGATCAAGTGTCGCGCGAGCTAGGATTTTCTCGTGTAAAAAGATAAAATATAGAGTACGGGGTTAGTCTTCTCCCGATTGGGATGAGCCAAACATTTATTTCCATTTTTGGTATCGTGGAGACGACTTGACTCCATATTTGGTGTATACCGTAGCCAGCCGGTGAATAAATTGTTGCTTTATCTTTCACCTAGGTAGGGTGCCAATTAACTAACCCCGGAAATATGGAACTTCCATTTCTCGGGTCTTCTCTATGAAGGAGGATCACCCATAGAAGAGCTGGGAACTTACCCCGTACCGCGCAACAGCTCCGTTGCATCATTTATCCTACGATCTTCTCATTATTATTATTTTTTTTATAGATTTTATTATAAGTTAAAATAGGGGTTTAATAGACCATTGTTGTGGCACCATCTATGTGTTTTCGAAGCGAAAAATGTTCCGATTGGTGTCTAAATGGCCTGCATTGTTTCTGAAGGGAAGATGGGTTAGTTTAAAGCTTTCGAACGATGATGGACGGACAATAACATTATAGTTCAGTATGGCATGTATTTGGAAGTACACCCAAAAGTGACACCGTGATGGGCTTTCACAGAGATGTTTGTTTGCGAGCGAAATTCTGGTCTCGACGGGACTCGAACCCACATGCCCTTCTTGCCGAGCGAGATGCTACACCGTTTCATCACCAGCGTTATTGGATCACACGTCTTCATCAACGATATCCGCGCTGCAACCGCCTGGACCACTGATGTCGAAGTTGATTGTCCTGATATGACTCTCCGAGGGACATTCCCCCAACGACACCTATTCCACAAGTTGCTCGAACCGACAACATACAGTCAAACTATTGGTCGGATTTGTCTAACAAGCTATAGATTATGGGTAGATTATCAGCCATCACCACTCCCCATGGGAATCACGATATCATGGATGATTTTGACGGTTTGCTTACGAGGAGTCTTGAATTTTGCGTTCGCTTTAACAGCGCCAGTGACATGTTCTGCCAGGAGAGCAAGGAAGGAGGTTAGTGTCCCGTCTGGCTCTATACTTTTGATCGGTGCTAAATATCGTTGTAGTAACTTATAGCATCAGCAAGATCCACTTAAGCATTGAACAATACTAGTAGAATCATCGCTATTAAGGTAGTGTTCCTAGCGGTTCGCGTTTACTTCGTGATCTGCCTGGTATCACGCCAGTACCTTCTGAAGGACGACGCCAGGAATCACAATAATGTGAGCGCATCATCCCGAAGCTGTCCGCTGTGATCTCCCATCCACTCTTACTTTCCTGATTTGTAGGTGGACCTCTACGTGCCGTTCATGACCATACTCGAATTTACATTTTTCGTTGGATGGATGAAAGTGAGTTTCGCATTCCGATCAGCTGCATTGCTCCTACCAACTTAAGCTCCGCAGTGCTCAGGTTGCCGAAGCACTTCTGAATCCTCTCGGAGAAGACGACGACGACTTTGAGTGCAACTTTCTCATCGACAAAAATATCGCTGTACGCAACCGGAATTATATCCATATTTTAATAGCTATTTAGAGCGACATTGAGGGAGTGGAAGAAAATGATTTTCGTATTGCATCTATGTGTACGAAGGTGCTGCAATTTCGTGATAGGCTGGAAAAAGTACCGATAGTTCAGACCGGTCTCTGCATCGTTGACGACGAACACAAGTCGTGCCCAGAATTGACTAGCGATCGCTTCTCCGATCCCGACTATAATCCGGTCTACTCCGAAGACAGCCAGCTCCATGGCGGAGATGGAGTCCTCACCGGCTCGGCAGAGCAGTACAGGTAAGCACTGCGATTGCGCTCTTATTAGATTTCAAGCATTCACAAATCCAGTATTACTCGACCTTCCTTTGTTGCACTAGAAGCTGCTCTTGCATAAGGAGGCTTTTTGAGCACACTGACTGTTTCTCATACAATACCGCTCGCGCCGCACGGTCAAAAGTGGGCGAAAAAACGCCAACATAGCGTCGCAAAGCGTCGCACGCTCATAACTCCTTCAGATTTAGGTTTCTTGAGTAAAGGTTGGTACCATTCGATTCGCCTCTTTGAGATCTACACAAAAATGTGTAAAACTTTACCGGATCACCCGTATTTTCGCCGTGGGTGGTCAAAATTAGCTGTACGGGCGATTAGAGCAGCTTATTTCCCAGGATATGCGTGCTTTCGGAGTATCTCCAAGATGGCGTACGTCGCCAGTGCTCTGTCATGCCAGGAATGCCCCGAGAGTGCGCCGTGCACAATGCACACAGAACCTAACCTATCAATCGAGTGGGCAAGCGCAGGGGACATGCTCTCGCCCACTCGATTGATAGGTTAGGTTCTGTGTGCATTGTGCACGGCGCACTCTCGGGGCATTCCTGGCATGACAGAGCTCTGGCGACGTACGCCTCTTGGAGATACTCCGAAAGCACGCATATCCTGGGAAATAAGCTGCTCTAATCGCCCGTACAGCCAATTTTGGACCACCCACGGCGAAAATACGTGCATTCCGGTAATGTTTTGCACATGCTTGTGTAGATCTCGAAGAGGCGAATCGAATGGTACCAACCTTTACTCAAGAAACCTAAATCTGAAGGAGTTATGAGTGTGCGGCGCTTTGCGACGCTATGTTGGCGTTTTTTCGCCCACTTTTGACCGTGCGGCGCGAGCGGTATTGTACCTGTAGAAGACCCAACGGAAAAGCATATGCTGTACATCCAAACTTCCTAGCAGCAACTAGGGACCACGGACTAGGGAGTGCTGTCCCATTTATAGACTTCACTCGACAAACAATCGTAGAGAAGCTATTGCTGTGTCCAGGGTTTACGAACAGATCATAGAACCTGCATGCTATAACATAATACAATAAACCATTTGAAGTAAACTTTTTTCTACGCAAAGACAACAGTTAGGATAAGGATAAAGGCCGGCGTTATTGAATTCCCTTTGGGATGCGTCACGCATTGTACTTCTATGGGATGTTGTGGAGGCGAGTTGAGTGCGTATTTGGCAATACAACTGGCCATACTATGGCCATTTGCGGTGGCCAATCAATGAACGAGTCAGCGCTTTATCCCTCCCAGACAAGTCTGGTACCAATTCACCGATCCCGGAGGGATGGAAGGCTTGGTTGGCCTGGGCGAGAAATCCGAACCATTAACCTGGTGTCGGGTACAGGCGACAGCCGGCGCCTCCTCACACTGCGTCCCACGCACCCAGGGCAACAATAGGGCCAATTTATTTACCAGCAAATTATCTCACAGCGACGAGATTTGTACATTCTGCTCAACGCGTTCAAGATCTCCTTTTTGAAGTCATAAGAAGACAACCATTGGCTAGTGCTCCTTCCTATTATGGCTGCTCGAAATTTGCAGAAGGTTGTGGAGGCGTATTTGGCCATACCACTGGCCATACTATGGCCATTTACAGTGGCCAACCAATGAACAAGTCAGCGCTTTATCCCTCCCAGACAACTCTGGTACAATTCACCGATCTCGGAGGGATGGAAGACTAAATGGATGGTGAAAATGCAGAATTCCGGAGAAAACCAGCAGTGACAATTGGTACAATTTGAAGCCACAGACAAAACGTTCTCTCTGAATTACTCTATGGTCACCCAAACCCATAGCATCGATAATGAGCCTTCAGTCTAGAACTATGCAGAAAGTAGAATGCTCCTCGCAAGAAACTTTCGCTAACGGCTTCGGCTCAACGCTAGCAGATCTTCATAAAGATCTTTGTAGAGTGTCACAGACAGAATAGGAGCCATCGGAATTTGTTCACCGATGATGGTTAAAGTTAAAGCCAATTCTTAATGGTGATACAACGAAGCTTGTGGAAACGTTTTGGAGTGCTGTGCTTTGTACTGACTGAGGCTGAGGCAAGCTTTCAGGAATCCTCGGGATTAGCTTCGTTTAGTTGCCTCTGCTTAAAATGTTTCCGTTCTTATTCTAAATCTTTATGCTTACTTCTAATCACGGCATGACGTCACTAGATACGGACATAATTTGCAAATTATTATGCTCCAACTTATTATACGTGGTTTTTAGAGTCAGGTGTTCTTCAAGCGGGAAGGACCCCTTGACAACAGACTCACTATGGTGAATGTTGATGGTAGACGTGAAAAGACGTCTTCCGGTGCCCTTCATGCCAACTAGATTTCTCAGTCAGACTAATAAATACGATATAGCCAAAAAAAACCTTTCCAGAATACTTTGTAAATGTGAGGAGTCCAGATTTCTTCTGAAAGTTCTTTGTTCTTTCCATGCAAAAAGCATGACGCTTGCAAGAGGAGGTTTGGAGAGTTGAAGAGAAGTTTGTCACTGCCAGCTTACAGGATCTACTAGTAGTTGTGATACACACGCATGTAGCTGTGTTAACCTACAGCATAAAGTTTTGATGAAATCGGAACAACTCTCCGTTTCAACGCTATGCCAAGTTCTGAGTTTGATCGTATATTCCTTCAGCTTCTCCAGTCCTGGCGAGGTGGTGAAAATGGTTTCTGTCAGCCCGGATCGACGACTCTGTGAGTTGTTATCTATGTACAAGGTCTTTGAGGAACCGTTGAAAGTGTCGCGTACACTGGTGTATGTTCGGAGAACAGCAAGTAAAACTTGTAGAGCATCCAACATTTAGAAGAAATATTTGTTACATCGTTCTCTCCTGCTCCTTTGCCCCATCGTCCGCTCTTGTTGCAGGAGAACCTTAACTAGTTGACTGTTGGCCATCTTCGTCAATTCTCCACTGCTTGACCACTTTTGCACTTTTGCAGACACTATTCAGTTTTTTTTAACCAGCAAGGATGATTGTACTATTACTTTGCAAGTATTGATGTCATTGTAATGTCACGATTGTAAGGTTTTTTTATCACTTTTTTACGTATCGACTTGTTTTCCTTTCTAGTGTTATGATGTTTTGCTTATTATAAGACGCTTGTTCATTTATGCCCGGGAGTGATAACAGTGTATAGTAATTTCCGTTGCAGCTCAAGCCTCGGTGGAACTCAGCGCAAATAACTTCATCAGAAGAATTAGCAACGCATTTTTGAAGTGAGATCGAGACCCACGCTTTCCTTGATCTGTTGACCAAGGCTTAAATGTGGCAGTGGTTGCAGGCCTGCTGGCGTAGGATCAGATGACACCAAATCTACAGGGAGCAGCGATGTCGAAAGAGGTTTTTTTTATAAAAGAAAAGCAGCTCCATGTCTACATAGCTTGATTCTTTATTCGCTTATGAAAGATCTATCGAAAGACGTCCCTTTTCACAGCTCGTCTTCTATTTTAGCCTAATGTTGCACTTTAAAAATGCCATCGTTATAGTTTTCGAAGTTTAATAGAAATTTAAAAAAGCGAAGTTTAATTTTTCTTTTGAAATTTTATTTCAACGCTTATAATTGTGAAGCTTCGTCAAGACACCTAAGTTGCAGAATTCGATCTTTGTTTTGCAGCTCGAAGGCCGAGTTATCAGCCACCACCACTGGAGACAGTCAAGGAAGGATCTGTTCCCAGCAGCCGCTCGACTTCCCTCGATGACGTCCAACCACAGAATATCACCTACATCTCAACGAACTGATGGTGGCGCAAGCAGTTCTTCGAGGATGAAGAACACCGGTTCCACTGCGGGAAAAAATTGACACAGATTTACTTGCTTCCTTACATCGGGGTAGACCAATAAACGGCTAAAACAAACAAAAGGATTTCGGAGCTCCCAAACAAACACTTAACACTGCACATTTTTTTAAAGCGTTGAATCCCTGAACTTCATACCTTCAACTTCATGTTTACAATAATGAAGCTCAACTTGGTCAATCTTTCATTGACCGCATTTCGAGCTTTAAGCCCTTCTTTAGGTCTGAAGCAGTGACATTGCACATCTCAACAACAGTATACATATAAACAGTGAACACTGCAGGAAGACCTGGGATCCTAAGGGAAGCGAGAGGGTCGTGGAAATGCAGGCAAGAATTCGGTCGTGAATGGAGTGCAATTGTCTTTGGAGTAGATATCCTTGCGGGAAACGATCTCTCGTACCTCCATATGACCATCATTTCGTCCCGGTTACGTGTCACCTTTTTTGATAAGCCTCATAGCATATTCCACTCCTTCCCTCCGATTTATGTTCCCCCCTTGTTGTGGTACCCAGTGCTTTATCTTCAGCGCTTCTGAAACCTCATCTATTCACTGAATCTGTCAGATTGCTGATTGCTGAAGATGTCGTGCTGAAGATTGTCAGATTGAAACTCCCAGTTACTGCAGCGAATCATATTCATGAATTGCCTTGAGTGGGCGGACTTGTCTTCAAGAGTGTTATACTTTAGGCTGCTTATTGATAACATAATTAACAGTTAACATCGGAAACCTTAGGTCCAGGCGCTTTTCTCGATTGCGAGAGTAAGAATGTGAGGGCGTCAAATCAGAACCACGTGGTAAGAAATGTGCATCTCATGACAGCCTTGTGCATGCAAGGAATTGCCATCCTATTTATACGAGAATGTTATTATTATTATTATTATTATTATTATTATTATTATTATTATTATTATTATTATTATTTATTACGGTGTTTAAGACACACGTCATAAAACGAACAAACACAACAAACATAGAAAAAACACCCAAACCCCATTAGGAATATGTCCACCATAAAAGACTAATAACATGACCATTTCTTCTTCACAAATCGTTTGAAGGAGCCAGAGACCTTCTCAGTTACTTCAAAATTGTGTTTTAGAGCTAGGTATGAGGAGGCGGCCCTCACGTAAAAGCAGATGACCTTACGGTCGTCTTGGGAGTGCGATAGGATATCTTTCTAGAATCACCTCTCCTTACCGATGGCAAAATCTTATAAAACTGCGAAACATCAACGTCCATGATCCCTGATAACATTTTGAAGATAACGCAAACATCTCTTAGCTTCCTACGCGACTCCAACGTTTGGAGATTTAAATACTTGTTTCTTATGCGTGAGCGCGGTATCCTAGAATAGAGGGAGCTTCCAGATCTAAGCAATATTTTCCTCGTGTAATTGTTTTGAACATTCTCAATAAGATTGATATCCTTCTTTTTGAGAGGGAAAAACAGTAGAACCAGTTTCGACAATCGGTCTAACGTATGTTTTATAAGCTTGTAGCAACACAGCGTTGTTGCGAGTGGATAACCTCCTAAAGATCTGGAACTACGTGATTGAGCCTTTCTCTGGATAACCTCTAAATGCTCAGAAAAATCCAGCTTTTCGTCATAGTAGAATCCTAAGTCTCGTACCGCTGTCACTCTATAGATGGGGTTGTCATCTATTTTATAATCTAACGAAGCAGAGTAGATCCGATTCTCATAAACATAGTTTTTCTGGGGCTAAAGGTAGACTCCATGTGCTGGACCACTCCTGCAACGTATTGATAGCAGTCAGCAAAGAGATTTGGTCCTCAGGTGTTATAACTTATCGATAAATCTTGATACCATCAGCAAACTGTTTAACAACAACACCACTGCCATCCAGTAGGTAAGGAATATCAGCTGTATAGATGATAAGTAATAGTGGAGAAAGCACTCCTCCCTGAGGAACGCCGCTCATGACCTGCATGCATCTAGACAACGCATTACCCACTTTTACCTGGAAGGACTTCCCAGTAAGAAATTCCTCCAACCACTTACAAATCACTGGATGAACGCCAAGTCTAGATATCTTGTGCAGCAATTTGCTATGACTAACACCGTCGAAAGCCTTCGCAAAATCAAAGTATACTACATCGCACGCCTTTTTCATGTCCAATGTGGCCGTCCAATCATTTATGCACTCTAATATATTTGTTTCAACTGATCTCCCAGGTATGAAAACATGCTGACTCCTTGGTATCATGCCATTAGTCATGAGGTATTCAAGAACATGATTTTTTAAGACCTTTTCGTACAGTCTACAAAGGAATGATGTGATACTTACAGACCTATAGTTATTGACATTATTCGCAGGCTCTTTTTTCAGTGATGGAGTTACAAACGAATGTTTTCCTCTCAGTGGGACCTCAACATACATTAAGGATTGTTAAAAAAATATATGACAAAGGACCTACGACTACATGAGCTATCTTCTTAATGAAAAATGTAGGCACAAGATCTGGTGTCAGCGAAGATGAGTCAGGCCAATTCATCATAATCTCGTGCAAAAGATCTTTTTTAAACCATGGAAAGGTAGACATAGGTTTCAACACTTCCGGGCTATAAGCTGGAATAGAATCATTATCACACTAAACAACACTGCACACAATCTTTCAGCTGACATATTGGCTTTGTCCAGATCAGTAACCGCTACCTGATCACCACTCATAATGCTGCTAATGAAGTTACCACCCTCAAGCTTCTTATTGAGCAGTTTGTAAAACCTAACTTTATTCCTCGACTCAACAATTTTCTTTTCGATAGAATTGCGTATTTCTCCAGCAATTTATCGAATTTCTTAGCAAAAAACCTGTACCTTTCCCAGTCCTGCTCACCCTGAGTGCCTCCATAAAGGCTTTGCCTCCATAAAAAGGCAGTCCCGATGATCTAGCATGTTCTGCAGATAAGCTGGCAACGATGAATGTTTCACAGTCACACGCCGCCATGGCACAAACATATCGATGGCTCGTTGTGGAATTGATAAAAATAGCTCAAATTTTTCATTTACGCCGCCAAGAGCATCAAAAGAGTTCCTCCATGCAATGGACGCCAGATAATCACAAACCATTGCATAATCACATCTAATGAACTGACGATAGTACGTATACACATTTTCCATGTAGGTGCAGCGGATGGCAAAGTTAATACCGTTGTAGTCGCTCATCCCTACAGGTGGCTGGACAGACACTGAATCAACAATAGAAGCATCAGTAGATAAAATGAGGTCAAGAGTGTGTCCGCCTCTGGTAGGTTCCCGTATATTTTGCTGCAGACCATGACTGCATGCCCCATTTCTACAAATTGGCGAGAATCAACAATAGCTGACCAGACTGTATGTTAATCCGGTCTACATCAGGATAGTTGAAATCACCCACAACAACGCATGCATGGCCACACGCCAGAAAATCACTTACTGTGCTCACTAGTTGTTCATTTTCAAGCGACTTACAAGAGGGAGCTCGATAGACAGCAACAATTCTTATTTTGGAAGTTTCAGAGATCATGTCCGTTGATAGAATCTCATAAGAGTTAGGCACTGATTCCGAAAAAACCGTCCGATTCCGTAAAAATGTTGTTCGTCCTAGATAGCTACATCTACTGCTTTGATATCTACGAACTCTAGACAAGTTGGTGAAGTGAGAGAAACTCTCCGTCAAGACAGGTACGGCTCAGAGTACAGTCGTTGATGGAAAGCCCAACAATCGCTTAGCGGCTCTTCTCTGATCAACCTTGCATCACGAATTCCTTCGCTTTAGACGTGAATTGCGCAGTAAGACGGAGCCTCATTTGCCTGCTCCTCCTGCAGCCTCTTTAGAAGCGTCATTTGCTGCAAACCTCCACCTTTACGACACCTGCTATAGCATCGCGCCCATATGAGGATCAGCATGAAAAGGCAGACTGCTTGATCTGCAAAGAAGGTAACAAAATGTGCAATATGGATCTGCAAAGCGAACACGTGGAACCTGACACGAGCTGCCATCTCCAGAAGGCTACGGGAACGTTTATTCAATTTCGGCCACGCGCCTTGGGCACGAAACTGCCGTCCGCGGCAAGCCCGCCATGGCGCGGCGAAAACGCGTATGCTTGTTAGCCCTATGATATACTTCGTCGACGCGTCGGCGACGTTGTGTTGAGCGGGCTGCTACGCACTGCGTAGAAGTCCTTGTAACACTGTCACCGACGTCGCCGACAACAGCGTCGCCGAAGTATAACACTTATAACACGCTCCATGCGTGTGGGTCCCGCACCGATTAGCATGGATAGCGATCAAATGCGGCAATAAAAGAGTATCAGAACAAGGACGAGGACCAAACGATTACCTACTCGACGGCAGCACTCCAAATGCAGCAACCAACCTCAGCAGAACCTTCCCCTGTCGCTGACGGCGTTAGGCCTATGGCCTATGTTATACTTCGGCGACGCGTCGGCGACGCTGTGTTGCGTGGGCTGGTACGCACTACGTAGCAGCTCGCGTAACGCTGTCGCCGACGTCGCCGACAACAGGTCGCCGAAGTATAACATAGGTCTAACATAGGCCTTAAGGCCCCCGCAGACTTCTGCGGCGAGCGGCGGGCGGCGCCGCTCAGCGGCTTGACTCATCATCAGTCGGAGCGGTGACGGCGAGGTACTGTACTGTTTCTAGTCGGGACCGACTGGTGCTTAACAATAACGCGCCCCGATGACGATCGCGCGCCCGTATCGACGTCTCCGCTCTGGATCCCGCCGTGAAAGGGCAGAGCGCAGAGCGCAGACAGACAGACGCTGGAGCGGCGCCGCCGGGTGGAATGATTCAAGTCATTTCCGCCAGCGACGCCGCGGTCCCGCTGGCGGCGAGCTCTGCGTCCCTGCCCTATGGTTAAGCATAGGGCAGCGGCAACGCCGCAGAAGTCTGCGGGGGCCTTAACACACACACGAGCAGCATGCGCGCGGCGCTCTACGCAAAGAAGTGAGTGAACGTGCAGCCTCCGTTCCCAGAAGAGCCTGCATGTCGGCGTTTGAGGAGAATATCCTAATGCTTTAGGTACAAAGTATGAAGCAGTTTGCTTGGCTAGCTGTACACTTACCTCTCGCAAAAAATTTCGAATATTCGAGCGATTTCGAATATTCGATGAAAATCATTCGAATTTGAATACTTTGAATAATTTTTCGAGTGGGTCATTCGAGCATAAGTATAGCTAGCTGTGCTCGTGTCGTCTTGTCCCAGAATCGATAACTTCCTCTGCAATCTGGGACTTATCGGCCTGTCACTGACTTCATTCCCTCTGTTGTGGAAGACGGTAAAGCACGGTACTGTGACTGGTGCTATGCTGCTGTGACAAGAACAAGCCTCATACATGTGAACAGTCGAGCAGGAACGAGTTCGGTATGTGGTCCAGAGTACGCTAAACTTCCGAAAAATTCTCGAGCGCTTTCTCAGTTTTGCCTGAGAATTGGCAAAACGTTTTTTTTTTGGGCGCAGGTAGCGCAGTTGGAAGAGGTGGCGGTTATAACGTCACCCGATACCAGATTCCTGGTTCGGAATTCCTGCCCAACCAGCCAAGCCTTCGATACTCGGGGTTGGAGAATTGGTACCAGGCTTGTCTGGGAAGGATAAAGCGCTGATTTATCCATCGGCTGACCACCGCAAGTCATTACATGTCCAAAACGCATTCATATCAACCCCACAACATCCCAGAGAAGTAGAATACGTGGCGTCATCACGCACTTGGCCCTGAACATCGATTCGTACGAGTCTCTGATCAGCGGAATCGGACGTCTCCGACTGAAGACCGATGTGGCTCCGTGCCAGCTTTGACTGTGTTCGTCGCGTATGCCCCAACATCCGACTACGACGATGATGAGGTCGAAGCTTTCTACGCGGAGCTGGAGAAGTTCTATAAGGCTCATCAACACCCATATAAGGCTCACCTCAACCCCCTATAAAGCTCAGCTCACACCAACGCTCATCAACACTCTTGCGCGGCTCTTCACGCGTTACCCGTCGGAGTGCAAGGTTCCATCTCAGTGGAAGACCAGCGAGACCGTCTTGCTGTACAAGAAGGAAGACGTGCACGACATTGGCAACTATCGCCCGATCTGCCTGCTGTGCGTAGTCTAAAAGCTGTTCACTCAGGTGATCCTGAACAGAGCAGAACGCTGGACGAAGGACAGCCACGCGAACAAGCACGATTTCGGAGAGGATTCAGCACGATCGACCACATGCACACCATTACGAAGCTCATCGAAGTGTCGCGAGAGTACAAGCTGCCGCTGTGCCTTACGTTCATCGACCTGAAGAAGGCATTCGACTCCGTCGAGACTGAAGCGGTCCTCGAAGCCCTGCTCACTCAGGTCGATGAACGTTCCTAATCAGTACATCAGAGTCCTTCGAGAGCTGTACAGTGGATTCACGACCAAGATCTCACCATTCTACAACGACGGCGTCATCGACGCGATAGAGAAGGGTTCGACAGGGGGATACCATTTTCTCGAAGCTCTTCAGCGCCACCCTCGAAAACGCCATGCGCGAACTAGAACGAGTGAAGGTCGACGGCCGGCAACTGCACCATCTTCGCTTCGCCGACGACATCGTGCTCATAACACCGAGCATCAGCCAGGCAGAGCGAATACTGGCCGACTTCGATCGTGTATGTGGGAATGTTGGACTGCAGCTGAATCTTACGGAGACGATGTTCATGAGGAACGGATAAGTTTCTGATGTCCCATTCTCGCTAAACGGAACGAACATCTCCGAGTGCTCCAGCTTCGTGTATCTGGATCGAGAAGTCAATATGGCCAACGACCTAGCGCTGGAGCAGAGCAGGAGGAAACGTGCGGCGTGGGGAGCTCTCATGAGCGTCGAAGAAGTCGCGAAGAAGAAGAACAACGTCCGGCTCCGTGCCCACCTTTTCGACTCCATCGTTCTTCCTCCCCAACGCCTCAGAGACCTGGGCTATACGAAAGCAGGATGTGGAATCGAGAAGACGATGCTCGGAGTGACACGACTCACGAAACACCTTCGGAGTTCCGAGCTTCGCCGAAGTCAAAGATCAGAGCCTGTGTCGCGTGCGCCAAGTTGTCGAAAATTAGGTGGGCCGGCCACGTAATGCGTTTTGCAGGCACCCGCTGGACGAGAGCCGTTACCGACTGGATTCCGCTGGATGTCAAGAGAACACCAGGACGCCCTCCAACGCGTTGGTTGGACTTCTTCATGAAAGCCTTGAACGGCCGATATGACGCTCTTCGGGTCCCTCGAGAAAGTCGATGATCAACGGGACGAAGGTAATACAGGTGATACTTATGTTCAATAGTCTGGTGGGGCGCTCTCGAGGTGCCGGCTGTCGCGTGCGTCCCGTACCAGGTTCCTGGTTAGGATTTTTCGACCAGACCTTTTTAGCCTTCCATTCCTCCGTGGTCGCCTAATTCTTACCGGACTTGTCTAGGAAGGATAAACAACTGACATGTTCATTGGCTGGCCACCGCAAGTCACTACATAGGCTAAATACGCATTCATATCGCTTCCGCGACATCACGAAAAGGTAGAATGTGTAGCGCAACCCAAAAGGGATTGAGTAACTCGTCAATCCCGTCCTCAATCTTATCTCGTTGTTGAATGAGTTTTACATTGGTTATTTTCTTTGTGCAAATTGCCACTTACAGTAAATGAATAAATAAATACCAAATAAATAAATGTTTTATCTAATGTTTTTTGTTCAAGAAAATTTCCTTTGCATACAAACAAAAAGTGAAGCGGAATCTTGTCGATTGTTTGGAATCCAATCCTCACGAAAAAGACTTAAAATACCAGTTTTGGTAGCGGAAAGAGAAGCGAGACAAGAGGGTTAGCTATTTTTCGTTTTTTTGAACTTGAGCCAAATTCTGAAGCTGATCTTGATGTAAAAATCGTGGTTTTCCGACTATGTATAAACCAAATTTCTTCGTTTAGGATAACGGTAGCCTTTTTCTTTTTTGTGTAAATAACGGATGAATGGATTTGCCATGCCTATGTCTCCAATCTTTAGTCACTTCTCGTATATACTCTCTTCTTTCGCGCAACGTCTTGAATCAAAATGGGGAAATTCGGTCTAAACCTCATTCGCTGCCAAAAATTCTTAACTCCAAAGTTTTGTGTTCTAGAAGTTTGTACTGTCTTCTTCCTGCACTACATGAAAGAGGATAGACATCGGTCCATGAGAGAATTGTGTAGACTGGACCTTGGAGAGCCAACCGCGGGAGCTACCTCTTGTGCAAATAGGAAAGAGCGATCCTTTCTTGTTTGGATTCCAGTGGATCAATGGACATGCTTGACCTCAAGGGCAACTACTGCTGAAGACTTAATCCATCTGTCTGATCGGCCTCGCACCTCGGAGCTTTACCGAACGGCCTGTCGAGATCGTGCTATTGATTCGGCTTTGTTTTTATTTCCACATTTGCACAGGCGAATCGGAATTTTTCACATTGGACCGCTACCGACTCACACATTCCCAATGATTATTTATCACGCTGTTCACTGCTTTTCAAATTCGCGGCAGTTTCTCCCACACCGCTGTGACTTTAAACGCTTTCTTGCTGAATTCTGTATGGCACGATCCAGGCAGGGCCCGTAACTCCAACGTCTCGTTTTCCCCTGCACAGTTTTGCGCGTCAACTTGCTTGGAATTCAATGAAGACGTATGACAAATTAGTTCTGATGACTCATTTGCAAAAGAATTGGAATGCCAATAATTCACAGGTTCTTTGGCATTCGACAACTCATTGAATGGTTGCCAGCATTAATTTCTGAATCTTATGTTTCCCGGTCGCTACTTTACGAGCAATTAAATGTGTTATCTGCTGAAAGGCTTTCGCGTTTCATGGAAAATCCGCTCAAATGAGAGCACCTATCAGCCGTGGTCGGCTGATAGGTGCTCTCATTTGAGCGGATTTTCCATGAAACGACTTAGGTTGTATGCACTGTATCTGGGAGCCAGAGATGCCGTTTATTTTTTCTCCTTGGTGTAATGAATGTATTATATCAGCTTTTCTTCTTAAAACAAAGCTCGAAAGATCAATATATTTATTGGCAACGTTTCGGGCCTTAAAGCCCTTCTTCAGTCCTAAAAGAACTATGATGCTTATAGCGATTCAACCAGAAATGAAGTGCAGGGTGTCTGGCTACTTGTATAGATCCGCGAACAGTGACCTGTCTCTCGTCTCCCAAAGTCGCCATCATCCTCGGCGGTCAGGCCGCGCAACCTCAGGAACTAATAAGGCTCATGGCATGCTTCATTTGTTCCTTCCTGTTAATGGGTGGCTGCCAGTGCTTTATCTCAAGCGCTTCCTTGATCTTCCTCTCCACTGTATCCGTCAGATTTTTGTGTAGTATCGAGACTCGTTGTTGCGGCAGTGGATCCCGTGCTTGTCTGAGGGTGCCTTGAGAACGGATTATCTCAGCAGCTCTGAGTACGCAGAGCTCTTAAATATTCGTCCATTCTCTTCCCAAGTGGTCTCGCTGTTTCCCCTATGTAAATTTTTTACATGTCATACAGACTACTTTGTGTACCACACACCTCAAATCTGATTGTCCTCTTCACAGATTAAGCCTGACCTTTCACACCGATTCTCGTAGGGACGCCACGTGGGAGACGTCGTGAAGATGGAGGTGGTCGAAACACGAGGCCTATAGGAATCCCCAATCGTTCCACCACACGGTTGGTGTCCAGAGCGAAGGAATTTGTGATGAAAGGCATAATCATAGGAAAACCAAAAGGGCATCGTTGAGGTTTCCAGCAACAAAGTAGCCTCATGCCATATCCGTTCCGCCGCAGGATTTCCTCAACCTGGCCTTCCATTTTTTGAGAATTCGTAGAGGACACTGTAGTAGAAGGTGGTAATTGTATGATGAACGATATTTAGGAAAACATGGAAAGCAACTCTGCGTGGGTAGAAGGATGTTATGGGATGCGGGCTTCCTAGACTACATGCTGCAGGTTTAACCTTCTAATATTTTCAATTTCGTACTTGAAAATGACAGAATGCGTCTGGAGCTGGAGTGTCTGATGTTAGATCGATCGTAGCAAACGGTCTGAGCGTCTGTCGCAGAGTTGTAGTACATTATGTCAGTTGAACAATTCCTTTAAAGCACACTGTGCATATTCGGATTTTTCGAAGTATCATCCGAATTTTGATTCACCTTTGGCCAATGCTGTAGTTGACGAGCATCTGCCGTTGAACCATAGCCCTCGTATTAATAAAGTCCGACACAAGTAAATCACTCTCTACTATACGAAAAGCTTTGGGCAGTTTGCTGGAATTGAATTCAGCTACAGGGTGAGGTTAAGCTGATTTTCGTGTTTGCACTCACACTGGTCCCTGTTCTCTTAAGACTGTTGACATCGTTGCTAGCATATCTATTTATAGTACCTACCGAGGGCGATGACAGGGACCAACTCTCAACTGAAATGTAAAGTTTCCACGAAACATGAGGAAGGAAAGTACGAAAGCACTAACTCTCCCTCCCTCTTGCATTGCAGGTTTATGGGTTGTATCAGCGGGAGAGGAGGGGGGGGGGTTCTGATACAAGTGAATTCAGCTACAGGGTGAGATTAAGCTGATTTTCGTGTTTGCACTCACAGTGGTCCCTGTTCTCTTAAGACTGCAAGTAAATTCAGCTCTGATACAAATCAAACAGTTTAAAATTACACACAAATTTTGAGGCACCCTCTAAATGGTATAATACCACCGTTTCGTTTGGTCTTTGGGTGGAAAAAGCGAAAAAACACCTTTTCCGCCGCTTTTGATAGCGCTCTTCAAACTGCGTGCTTCGACAAATAATTCCGATATTTGGAATCAGCATTGATTGGTCTATTCGATGAAGAGGTGGACGCCCAGCAAGTGTTTAAAATGTTGATTCCATGAGCTACATTAAGGGCTTGATCTTCGGGTGTAATAATTTCTCACGAGGGAGGGAGTACGCCGTGCCGACAAGAATGTGGATCATCGAATCAACATTTCAAACATTTGCCGGGCGTTCTTTTCGTCAGGTAGATTACTCGATGCTGATTTCAAATATTGGATTTATTCTTCTAAGCACGCAGTTTAAAGAGTGCTATCAAAAAGCGGCGAAAAAGGTGTTTCTTCGCTTTTTCCACCCAAAGACCAAAATACACAGCCAGTATTGCAGTTTTGACTTCCTGAACAAGTACGTCATGCTATTAATATAATACAATCACAGCATACACAGTAATGGACCATTTGTAGTACTGATTGTTCTTCTTTAAAACCATCGAAGAGCTCATTCTGGAAGGTTGTGGCACTTTTTATTTCAAATGTATCACAAGAGTACAGTGTAGACCTCAGTTTTGGGGTAGGTGGATCAATATGGATCACAAAAGAAAGGAGGTCAGTTACATGTTAAAATATGCCAACAATTACAAACATCTGTGTGAAGGACTCTTAGCAATCACCAGTATGAGACCGAATTGGCCAAATCTTAAGCGCCACTTCTGAGGTTGGGCTATGTGTAAAAACGCAAGATTTCCTATCGCTTTTTTCATTACCAGAGAAACTCGACGAAATTTTTTTGAGACGTTTATTACGGCCAAAGGAAGAAATGTGGTCTGCAATTGGGACTGGAATTTAGAAATATTCTTATACAGCTTGTGGAATCGAACTGCGATTCCACTAAGTTCGAAAACCGCATTCTATAAAGCGAAGATCTCTAGGAGGCATATAACTGAGAGTAGAAGCGGTACAAAGCTCGTGCGGCACCTAGTCTGTGTTGGATCGCTTTCCCCTATACTTCTCCAAACTTTAAAAAATTGTTTAAAATGAGGATTAGCTAAATAGAGTTTGCTAACAACGTGCTTATGCAGTTTTAAGACGCTTTATTTAAACGAAAACGGGTTGTTTTAAATGTTTCTGACGGAAAGTGACATCTAATGGTAAGATGTTCGCAGGAATTTTATTTGCCCCCGGAAAATGATCCCTCGTATGAATTCGCCACCACTTGGTGCACCGCATCGCTAGACCTGCTTCTGCGTCGGAGGGTCGATCTTTAAAGTGCAGATCAGTGGTCGATGCTGTGGGGTGACCGTATTACACGGTACGATCTTCGCGTCTGTGACGAGATTTCGGTCACGATCCCCGATCACAAGGACAAAGTCTATCTGAGAGTTGGAGCTCCCACTATAGTAAGAGATGAGGTGTGTGTCGCGTTTTCGGAAGACGGTGTTCACAATAGTGAGATTATGCGAGTCCGCATGCTTAAGGATGCGCTCCCCATCTACGTCGCGCGACCGTAACCGAATCCACCAGGACAGCTGTACCCGTCTTCCGTCGCGCCCTCGTGCCCATTAAGGTCACCACCGACTACGATGACATCTTTCGACGGCACCTCTGCTGTCTTCTGATCAAGTAGGCTGCAAAACTCATCCTCGGATTGATCGGAGCAGCCAATCTGCGTAGCATGCGCAGAGAAGAAGTGATAGAGTCGCTCCTTAGCGGCGACAGCGATCTTCATCAACCGCGCTCGACATTTACAATCGAGTCACGGAATCCTTCGGAGACGATTATTCCGACACCGCTGGTGGCCTTGGGACTTCCTCATAGAACGGCCTTGAAGCCTCGTCCTATGCACCTTGACTTGCGACAGGACCACCTCGACAGGACCACCGTAACAATTCTACGCTTCAGTGCTTCTGCCAACTCGCACGAGCAAGGCGTCAAAGTTATCACATTCAGCGTAGCTACGCGTATCCTGCTTATGTTGAGGAACTTTCGGACTAGCTCAGCTGCTGCCCCCCCCCCCCATCAATGTCGTCTGGCATCGGAGACCCTCCCATACTTCTCACACTCGCTGCGCTTGGCGGGTGCGTGTCGGCTCCGGCGGTCGTCTTCTTCAGGATTCGGCTGGATAATACAGATACAGGAAGGCACAAGATTACATTCTTAAAGTTTCTGCGGGTGACGGCAGGTAGAGACAGAATTGTGAAAAACGGATGTCAGATTCGTGATCAGCACCCCAAATAACCCCCCTAGACGGAGTTTCAGCGAAATCGGTGACCCTGCCTGGACCACCTTTGTTAACGGTATGGGTGGTATGTTTATTTATTTATTTATTTATTTATTTATTTATTTATTTATTTATTTATTTACCTCATACACTCATAGGTGTGCCACAATTCGAAAACTGTAAAAATCCATAGGGAAAAATATCATCGTGATATCAAGAAAGGAAAAAGAAACAGGAACGATCAATAAGGTATTAACAACAAACCGAGACACAATTAAGTAATGAACTGAAATGTTTGATGCTTTTGTGATTTGGGCTGGTCCTAAAAAACCTCATAAACCTAACGTAAGATCAAAAAAGATTTACTACTCTGATTAACAGTCCCACTACACTAAAAATGCATTAGGGAGAACAGGTCTCTACTGCGGCTCCACTTAGACAACTTAAAAGACTACCCAGAAAGCAGAAAAAAATTACTGCACGATGAAAGAAAACGAGCGGTGTAGTGGGTAGTAAAAAAGTAAAAAAAATCTTAGTTGGGGAACAGCTGTATGCCGATATTTATGACATGCGATGATAAGATGATGTTATATGTAAACATGCTCTATAACACACTATAATACCCCTAGGTGGATTGCTATATGATAAACATGGATTTTGCAAAAGTGCAAAACAAAGCAGTCAACAGGGCGCCAACAGGCGACTTCCGTCGCCCCTAACTCTGCGCAGAGTTGTATTGGGGTCGAGATACCTGCAGTTTGTTACTTCCCAGGGAGAGGCGGTTCTGCCCATATGCAACACTTTTGCCGTTCCTACCTACCGTTGAGATAGTATCCTGGTTAGCGAAGAAGCCGGCCTGTCGACTGTAATAGAGTGCCCGCGTTCAGTTTAGCTCGCGAACCAAGCAGGTTCCGGCGGCATCACGTAGGGAACGGATATCAAGGCCTTTGAAATTTTTGAAAATCCATTCTCCCTAATAAGCGAACAGACTGCTTGAAATTAAAAAAAAATATTTTAAGGAAAAATTCATTTAGTTATTTATCTATTTATTCGGGCGCGTGTAGCGCAGTCGGACGAGGCGCGACTGTCGCGTGCACCCGATACCAGGTTCCTGGTTCGGATTTCCCGCCCGGGCCAACCAAGCCTTCCATCCCTCCGAGGTCGGTGAATTGGTACCAGACTTGTCTGGGAAGGATAAAGCGCTGACTTGTTCATCGGCTGGCCACCGCAAGTATGGCCAAATACGCATTCATGTCGCCTCCACGACATCCCGTAGAAGTAGAATGCGCTGGCGCATCCCAGAAGGAATTGAGTAGCGCCGTACTTTATCCTTATCCTTATATATTTATTCAAGGCGTAGACATGAGTCTTCGCGTTACAAAACTAACAAAAAAAAGAAGAGAACAAAAACAACCACATACGTGAACAACTCAGTTAGATAGAAATTCTTGTGCTACGTCTTCACCACATGTCGTATAGCACAACATTGAAAAATTTATCCAGCAAGATACGTTTTATAGGTACGCGCAGACAGACTCGCCAGATCATCGTACTTCCCAAGCAGCAAATTACAATCCTTCAGGATTCTGTTTAGCATCCTACCAAAGAATTCTAGTGCGTTGACGGTAAGCTTGTTGGCAAGGGTTTTGTGCATCACAAGAAGGTCAGCGGTTCTCCTTCCATTCCTCAGTGACGACGGAGCAAAAAACAGAGATCGTTGAGGACCACGAGGTATTAGGTTGTAGTCCAACGAATAACATATCATCATGAGTAACCTAGTGAAGTTGTTTTGAACGCCTGAAAAAATTTCTAAAAAGTCTGCGTCGTTACTCTTCGTTGGATTAAACACTGTAGTCCTTGCTTCGATCGGTCACAGATGTTTTGTAGGCACGTATATAGACTCCATGGAGTTGGGAATTTAAAACCTTGAAGAGGTTGTAAATACGATAATTGGCCTTTTTCACAAAAACCCTGCAATGTTGAGAAAAGCATAGATCACTGGTAATATTGTAGCCTAGATCTAGAGTTTCGTTCACTCTGTTGGGCGGCTCACCGTTAATTCTGTATGTCGGCACCCGAGTTTAGTTTTGGGTCCAGTCATCAAAAGACGAGTTTTTTTCTGTTGAAAGTGGCAATTCCCATAATTTAACCCAACAACTAACGAGATCAATCGCTTGAAGGAACATACATAGAGTCTACAGGCCCGTCAATTCGTTTGATTTTAACGTCGTCAGCAAAATGATGGTGTATTGCAATGATTCCTTAATCCTGTAAGGGTAAGAAATTTGTGAGCATGGTCGTGAATCACATTTTGAAACAGGTAATGTAAACAAATAAAAATAATTAATACAAATATGATATATTATAAAAAAGAGGGCGCATGGCGTCGTCTCGCAAGAAAATTTTTGCCTTTCTTCGTTTTAAAATAAGCCTAAAAACATTTACCTGATGACTGGAAATCGAATGTTGCAAAATACTTTGATATTCCCTGCCACCCTGTGCAATGTGAACAAACGAGATTCTAGGGAGAATTTGGACCCATGTCCATAGATTTTTTTTTCTCCACGACGGAAGAGGAGCCAAGTGACCTTGATTTGTCCTGATCGGGAACCTGCATGTGTACTGCGCCGTTTCCAAGTTCTCTTGGTGGTTTGAAGAGCACGAAGGAGTGGAAGCTTAGTGAGGAAAGTCATGATGGAGCTTTGTAGAGCTTCGTTGCAGAAAAGTTCCTAACCGAACAGCTTCATTGTCGATCTGCTGCATAGATGGTTCTTTGGTAAAACGAGGCGTTAGGCGATGTTGCAATGACTCCTCTTCAAACACCATAACAGATGTTTTCGTTTCGTCAGTAGCATAGACGAATTTGATTGCTTCTCTCCGCCACTCCATGCGGCCTGAATTTTCGGTTGAAAATTAGCATAGAAGTTCTCTCAACTCGTTTCCCGACTTTCCTTTTGACTCGGTTTCGTCTCACAACTGAACAGAACACCTGCTTCCAACAGCATGAAGCGTTTTTAGAAGTGCATTCGCTACCTTTATCTTATCTAAGAACAGCTTCTGGAAAACACCCTTAAAGAAATTTTTTAAATAGGACATGGAAGGAGCATTAATAAAGCAAGCCGAAGCACCAATAGAATTTTATACTCCTTGTGAAAATATAATGTCTCCAAGAACAGAATCTGTCGCTTTTGCATCAGGATATGCGAACGTGACCAGAAAACATTTACACTTATGGCCTAGTCACAGTGTGCGCCATTCGCAGACACATGGAAAATGTGGTTCAGCCACGGACTTGTACGATCCGAGCAGTGCTTAAGTTTCGAATACGGCCAAGGCGAGCTAAGTCGGCGGTGTTTGGAAACCTCTTCATTCTAAATGTTTTGTTAGCGCCCTGTACTCTCATTTCTTTTTCAGATATTTACTCTTTCATTCTGAATGAATCCGCCGTCGCCTGTGGATCAGGAATAGGTGGATCATAAAATTTTCAAACCCGGATAACGGATAGTGGTAAATTTGCTCAAAAATGGACAGATAACGGAAAACGGATAGTGAACCAACAGCAAAAATTAAAACTAGTTCAAACGCATTCTTTCTCTAATGCTAAGTCGGTAGTTGTAATACATTCCATGTCACTTGTCAAATAAGCTACTTCTAACCTTCTTATTGGTGTTTTTTCTTCGGGGCGCGTGGTAGCGCAGTCAGAGCAAGCGTCACATGCTCTCCGATTCTATGTACTGGTTCGGATTTCCCTTACAGGTCATCCAAACCTTCCATCGTCTTAGGCTCGATGGTGTACTGACTTGTCCATCGACAACCACCGCAAGTCATTGTACAGACCAAATACGCATTCAAATTGCCTCCACAATACCCCGTACGAGTAGAATGAGTGGCGCATTCCTCAAAGAAATTGAGCAGCGTCGCTTCGTGTTCTTTATTCATGTTTTTCAGTTTCTATGGAGTCACTAGGTATGGATCGAACGGGATTTCCCTGGGTGGGGCAGCCGTTAAAAAGAGCTCCCTTTTGTATACTCTCCAATCACGTTTAACACTAATTCTTGTCCAGATCGAACAAAACTTTTCCTCTCTATTGCTTGGAAGAGGGTGAACTGCTGCTAAGCGGATTCAGGAAAAATGATAGTAAGCTCATCAGGTTGTGGAACCAATGCTGTTATACAGAATTCTTTCGGCTGTCTCAAGCGTTTTCCTGAGGGCTTGGATAAGGAGGAAAAGCTAAAGAATTGCTGATTCAAAGATCATTTCATGTCCTGTAGTTTCATACTAAGGGAAAACAAGATGAAAGAAGCGTTGGACAACGAAACGGTCCTCACAAATACAGGGAAAACCTGGTAAACAGAAAGAAAGAAAGAGACGTGACTCATGCACCTCACTCACTGACAACTGTACTCATCCATGAATGGCTTATGAGCCTTTCGGCTGTTTCCATAGTCATGGTCACTTGAGCCTTCTGTTTATCCCCCTTTGTGTCGTGCTTCCATTAGTTTTAGAAATTATTACAACTCGCAGAAGTCCTCGCACGAGTACTCTCTCGAGCTTTTCTTGCCTTTTTCAGGCTCAGAAGGTGGTTGTGCCGAAACATGGGGTGAATTAACTTTGCATACCGGTATTGGACCCACTGCCCGTCGACAGATACCTCTACTGTTTAGCGGCAATCCGTAAACCTACGGGCGGATGTGGATTATTGTTTGGACATATAACAGTACTGGCTCCCCATCGACGCATGGACTGGAAGCCATGCATATGCCACGCGTAGTTACAAAGAGTTAAAAGACCGCGTAGAAGTTGAACATCTGGTCCATACTTAGAACGAAGTTGTCTGTATGAACTTATGAACAGGCAGACAGCTTAGCTTAATTACTATGTCGTTGAGAACGACGAGAGCGCACCGACCATTGCAAGGATATCTCGACTATAAGTGGAAAAAACACGAAACGAGTTTTCAAAGGTGTCCTTACATTTAACTTAGTGATCATAAGGGTGCTAGATTTTGTTGTTCGTTATCCGGCCAAAAATCCCTGGATAACGGACGACAAAACGGACGGACCATAACCCGCAGGAGACCGGATAACGGGTAACGGTTAATCCCTGCTGTGGATGAAAAGTGAAAGGGCAAAAGTCTAGCCCGATGGCCTACTGGTGAGCGGTTAGGTCACAGATCATGCCATAATTCTCGCAAGTCGACTTTTTCATTTGATAGAAAGAAAGAGAAAGAAAGAAAGTGATCCATCACGTCATCTTAGATTTGAGGTCTATCGCGCCGAATTTAACTTGAGTTTTTGTATTTGAAACCTACCGTCGTGCTGTTCCAGGTTCTCTTGCGTTCTGCTTTGTTTTCGACGATTAATCATGGTGGTTGTCGGCAGTGTATTTCTGTTCAGACATCTGTCCAGATTTCCATTTCACTCTAATTTAGCCACGTACATGCTGTCTACTACTGGCCCCTTTGATCTGAAGGTTCTGCCATAACTCAAATACCGTTGCGATATCGTTTGCTTAAAATTTAAGCTTTGAGGCAAGAATTCTACTGTTTCTCGTCTTCTTTCTCAAGCAAAACGCTACCCTTGAAATTTTAGAGAACTATTTTAGTGGGATTCTCTAAAAATTTTAATTTTTAAGTATTGATGCCATAGTATAGGGATATCATAATGTGCTCTGAATCTAGCTCGAATAGAACTTACAAGACCAAAACAGAGGGTGTGTAAACGCGGAAACTTTCTATCCGTTCTAGTTCAAGTTGTTCCGATTTATTTTATTTTATTGTACGTTAACTACGTGCCAAAAAACACGCTATTTACACAACATAACAGCGTCTGAAAATTGTAGTATTATAGCTACCTAAAAGAAGCAAACAAAAGATTTACCTAGATCATTATGATAATTGGATTGATTAGCCAGAGTGTAGGAATCAGCAGATGCTTTATTTTCATTTCTTTCGATTAAACGGGTAAACGTAGAACTCCGCTATAGATTTGACCGTGACTGACTTTCAGTGGATGTGCGTGGTGTAGCTTGACAACATCAGTGTGCCTACAAATCGCATCAGTTCAATCCCAAATTTGTTGCAGAGCATAGGAATCAGAATTCCTACTCAGCTGCTCAAAATACCGTTTTTGAGAACTAATGCGTAAAACTGCACACTCTTCAGCTGCAAAAATATGTGCATACGACACTTACCGACTGCCAATCAATCAAGCCCGCGACATATTGAACAAGTGCGTGGCGCGTCGCAGTACCAGATTCACCCAAGTATTTTCACCTTGTTACTTGTCAGACCATGAAAGGTTGATGTTTTTGAAAGGGTTTCATAGTAATTCAAAGAATAGGAATTTTTGGACGCTATGGTTTGTAAGGGAATTGACTGCTTTCCAACCTTTCCAATTTCTTTTTTAGTTGCCGGATATTTACCGGATTTTTGCAGAAAGGCTTTTGAATAAATGTTTTTGACCCTGATGGCAGAATAGGACGCAAAAAGGGCGTTGTTTGATCGAACCATCAAGTCTCACGTTCGCCCTCTATCGGAAGCGCAATGCCGTCATGTCATCCGAATGGCTGTCGATAATGCATACATGCTTCCAGGCAGCTCAATGAGGCATGACGATCTCGTATAACCTTGACGTTTCCTCTGTGTCATCCTTCACTTTCTTCAAACTACTTCTGCGATGGCGTGGATCCATTTGGAAATCCATCAAAAGCGAGCTACTCATCTGGATTATCTCCTACTACATTGTGTTCTGTATTTATCGTTTTGCTTTGAACCCACACCAACAGAGGTAAGTTCAGCGGTTGCCTCTACGTGACATGACTGCATAAGTATGCTCTAAATTTCGTCACTAGCGCTCAGTTGATGCCTAATTTCAAGTGCTATCATCAGTTCTACCGCCTTTGAATTGGGACCTGACAGCCCTATCCCCCCTTATTTAATGCGCTTCAAAACTGGACATCTCAGCACTTCGAAATTCGCGCTGAGTGTTAGAGAACGGTATGCTCACCAAAGTCTTCAACAAGTGTAAATGTAAAGGTAGGAGTAAGTCTAGAGCGAAACGTTCACTTACTCTCTCCTCCATAACGACCATTAAATTTTTACAAAAACTCTCAAAACGAAAGCTTCAACTGCAAGCGCGTATTACATAATCGAAGGACACGTAGGCTTGCTTGCTGCAACTACGGTAAAGCCACGTTTATGAAGAAAACGCAAAGTGTACCTCGCTATAGACAGGCACCCTAAGGTAAACAAGAAAATTGATACTTTTATGACCGCCGTTAAGCCATCACTGGACATTTATCAAACAATCGTCGTCGTCTTTTTCTTTTTCTTTTTCTTCTTCTTCTTCTTCCTCTTCCTCTTCCTCTTCTTCTCCTCCATCTCCTGAGCGTTCAGTCCCGCGCAGTCGCAAGGGCAGTCGCAAGGGATCTTGCGATCCGTCTCCACCTCATCCTATTAAGGGTGTCGTCTGGCGTGGCGACGACTTCGACGAGACATCTCTTGATGATGTCCTGCCACCGTTTCTTTGGGACTCCCCTCGGACACTTTCAGGGTGCCTCGAAATCTAAAGGTAACCTTATAGGATGTGTCTGGTCTTCTGAGGATGTGTCCGTATCACCTCAGGTGCTGCCCCTCATCTTCAGTTCGACAGGGGCTGTCTTCATCACTGCCCGTGATGATATCCTCATTCCGCCCCTGTCCCGATGGCCCCATCCACATGCCACCTGAGCATCTCCGCAGTGCGCAGTTGACACTCCTGCCCTTGTCCAGGGCCCAGTACTCGCTGCCGTATGGGAGAACAGGCCTACCGTTTTGTAACGTTTGTATTTGAATGTCCTGGAGCATTTCTGATCGCAGAACACTCCTGGAGATTCTCTCCACTTGAGACAGGCTGCGGTTATTCTTCTCCTGACCGCCTTGTCCACAGTTCCTTCTCCCGCTAGGTCAATTTTCCGAGGTAGTGGAATTCTTCCATCTTCTCGATTGCCTCTCCTTGACAGTTTTGAATCGGTCTAGTGCTCTTCTTAGAACTGATGAACTTTGTCTTCTTCGCAATCAGCCACCTGTCGTTGTCCGTGTGGGCTCCTTGCCACAGCTGCACTGCAGGACTTTCGTTTCTTCCGATATTTCTCCATCACCTGATAAGTACTGAATATAGCGCCTGCAGTGGATTTCGCGTTTGTGAGACGAGATCCACTGGACTATCTCCCTTGGTCTCGAGTCGACGAGTAGTTCCTAAATCTTCATCGTGTGGGATGAGTTTGATACCTCGGTAGTTGGAGCACTCGGAAACGTCTCCCTTTTGCTTGAATAGGACCATGACGTTGTTTCTTCAGTCATCCGGCATCTTACTCTAAATTGCAACTTTTTTGATGAGCTGTGTTAGCAAGTTAACTCCACAGTCACAGAGCACCTTCCAAGCCTCTACTGGCACCCTATCAGATCCTGCTGCCTTACCTGCTTTAACTTCACTATAGCCTGGCGAACTTCTTTCAGAGTCCAGAATGGGAATGGTCCTTTCGCTGGTTGTTCTTTTTGGGCTTTCCGACGAGCCGAAGCAAGGACTTTCCTGAAGCACTCCTTCCATTTCTTTTTGACCTATACTAGCTTCCGTAGTACCCTACCGTCAGCAAACCCTTCGCAGTCCTTCTTACTCGAAGGGTGTCGAGGCTAGCTCCGTATCACCTCTTGGGCAACCACCGAGCAACTTATCACCTTGTCGTCCGTCCAGCTTTTCGTACAGGGCATCCACATCGGCGTTTTTAGACTTGCTACGGTTGCTTTTGCCAGCTTCCTCAGCTTCCAGTGGCTGTGAGATGTTTGAATGCCCTCGTCTTCAGCTACGGCCTGTAATCCTCCTTCTTCTTCCTGAACGCAACCTGCACCTCTTCAACCATGTGGCCTTATCTCAACTACTTCCTCCCATTGCTTTACCCAGGATTTCCTTGGCACATCGCAGAATCGCTTGGACTACGCTCGTCAGGTCTTGTTTACGGGACCAATCTGATCAGGGAGACCTGCTTCGACCACTGTCCTTCGCCTCTCGTTACGCTGGAACTCGCAGCTTCCATCCCGGATTTTGGGTCATGTCCATGCTGGATAGAGGTATGGTCAGTTCGGATACAAGGAGCATGTGCTTTAATGCCAATCTCTAGTTTTGGCCGTAGTTCAGCTCCATACTTGCATTTCCCTATTTCTGAGAGAAAAAACCTTCTGTCCGCATAGATGAGCTCCGACCTATATTTCTGCTAGAGCCTTGGTTAAATTTCCTCCTTTTTATATTTAAAAAACATCTAAAAGCTAGTGGAATGGCTCCCACGCAGCAGCTAATGAATCTTGTTCTATACTTTATTCGCGTTTAAGGTATATCTCGCTTCTCAAAGGCAGGTATGTTCCAAAGCGGTGGAAAATAAAAGCGCGAATTCTTCAGGCGTCAAGATTCTCAGTAAATACTTATACAGAATCCTGCCACAGAATGCTCAACAGATCGGCTATAATGGATCGTAAATACGACTCTACTCGCTTACCTATAGTGGAGTCTTTAGATAATATAGCGTTCTCTATAGTATTTAGAGAAAAGCGCTAAACGTGATCTCTTTTTGGAGGAGCAGTCGTGATCCGAGATGTCTTATGTTTTCATTTTTTCAGAGTCCAAACCGCTTCTGTTGTCGTACAGTTGTTACATAGCTTAAGGTGTACAGGATGGAGGTTTAGCGCACAGTACAGATAGTGCTACTTTAGTGTATCTTAGAATTTCCTATTTCGCAACGTTAAAACGAACAAAAATACTAGAAACTGGAACAACTCAATGAAGCCAGCTAATGCAACCACAAAGCAGAACCCAGTTCCCAAAAACTAGGATCTCCACTTCCGTTTCACGTTTGATAAGATGACCATCACCCAGACATGCATTACAGACAGTTCGAGGTGATCGCCGAATACTGCAACGGCAAGCTCAGCTACATTCCGTTGACGTTTATGTTGGCATTCTTCGTTAATGCGATTGCGGACCGCTGGCGCCAAATGTTCAACAACATGGGTTGGATTGAGAAGTAACTCTTTTTCTAGTTTTTATAATAGAATTTTAGCACCCATTCCTACGCTCTGTTGAATATAACATCGATCACATCACTCGAAACAACTGAAACTACGTAGTGAAGAAAGTAAATGTGCTAACTTAACGACGAACTAGAGATGTGTGAATTTTATAGTGCAGAATAGTTTGGAACTGCAAAAATTCTCATGAAAGTGTGGCTGAAGAGGAGGGAGCTAATTTGGATGCCTTTTAGCGTAGCACTGTCACTTGTATCCGTGCTGAAGAGTACCACTGATCGCGAAGAGGCTACCCTCATGCGGCGGTCAATCATTCGGTATATGATACTCTCCCAGGTAGGAACCTCATTTTATCGTTCTGGTTGCAGTTCGTGCTTAGTTTAAGAAACCTCAGAAGCTCTTAGTCTGGAGGAAAACAATGTCAGATAACATCGGAATGAGTGTAACAGCTGTGGTTGAAGCGGTGTTGAGCTAATCTTTGCATTATCAGACCCGATTTATGTGGCCTACGTCATACTTTAGTGTTTAAACATTTGTCCACTTTCACCTTAAAGAGCAACATGAATAAAATTCGAAACAAATTTGAAATCAATGTAAACATAAATCAATCACAGCATCTATTTGTTTTCTAAGCGCGCTAATTACCCAGAAATTGCTGGAATCTAGCAACGTGGAGTTCTTTGCCTTCTCCACAATTCTCCTCCTTCATTGCTCGTTGTTCATTAAGGCAAGGTCGTCAGATGCGTAACTGTAACGTATGAAAAATTCTTCTTCTTTAAGGTACTGCAGTTTAATTCTCCTCTCCTGATTTTCTACTAACTCATAATATATAGATGCGCGAAAAACGCATATTGGAAATAGCAGGTCTTCAGCTTTTAAATGTGATTAAAGCTTCAAACTTAATGCGTTTTTATATTATGATGGAGTCGAATTTACAGAACGCTCCTTGCAATTTAATAGAGTGGATGTCAGCAAAAAACTCTGTGGAGAAAAGTTGCATGTCCTGCTTTGATATTGTTTTTTGAGCTTGTTTAATTTTTTCTCCTTCATGGTTTTTTGCCGTTGCCTATTTCACGTAGATTTGAAGAAGTAAGCTAGTAAATAAATAAATAATTTAGTGTATGCGGAATGTCTCTCCGTCTAAAAGTAATTTCTTCGGCACTGAAATTCTAACCCATTCTCGAACTCGGAAGCATATCTGTCACTGGATTACAACATGCACTTTTTTTCAAAATTGGCCTTGAGAATAACTAAAAATCGAGCGCGCTTTGCAGTTCTCTATAGTGTTTCAAGGAAAACATGCCATTAAGAACTTTACGATTCTGCTGCATAGCGATAGGGCACCATATTCTCCGGTGTCGTCTTGTGGAACTCTCTGATCGTTAATCAACAGGGATGTGCGGAGTTTTGGTTTCCTTGTTTCGAATTCCGGTTTCCGGCCATTTGTGCTCTTCCGTTCCGTTCCATGTTACGCCTGTTTTTGAGCCGCAAGGCGCAAACGGAAATGGGCACTGCTCGACGCTAGATTTCTATTGAACACAATCAGCATATGATTTGAAAAGAGTTTTCCTTCATATAATTATGAGAAAAATAGTGTTTGACAACTCTAGCATTGATGTTCTTGAAACTGCTTAGACCACCAAGAAAAAACACTAAAAAATGGCAGCGGTTGGGTGCAGTGCAAATTTAATGTGCCACAAAGGCTATGCATGCATTGTATGTAAAGAACATGTACTCAATATTTGAATGATCATGAAATTCTTAATCCATTAGTTACAAATAGCTACGAAAATTTGTAAGCATATAGCTCAGTACCACGAAGCAAAGGCTCCAATAAATTTTCTGTCGCGCGCTCATCTGTTCCAAGACTTCATCGGTGTCTCTGAACGAGAGTGCAAATTTCATCCACACGGAGTCCAATTAATCTTTTAATGAGGCACAACGAATATCTACCTTAAGGTTACATCAGTGTTCCTGATCAAAGGTGCAAATTCCAATTTTTAATTTCTTTAGGCGTGATTTTTATCCATATGGAGTTATGCGTATCATTTTTCAATGAAGCATCACGAATATCTACAATGAGCTGTTGATTTGATTGACTATGGTGAATTATTGAATTCTGAGACAAAAGTACTGCTTCGAGAACCATCTTGGAACTGTCCAGCTGTGTCACCTTGGGCGTAGGATTTCTAGGCTGGCACAGATTGAATATTCCTGTGGAAGTGTGGATCCACCACGACTAATCAGTCATACAGTTATCATTTTAGATTCCAGAATCAACTCTGAGCACTAGTTTTGGTGATTACAATGTAACTACTAATGTTGAATATGCAGATATTTGTGCAGTCACCACGTTCTCCATGATGCCACTGGTTCTAAAGGTGCTGAGAGGAATCTCTCTCTTGGTCAGAAAATGATCTAGGTGGCTACCCCGTTTTAGACTTCAACCGAGTCAGTTTTTTTAATGCGGGTCTGTAAGTTATCTCAAGTGGTTAAGTCGGTTAAGTTTACCGTTCAAAAAATATCAGCATCAAGAAAGTCAGCGAAAAACCCGTCGCAGGAACTAGATATGGAAGGGCTGCATGCTGAATTAGTGAGAAATAGTGAAATAAACCCCTGAGTTTGTTTTCGCTTATTGCTCAGCCATAGCTAAAAGGTTATCATAACAATATTATGAATTCATGCTTCGTTATGTTATGTTATGTTATGATGAGGGTGAGCACTAAACTGCGGAAGATTCTGCTGCTCGCAGAATTCTGAGCAAGAAAAAGTGCAATAGAAGCCGCTTCTGACGCCGTTTCAGATGCACTTTGAAAAAAATGGCAAACATGCGTCATTTCCGTTTCCGCGTTTCGAATTCCGGTTTCCGACCATTTTTGAGCGTTTCCGTTCCATCTTTCGTCTTACCTTTTTCCAAAAAAAATTCTGCACATCCCTGTTAAACAAGGTAACTCCAACTAGTCATCATTCGAAACAATTTTGCAATTCCGTTGTGGCCCAACGACCCAGAGTAGTACTCCGAATCTGCACTGAATAATTTTATGTGACAAGGAAGATGTCATTGAAGCTGTTGAAGCCGACCCTTCATTTCCCACCCCTTTCGAAAACTCTGAGCAGGATCAGTTGCAGATTTTGGTGTATCGGGACATCTCCATGAGAGTTCGACGTCGATTTCCAAACTATGGAGCAATCGTTACTGCAGGTAAGAATCAGATCCATTTTTCAGTGTTCATCGGGATAAGGTCTTTAGATACGTAACTGTAACACGGGAAGCTATTATATATTACCTTACTTTGATGTTTTTAGTGCTTATTCATTTCCTTGATCATACTATGTAGAATGAAAGCTCATATGTGAATTAATATCTTTCTCGTTTTAACAGAGCAAAATCATGAGAAGCGTGTATTTACAATTCGAGACGTTTTAGGTTTTATGATGGAGCATGAGTTGAAAACGTTGGAGAGCATTCGCGTATCACCATTTAAAATGTGAGTGCTTTGTATGACGCTGTAATTCTTGTGTACGATGATTTCCAAATACGCTTTCCGATAACCTTAAACTTCGTAAAAGAGCGCGAACGAGGTTCGACATCTCTTCCGTAGTCAAACCTCAGCGAACCTTTTTGATCTACAGCTTTTTAGTTTTGCTGAGGTATTCCTTTACCTACAGTTCACAGCTCAATCCTAACAAATTCTGTAGCGTTATCGTAGCTCCCTAGAAGGATATATAAGCAAAATTTTATTCTGAAATTGCAGGTATTGGGTTCCCGTAAACTGGGCGCTGACAATTCTCGCCCGTGCGCGTGCGAAGAAATATGTCGCTGACTCGCCATCTTACAATATGATGATTAAGGCACATTTTTCCGATACTTGTGGTTGTTTCAACAAAGCACTCACAGAACGACTTCAGGAAATCCTCAGCTTTCGCACGAACTTAGCATGGCTGTGTAACTATGACTGGGTGCCCATTCCGATTGCTTATCCTCAGGTGAGTTCTATTCACCTCAGAAGACACCTCTGAAGATGACAACTTATTGCAGTTAAGGTAGTATTTCTTGCTGTGCGCTCCTACTTTCTAATTTGTCTCGTCTCGCGGCAGTTTCTCATTCGAAACAGTGTTTCACACCATGCTAAGGTGAGCTGTGACAAGGGTGTCGAACATATAAATGAAGAAGGAGGAAAATCTTTGCTTGCCGTTCTTTGACCTGCTTTTTTTTGAAAGGCCATTACTAGACGGAGTTCTACCGCATGCGAGAAAAATAATGACTTATTAAAATTTGTGGGTGATAGTATAAAAGTTATGATTTCAGATTGATGTTTATATACCGTTTATGACAATCCTGCAGTTTTTCTTTTTCGTGGCATGGATGAAGGTGAGACATTCTTTCGAAACCAGTTTACGAAACGAAACCATCTGTGCACTGACATAGAGCTACTCTTCAAGAATAACGATTCTGTGAAGAGCAGAACAACTAGATGTGATGTTTAGGTCGCCGAAGCGCTTTTGAATCCTCTGGGAGAGGACGACGACGACTTCGAGTGTAACTTTCTTATTGACCGCAACATCACTGTAGGTACATGCTTCACGCATTGAGAAACACTTCAGCTTTGTAGGAGAAAACTGGAGTGAGCTACTTGCTGGCTTGCAGACCGGAATGGCTATCGTTGACCAGACAGCAGACCTGTGTCCCGAAATGACAATGGATAACTTGTATGACCCAGAGCTTCAAAAGCTCAGCGGGGATGAATACGACAGCAACGAACACGCACTAGTGGGATCAGTTTCGGGAATCGAGTGAGCAACATTTGGAATATGATATTTCCTAGAAATGGTGAAGTTACCTACTGCTGCGTTGCTAAATAATAGTTCCCCTTTTGATTGTCTTTTATTCGATAATAGACTGATTCGAGGACTTGTATGAATTAAATTTGACGAGATCGAGTACGCTTTTCTTATCTACATATTTATTGTCCTCAAATCTTTTTTTGCTTTTAAATTCGATCCATACGCTGAACGCTCTCAAGATTATCTTCCAGCAGCTGTGATACTACGAAAACACTCACAGTTTTATCCTAATTTGAGCACGACCCAAATTCAAGCGATCTTCATCTCTTTAGACTCTATGAGTACATAGTTAGTGAAGGTACCGTGACCGTGCTGACTAGGCTTCAGCTAGCCGGCAGGTTAGGGAAAGCTGCAGTAGGATCGTGTACCCAACATTATGGGACACGCAAAACGTTCAGTTCTGGAACGAGGGAACGGAATATAAGCACAATGTCCTCACTAAAGGGGCGCGTGAAGCGCAGTCGGAGGAGGCGCGACTGTCGCGTGCTCCCGACACCAGGCTCCTGGTTCGGAATTCTCGCCCAGGCCAACCAAGCCTTCCATCCCTCCGGGGTCGGGGAATTGGTACCAGACTTGTCTGGGAAGGATAGAGCGCTGACTTGTTCATCGGCTGACCACCGCAAGTCATTGTATGGCCAAATACGCATTCATGTCGCCTCCACGACATCCCGTAGAAGTAGAATGCGCTGGCGCATCCCAGAAGGGATTGAGTAACGCCGTCCTTTATCCTTTATCCTTATCCTCATGAAATAATCCCAGCATCTGGATGCGGGGTACAAGACACGATCAAAACCTCTAGGTTTTATCTCTTTTGAATTTAAATGTAGAACGGCGAAGCTGATGTGAAGGATTATGGGTATCGTCCGGACCGGAGATTCCCTTCCTACGGTAATAGATGACAGAAATTCCCCCCCCCCCCCCCCATTTTGTGAGATAAATCTTTCCGCCTTCTCTCAAGTCCTTTCCTCCAACCTGATTAAGCGGTTGGGGTATCATTACGCATAAAAATATATAAAACACCTGCTAATCTGAATATTTTAGGCCACCCTTCAAGACGATAAAAAACTTGGTTTGGGGAAATTTGTTTAATGACATGGTCAGAATAAGAGATTGCTCTGCAGAAGTAGGCAGAGTCTGCACGATCTACAGGCGCGATTCTAAGTTTTTAGGAAAACCTGAAATACCGCTTTCGTTCGTTAGAAAATTACGAAGTTCATTTGGAAAGGAAGCCAAACGTTTCCCTTGGCTTCGTTGCTTATCCGGTCGTCAAGCTACTCTACTCTTGAACAGATCACCTGCATCACGTGTGTGTATCTGTATAAAAGGCAGTGCAGCATGGTCCATTTCGTCGAAGAATAGGTGGGTCAGCCACGTAGTGCGATTCGCAGACACTAGTTGGACGAGAGCCGACAGGACACCTCGCACAAGCTGGATACATTAGAACCTTCCGCGCCCAGCGCGACGAATGGATATGTTGTTGGCGTCCTCTCAAGTGACACGGTGATCAATGGGATGTCGGGTGACACAAGTGACACTGGGTAGGATTCTTTCTCTGAAATATTAATCATGCGTTATTGCGAATCATTCGCGGTTACAGTTTCATCGCAGAGTAGGCAAGAGAGTTTCTTGAATACTGCAGAGTTCATAGATGGGAATTTGAAGATAAGCTGCGTACATCTGCAGCCAATCTGTTCTGTTCTTCTAAAAAGGAAGTTCTTATTCATTCATGCGGTACCTTTATGTGTTTTTTCTTTGAATTTATCCTTGGTAATTGACAGTATTTCATCACAGTTTCAAGTTCTGCACTATTTACAGACTCATCCAGGCAGTGTAAATAGGTGTATGTTTGCTTAAATTTAATAACTCGAACACGAGGAAGTTAGAAGAGTTTAGCCCTAATTTAAGCTGAGGTTTATATTTATGATTTCTAGCTTCCTTTAATAAAGAACCTAACATTTTGCTCTGTGTGAAAAATTGTTATTCAAGAATCTTATGCTTAAACTCTCAGCACAAATAAAATGCCAAGCAGTGAGCAGTCCCCATTCATATGTATTACGACGATATCGGGACATTAGGCTTCGCATGTTTTTTATATTTTATCACCGGTTTCGAGGTGACTAAGCATTATGTTTTCAGACTGCCGGAAGAAACATCGAGCGCTCTTCGGTCATGTATGTCATCATTTTATCGTTAAAAATTTGAACATGACAAAAATTAATTCCAAACAAACGTGAGTATAGCGCAGCCTTCCCTCAAAGGAAGAGTTCCGGAAGCCTAGTCCTTGAACGCTACGGCTGATCGTGCTGTGTTTCAGAAGAATTAAACGAATCGAGGGTGAGCATCACCGGCGTGGCACATTACCGTTGTCGTAATGGGTACATTTCGTGAGACCTTCAGTAGCCTACCCCTTGGTTGGTGTTGCATGAAGAAGACGTAGCGCTTGTCAGCAAAGACAAGAATGAACCCAAGCGACAAGCGCAATCCTGATGTGACCGCTTGGCGATGTTCCGGCACAAGCTAAACATCACCAAATAAGAGTACATGACGCCAGATGTAAATGAGGCTGATTCACTGTTGAAATCAATGGCAATGCGCTCATACCGGCGTTCTATGCGACAGGAAGATTTCGGAACGCCTTAGATCGACACATTACATCATCGTCTTCCTACAAGTGGCGATATATGGTGCTGGCTGGTCTGACTGCTGGCCTGTAACCAAGGAAGTTGAAACCCGCTTCAGCGTAGTGGAAACGAAAATGTTCGCCGGACGACTGGAATCTGGGCGCACTCGCAACGATGTGATATGCCAAAGAATCGGAGCAGCTCCAATTGCTGGCAAACTAGGTGAAGCTTGCCATCGGCAGTATGACTACCTTCTTCGCGCTGACGATTCAGAAGATTGGCTTTAAATAGATGTGCCCGAAAGACGGTTTAAGGTTGTTTTCTAACTCACAGAGGTCTCAAAGAATTCAATCTGTTGCTTGGTAGACAGAAAGATCCAGAGGAACTCTCTGTTTAAACCTGTAGAGAGTAAAAGTGCCCCTCATGCTGAAAACTGTGGAGTGTTCTACGTCGTGATGATGCAGTGCTTTCTACTCGACTGATGGTTTCATTTGCATGTATTGCAGCAATTCTGGATCTATTTTTTTCAGTAAATATCAAGTAAGGATATGAAGGAAACAAAGGAAAATAAAATTAAAAGAGAGAGGAGAAGAAAATAGAGGAGAGAAGAGAAGATTATAGAAAAAAACATGAGACAGGTTCGTTTCGCTACTTCCTTTAGACGAACCTTTGCTTTGTGCTCCTCCAGTGGCTCTTCAGCGAAGAAGAGAAGCATTAAATAAGACTTTATTTAACTCTGTCATTAATTTTAAATTTAATAAATTTTTACGATTTTTTATTTATTTTAATTCTATTTTATATAAATATGTTTTATATAAATATGTTTTAATTACTAGTTCAATGGGTGAGCTTTATTTTATTTATCTATTAATTTTATTTTTTTAATTAAATAAACAGATAAGTTTGAATAGCTATATATCTAGGATTAATTAATTTTTATTTTTAATCTAATATTATTATAAAGCTTACGCCAAACTCTTGTCTATGCCTTGAATAAATAAAAAGTAAACAAATAAAAAAGGCGGTTGATGCAACTTCAGAGTGATGCGTTGTATGAGGACTTTAAGGATGATATCCCAACTACCTCATCTCGTGAAGTGGCGAACAAAAAACCAGAAGAGAAAGACACACTGTATCTTACAGGCAGTTTGATCAACGGAGGCGTTCGTCATTATTTCATTGTTTTTTTACAAGGCAACACTAAAACACTCCACAGTTTTTAGCATGAGAGGCACCTTCTACAGATTTGAACAGAGAGTTCTTCTAGATCTTCTTGCCTACCGAGCAACAGGTTCAATTCTTTGGCTACATAGGAAATGAGCACCGAAATTTTTTGACTACATAGGAAATAACCACCAAAAGTACAGTTTCCAGACAAGTTCCGATTCAGTCAGTTTCAGACAACTCCTCTCGAAGGTCCTCTGGACGGTTGTCGCGATGCTCTTCTGCGCACAGGTTTGTTCTCAACTCGCTAAATAGGCAGCTAACTTATATGCCTCACCATCTACAAATGTCTTTCGCACTGCAGCGAAATCACCTTGTTGCGTTATTGCGCTCTTCAGAAATCAAGTCTTCATCCAAATTTGTCTCATGTGCACCATCAGCAGCAAATCTGCGGATTTTCTGCATATGTGTTCTGAAACGTTCGTGTTTGAAGATCTGGCAGAGCGAAGGGAAATTCACTGGCGATACCAATGGAACTGTCCGTTCCAGAACTACTCAACGATCGTAACGAAGATTTGCCAGACATGCGACAGAAAGGTGAAGTGCAGAAAATCTATTACTGAGCCAGATAAAGCATACAAACCATATAGAGAGCTATACGTAACATTTTGGTTTTTGCTTCTCTTAAAATGGATTTGTGTTCCACCCTCCGATGGAAGGTTTTCTCTTCATATCAAGACGCTCAAGACAGTGCTATCACTGATTGAATGATCATAAAATTTCAACCGCTTTAGTTAAGCTATAATTCAGACTAGATGTGGCTTACATTAAAAATCGGAAAATTAAAGTAACTAGTGATTATGCTGCTTCTCCAACGTGTGACGATGCTTACTTGTTACGGCGATGTTTTGTTGCGATCAAAACTTCTAGCGCCAGGCGGGGCTCGAACCCGCACCTCCCTCTAACCGGGCGGGAATACTCTACGCTATTACACCATCGGCGCCGTTTGATCGAACGCAACATCCACACCTCGTGGGACCCATCAGCACTCACCCGTACATCGGGATGAGCCGGCCGCTGATATCAGCATGGAACCAGTTAAGCTGCAGGTCTTGATAGAAATGATTCAAATCATGAAATGATGCTTACTTGATTGGGTGTATAGATGCGATTTTTGTACGGTAGTGAACCTATTTTTACGCGTTGCTGTTACAAATCTTTGTTTTACTTATATCTTTAGTTTAATATCCAGCCAGAAATAGTGGGTTGAAGCGAGCATGGGAATTGGGTGACCACAACACTTTCAATTTTAAGAAAATATGGTCCTTGACTTTTGAAATGATGCCAAATTTCTTTTGATAATAGGAAGCTGTGGATTACGCCACTATCGTCTAATGATTCGCGTAATCTCTACAAGTTGCACCCTGGGGTCACATTCTTCAGCCGCTTACCACCCTCTAACGGTGAAATCGCCAAATACCGATGCTGATGAACGACATATCGAGGGTTTGACGGTATTTTCACCGTTAGAGGGCGGTTAGCGGTTGATGGAACCGGTCCCTGGTGTTGAGCGTGCAATCGCCAGGTTGAGGGTGCGAGCCACTCTATCACGGCTTAGCTCACAATCTTCTACTTTATCGTACATTATAGGTCTGTTTGAGACAAATAATTCCTTCGAAATTAAAAAGTATAACGCGAGCGTCTAATTTCGAGGTTCACCTTTTAGCACCAATTCTGACCTAAACCATTACGTGTGTATTTACGAGAACGAAACTGTTGGTGGAGTGCTCTTAGGTGCCGTTTCGTCCCGTAGGGTGTGCAAAAATGTATACATGGGCCTCCGATAACTTGAGAAGCATCAACCGGACTCTAGAGCGCACGCCCTAGCTGGCAGGGGTGTCAAAGAGACGAATTGAAAGGAAACGTCCCCCACCCTTTACGTCTTCAATCAAGCAAATGTTGAACAAACCTGGGCGCGATGCCAATAAATCTGTCGCTAACCCCTCTTTCCAAACTTTTATTCAACATTTTTTCCTTCATATGAAACCACGGAATTTTGCCGTAGTTTACGGGAAAAGAGATTAATGATCAATCCAGCAGCGATAAAAGTTCTAGTACACCCATTATATCACTAGGGCCTTTCGGACCGTATGCATTTTGCATGCTTCAGGCTTACCAAAATTCCAGCTTCTGAAGGTCTCCATTGTTGTTTCACATTCATTGCATTCACACTATCTCACGTGAAGCCAATAAAACTAAACACGATTTACTTGTTTAATTCATTATCGCACGGTCTCTTCAAACTTGAAGGGCTAGATAAAATTGTACCTCTCGGTTAAGGTAATTCATTATTACAGCCAACTCATCATATTTGAAGCTTCCACCCTCCATTCCATCTACGCCACCAATCCATGAGGAAGACAAGGATCAAGATGTAAGTACGTGAAAAGCATTACAAGGTCGCTTTCATCTTCACACTTTATTTATTTATTGATTTATTTATTAAGTGAGTACATGATACACACGCGTAAAACAATGTAAGTAAAAGAAATAAGCTCTACTAGATAACAGTAGATCACAAACAGGTACTGGAAAGACCCTAATTGGGTACCCAAGATTTCTGCTTGAAGCCTCCTCCTTGAAAAAGAAGGTTTTTGGAATTTTCTGAAGCCTAGAAAATTGATAGCATGACATTAAATCGAACCCTTTTCACGTCCTCTAAAAATCAAATATTTCACGAAATTTCATTTAGCTTAAATAATTCAGAAGCCAAGAAAGAGAAGGCATATCAGGTTTTAATAGCGTATTTTTCTGTCTAAAAGTATGAGGACAAAGAACCGAGTTAATCTACAGACGCCTGTCAGAGACGGACTGATTGTGAGACTGATTTTTTTGTGAGACGCCCCACGCACTCCTCCTCGGCGGGTACCACGCACTCCTCCTCGGCGGGTACGATATGAATACCATAAATTATGAGTACCATAATTATTATGAGCAAAATAGTGACCGTTTTGAAGCAACGACCTTAATGTACCATAACGTGCTCAAAGAAGAAGCTTTTCAATCGAAATGACTACCAAAAGGATCAACATATCTCTGCCAACTAGAAACTAGGCTAGGTATTCCAGCAGCATAAAATTCTGGAGTTCTGGAGGCGATGAAATCGTGGAATTCCGGATTTTTATTTCGGAAGCATTTGTCGCGCAGGAAAATGTATAAATGCTCAAAAAAGTGATAGTCTGAACCGGCTGAAGTTTATGCATGATAGTCGAGAGTTTCATATCCTATAACAAACATCTTGTTGCCATCAATGAAACGTGCGGTCGCGCATTGTCATGGAGTAGGATGACATCTTTTCTGTTGCTCAATGCCGGGTAAATTCGACGCAATATTTGGTCATTTTTTGTCGAGTTTCTCCCGCCACTTCTACGCTGTGATGGCTCCACCGGAAACCAAGCAGCTGTGGTAGATCGAACCGACTGTCCGACTGGACCACTAAACAGTCACCATGACCTTATGTTGTGCAATGCCGGCGCTGGAAACTGTTTCAGAGCTTCGCTGTGGTCCGACCTGATTGTCATAGAGAATCCAATGTTTGTCACGCTTTACAACACCGTCTGGAAAAGGATAACTTTTGTTGCGCAAAATAAGAGACAAACACACCTCGAAATGACGAAATTGCTGATGTTCGGTCAACTCGTGCAGCATCCACTCATCGAGTTTTTTCACCCTCCTAATTTCCTTCAAATGACGTGCTACGGTTGCGTGGTCAATTAGCCCCTCAGCAATGTTTCTTGTGAATGTTCATGTTTGGCTTCTATCAATGCCTTCAGCTCCTCGTTGTCAACCTCCGATAGCTGATCCAGTCTTCTGGTATGCGAGATTGAAGTTTCCAGTTCTAAATTTCTCTAACCATCTAGGCGTGCTACGCTCAGATTTGGTGTCATCACCTCATGAGTAGATGGCATTTCGAGTTGTTTGCGCAGCACTGTGGCCGAGTTTGAACTCTTGAAGGAAAGCGACGCGAATTTCCCGTTTTGACATCTCCCCTCGAAATCGCCGAAGAAGTGGGTATGGAGGTGAAAAAATTAAAGCATAATCAGCATAACTTCCTCTGGAAAATGCAAGGAGGCGTAAAATTACCCCTATGTTGCTGTGATTGAGAGCTGGCAATTAAACAACCTTATCTTTAGGATGACGAAGACGGATTTACCGTGATTAAACTTTGACATAAACACCGACAAGGAATCACAGAAGAAGAAGCTTTCTTCGGAGCATCAAAGATGCTGACTTCGATATTCTCCACAACAGATGATGTCCATTTGCTCACTGAGAATAAACACTTTTACACTGACTACTCATAGCTCTAATGAAGTGTACTGCACAGTGACTATGCAAAAACAATACCGATTCATATAAGTGCCATAGTACACGATCCGGCCGAGAGGTTTAGCTGAACGAATTCAAATAGAACTTTACTAATAACCAACCAATGTGGCGGAAAAAGCACGTAGTGTAGCAGCGCCGCAATGCTGTTGTGGTGCAGTAAGCGGAGGTTTGGAGACGGTGCTGCGATGGCGGCAGAGGCTAGACGGCTGGAGGGTTGGCGGCCGGAGCCCAATGCTCCAGGAGTGGGGTACTAGGAGGGACTCTTTTTATACTGTCGATCGTGGCCATTTTGCGCCCATATTAGTCACCCCTCCCCCTTACATCATGACCTCCACATCTTCCCCATCGGGAACGGCTTCCTCGTCGGATCCACCCCTGTCGGAATAGCATCCTTTACCGATCCCGTGTTCTTTCGTGTAGTGCTCTTGTACTGCCCGTTCCTAGGATTTTCCCTTAACAATGGAGGATTTCTTGTGGTGCACCTCCATTTCCACGAAAACTTCTCCTTCTTCAATTCTGCTGCTGGGGGTCACCAATAACTGTTTCGGCTCAGCGCTCTCTTCCAACGCGTTCTTGAGCATATTGCCCCATGTCGATTTAGCCGAAGTCGATGCGGTCAAAATGGCGAAGTTTTTGTTGATGGGAACAGGGTAACTAGCATTCTGCCCTCGGTGTGTATCTCCACCCAAGAACTTGGTCGGACTTCCGAAATATCCCGACTGTTATCCAAGTCGGGGTAAGCGAAAGTTCCCGGAGGGTTCTAGCATTTGCTGCAGTGTCTTCTAAGATTTTTCAGTCCTCAAAAGCTACTGAAATTATTATAACGACAAGAAAGAGCAATTGCCCAGAGGTCTCCTTATTTATATTGACTCACTCTAAGCTTAACAAGTGACACCTACCGGGCTTTGTATGGAGACTACACGAACATCAGTTAGTTATGTTTACTAACTCTAATCGAATGTTACAATCTAGCCAACATGAATATGTGAACAGTTTAAAAGTTAAAACCCAATGACAAAATGCTAAACTGTCGGGAGAAGGTCGGCCTCCTCTAAAACGTAGGCTGCATTAAGAGTAAGATGTGTAGAGGAGACGCGCGAGAGGTGTTGCGTTGAGGAAGGATGCGCAAGCGGTACGCTGAGGAGAAAACGTGCTCTGGTAGTAATTCTAGGGCAGTAGGACAAAAGTATGCTCCACTGACAGTTTTCAAGAGTTCAACGAGACCGGCATGCTCCCGCCACGTTTTCGCGCCAAATCAAGGACTTCCGTTCGTGGGCCGCCATTCGAGTAGCTGTTCTGCACTTGGTGTACATCGTTCGTCTCGCCGCTTGTTGTCTCATTGTGTTTGTTTGTCGTTCCATAAAGTTTTCTTAGCAGCTCTGTGATTGATTCTTTCTGGTGCGTTAGTCGCTAGATACCTTATTGCTTTAATTGCCATATTCGGTCCACAAAACGTCTTTACTTCAGCAGAAGATGATCGACCAATGAATGAGCGCGGATGTGCCGAACCGGCTACCTAATCTCAACTTGCCCAATATCAATCACGACAGAAATAGGAGAAAAGGAACAGCAAGTACCGGAACTGAAGACCTAACCCGACTGGGGGTCCCTTCTTTATTTCCGAAAGCACTGCTCACTCAAAAGGGTGAAGCGACCCACATGCAGTTAACACTGCCTAGCTCAGAACATTATAATGCCCGGGCCTAGAGGGGTACGCACCGTACCGGCGAATGCCGAATGGCTGGACCACAACAGTGCCACTAGGGAACCGCTGTCCGAGTGCTATAAGGTTCTCAGAACACCCCAGTTAGTAACAAGAACGGAACCCCTCAACCGAATCAGAGACACCCACGCACAGCCACCCACTCCTGAAACGGTCTAAGGCGGTTTAAGTATCCCCACAAATACTTAGACCGGGGCTATGAGCGTGAAAGCCTAACCCCGGAATTACAATCTACTGAGTCAATCTAGTGTCTGTCAAGAAAGTAGGATGTTGTCCTAACAATGTAACGCAGAATTCCAAGCCGGGTAGAGTTTCAATCAATAAGTGGAGCGAAAGCAGAGGATCAAAACCTAAAGGAAAAACAAAAAAAAACAAAAGGCTAGCTGGCATCCAATGACGGTCCGTCGGTGGCACAAGCCAAGGCAAGCAAAAACGAAAGGAACCACTAAAGGTTCGGCAGCTCGAACGCACCTACTCAACAGCCAGGTGCAGTAGGACCAGGAACGAGCAGCCAAGGAACGCGAGGCAACAAGGCGAAACGACCATGATGAATAAGTGACGTGCCCTCCAGAAGACCCGACAGATCACCATAACGAACTCACGGCTCGGAACTCATTCACGGCTTTTTCGAAGGTTCCATGGCTCCCTGCCCCTATTCTGATCTACGACAGAGATCAGCAAAGAAAAAGAGGCAGGAAATAGCGCACCGCACGGGAGACAACAAAGAACATACCGACTGCTCGAAATTTCCCCAACGCCTTAGGGCCTGTTCATACTTCGCGACAAGAGCGACTCGTCGCCCGTGCAAAACATGCATATCGATTAAAACCGAGCGCGCGCCGCCGAAAAATGTTCATACTCGAGCGCCGGCGCCGTCGCTCCAGTCGCTCTTGTCGCTCTTGTCGCTCTTGTCGCTCTTGTCGCCTGTTCATGCTTCGCGCCGGCGCCGGGAGCGACTGGAGCGACTGGGGCGACGAACGGAGTGTGGAGTACGTAATTACACCGCACTAGTGCTGGAAGGCGAACTAGTGCTGGAAGGGAACGATTCCTGTTCGGATGTTCTTCATACAAAGGTAAGGAGGGCTTTTATGTCTATTTTGAGTGCCAGACTGACGATGTAGGTAATATGATTGTTCACTTCCGTCTATTTCAGTTTCTAACAACTTTTTTGACTAAAAATATGTCTGTTTGCTTGTGTTTGTCTCAGTTTCCGGAAACTTTTTACTAACATAACTGTTTGCTTGTGTCTGTTTCAGTTTCCAAAAACTAATGCAATTGAAGTTGAAGTTAGACGTGAGGACCTCTATTCACTCGATATTTTAGGCCACGAAGTTATAGTGCAATTACGTACACCACACTACGCCCGACGCCCCAGTCGCTCTTGTCGCTCTTGTCGCTCCAGTCGCTCTTGTCGCTCTTGTCGCCTGTTCATACTTCCGTACGCTGCGCACGCCACGCACGCCACGCGCGCTGCGCTCTTGTCGCTGCTGTCGCGAAGTATGAACAGGCCCTTACGACTGCGGTGTCAGTGCGCACACAGGGACACCAAATCGTCGGAGGCTGTACTAACAACCATAGTCTTCAATCCTTCGACGTTCTCGGATGTTGTCGGTTACGTGCACAATTTCAGTCCAGTTCATACATTTTCAAGTGCTACTTGCAGGGCTCTCCGCATTTCATCGCCATCCAGGCATATCACACCGTTATTCCGCCTATTTTCCCAGCAGTGGTTACAGCTGTTGAATTTGCTTGCAGCGGCGTGTCGATTGGTTCCTCGCTGAATGCCACCAGAAACCGTATGCCTTACATTTCTCTAAAGTCAACTTGCGACAATCATTCCTTCTTTCATCGATACTCAAGGTTTCCTTTGCAGTGTTTTGACTCGATCACGGAGCCTCTGAAACAAGCGTTGTTCACATTACTGATTCCTACTTTGCGCTTTCTTCCTCTTTTTCCTGCGTTTCCTACTGTATCCACTGCGTTGGCTAATTTTAGCCAGTCTATGTCGCATCCATCTTTCTGTAGATTTCTAGGATATCAACTAGGACAATGCTAATCATAGACCTAGTGTCAACTAGAGTCAGCACCTCGTTGTGCAGCACTGTGACCATTGCAACTCTCTTCTTTTCCACTACACCCAATTTATCCATGGGTTGTCCTGTAGCAATATCCATGCTTCAAACATTGCGCAAAATGTTGGATCTTTTTAAATTATCAGAGAATCGGGGAGAGTGTTCGTGATCTTTTTTTCGACCGTTGCATATGTTATTATTCGCTCGTTCCAAAGACACCTACGCGCCATACATCCGGCGGTTTCTTGGTGACTATTGATGCATTTCCCTTTCTCTGCCTTATTTCCTCTATTTCTTTTCGAAAAAGCTTGTCTACGTTCCCGTACGTCTTGTCTTGCCAGTTTAGAGTTGCTTTCAACTTCGTGATAGTTAAAGGACCTCGCCCGGACCCTCCAATCTTTCTTAGCTGGCACTTTTAGTTTAGTTCCTTTGAGTCAGCGAAAGCATTGATTTTGATTGCTCAATTGTAGTGATTAGTTTCTTATCTCGCTACAAGCTCCCTTAGGCTCTGTTTTGTGGGACAGGACCAGTAACTGCATATGTTTGAGCCACTTCCTAACGTTTGTCAAAAAACATTCTCTATTCCAAGGACCTGACCGAGGAACTGCCAGAGTTTGCTTTGCGCGCCAAGTTCTTAAGATTCATGCAGAACTCAGAAGCAGGGTTCGATTACAATCTCAAACCCTTTATTTCCGTTATGGCTCGCATCCCAGCGGCAGTGAAATCGTTAGCCAGCGCCCTTTTCATCTCGCTTATTACAGCCTAAACATTTGCTCTGCTACCTCTTCCGGGAATGCTAGGAACACACTTCTTGAGCTCTCGTCTAGATGGCTGTCTCCAAATATTTTACTCAGCGCTGCTCAACATGACCCGACGACGACTACTTTCTACGGAATTTGCGCAGACACTACATGAAGTTTGCCTGTGGTTTGACTCAATATATACCAGATTCGAGGCATGTTCTGGCCTGTAAATACGCCAGAAAATTTACCATATAGTTCTAGCTTGCTTGATTTGCTTAGCCGGTGTTGTCCGTAATTTTCAAAGGCAGTTCTGTTTAAAGTATGCTCCAGTCGCTAGTCGCTAGCGCGCTTCATTGACTCGACCCTGAGTCTCTCTTGATCTTGTTGATCTGCAAATGTCTGAGCCCATCGATCTAATCTCCCTCAGAAACCTCCTTTTCACTTTTCTCGCTGGCTTTTGTCCTCGCTTATGACCCTCGTTCTTGAAAACGCTTTCTACTGTAGCGTTCGGATTACTGCAGCGACATCTCGTACCTGCAACACGTCCACTTTCGAGTATGCAATAACCGAGAATTAGCGCACCGCCTCTATCTACCACTGTTAGGAAGTCATGCAGGTTTTCCTGTGTATCTATACCCTTAAACTTCAATAAACATTTCTACACTGACGGTTAAACATGCTTGAAAGCGTCAGATCATTCAGTACCTCGCATGCCATCTCAACCTGATCCGTAATAGTTTTGCCTACTGCTGCTCTATATTTCGGAGCAATTCTCACCTCGTCTAAGCATTTCTTAACCCTTGACTCAATTCCTTGGACGTGGTTTATTACTTGTCCGTAGTTCTGCCGACAGTGTCAGCACTAAACAGTTGCTCCACGCCATGTTTTCTCACCACGTTGTTCCTGTCCATTGTGCTGATGATTGGAGGTCACAATGCTTATTAGCAGAGACAGTTGGGTACACCTGAAATTTTCCAAGGTTTTTCCAGACACGACGACCTTTCTCTCTAATAGGCCAGCCTCCAATTATTTGACTGCTCTTTACTGGACGCAGACGCCGTTCTCTGTATTGGCGTTGACCCCCTAATTCCTGATCCGTTCAACCCACACTCTGAGACCCTGAAGGGCTCCATGAGATATACCATCCGGCCTAGGTGCTTAGCTGAACGAATATAAGTAAAACTTTATTGAAAACTAAGTAATGCGGAACAAAAAGGTGATGTAGAGGCTTGGAGGCGATGTGGCGACATGGCGAAGGCTCGTTTGCAATGCAGCGATGTCGAAGGCTTGGTGGTGGAGTAGCGGAAGATATGTGGTGGCGGAAGATACTAGATGGTTGGAGGCTTGGCGGCCAGAGCACAAGCCTGGAAATGACGAAAGAGGGCTCCCTTTTATAGTATCGATCATGCCGATTCGCAATCAGATTAGCCCCATCTGACCTTCTGATCTCCGTGCTCAATTAAAGTTCCAGCTTGCCTAGTACCCATAAAATAGCTTCGATCCTCCAAAGACTTCAAAATAATACGGACATCCAATTGCTTTCCGCCAAGGTTACTGAACTACTGTTAGATCTCATTTATATCTAACACAAACAACGTCTATTTATATTTGACACGTCGTACAAGCACATTAGTATAGCTCGCTACTATGTGAACATACTATATGTACAATATCTATGTCAAAGTAAGCAACATGTCAAATTAGACACTCTTCTAATACAAAACAAATAAAAATAGAGGTTCGAAGAAGTAAAGAAATGTGTAAAGTGCCACCCTTAATTACAAAATAAATATTACTTAGCATAAAAAATATTAAAAAGGTTCGTTTCGCCACTATCTTCAGACGAACCTTTGTGTAAGTCTGATGCTCTACAAATCAAACTGAGCATCTTCCAGTTTTAAAACAATCTTCTTCGGCAATAAACTAGAGGTCCTTCAAAGCCTTTAGAATAATTTTCTGTTCTGGTAAAATCTAGTCTGACTTTATTTCAGATGTTCAATTCAAATGCCCAAATAAATGAATTTTATAAAATTTTTGCTTTTTGAGGAAAAACAAGTAAATTTTATATTAAACTGCAGGAAGGCAGCAATCATTCCATTTCTTGAAAGAAGGGATCGCTCCAGGCGCTCGACTAAATCGTCAGTTTTAATTGATTGATAGTATAAATGCTGCTCATTTGAAACCGCATGGTTGCTGTTTTCCTGCTCTGTAAAAATTTTAAACCACTAAACCATTGTTTTCAAAAAATAAAAATTTTATAAAATTTCAAACAGAGTGCTCACTTACTGGGCATTTAAATTAAAATTTTTAAATGAAATCATAGTTGAAAAATTTCGAACAAAAATTATTCTGAAGATCTCGAAATGCCTCTAGTGTAGTGTGAGAGATGCTTTAATTTGGAAGATGTGTCGTTAAGCTTGTTTAGAAGGGTGTCCAATTTGGTTTGAAAAGTGTCCAATTTGGCGATGTTGTACAAATCGGAACGAGAAGAAACGGATATTCGTCTGATGAGACTACGGTAGGCAAGGACTTTTGGTCAAGCCATGGAATGAGTAAACTAATCAGTAATCGACAATGACAGTCTCAGACTGTACCCAATATACACCCCCCGCAGTCGACATGCAGACAGCCACGCCACGCTACGGAAGATGGCCCAGGCCGGAAGATCGTCCAGTAATTATCAGCCGACTGTGAGAGCGCATCTCCACACCCGTACAGGGTGCGTAAAAAGTATTGACGCACCTACTTTTTGTTTCAGCCCCAACTTTCTCTTTCTACTTTTCAAAGTTTTTGTGTGTTATTTTTGTTGTCTATATTGTGTTCAAAAAATAGTCTTGTAAAAATTAAAGAAACATGATACCGTCGTGGTTACGGTGGCCCTTTTTTGTTTGTTACCCAAACAGCTGAATATTTCCTTAACAAGAGAATTTGACGCTGTTCGAAACGGTTGGTGACGAAGGAGGTCAGCAACCCCAAACGTCAGCCACGGCTCTGTCATACCAGATAATGATTACAAGATGTCCAAGCACGATAACGTTCAAATCCAAAATTATCAACCTCTGTCCGATTATGGCAAACAGATAACGCGCGCAGGTGTGGACAGCTTCTCAGACGAGCACAGCTTGAACATGAATTCGCTGGATTACTCTTTTTAGGCGATTTTGGAGAACGAGGTCTGGGCTACTTTCAACAGAAGTGACCACTTGCAGAAGGCTGCCCTGATCAAAGCACGGGACGAAATCCAAGCGAGTACTAGCGGCGCGTGCTCATGAATTTTTTCGTCGTTTTCGCTCCTGTATTCACAGTAAAGGAGCCAATGTCGATTACGAGTTATTCTATCGTGTTTGCAAGATCATTTTCCATAGTTCTCGAGGGATTGTTTTTAAACTTACTACGCAATACTATTTCCACAGCGGTCATTTACTGCGTCAATACTTTTTACACACCCTGTATATCTTGTAACAAAGATACATACTGACAACCGTATCCTAGAACGTAGGAACAGAGCTCCGTTGGATTCATCAGGTAAGGAATAATTGTTCTTTGACATGATAAAAACGTATCATATCGTAGTGTTATAGCAGAAGGGTTGTGGAAGAACATGCTTCGTCACCTCGACAGCCTCAACGATGGGATTTGCAAGATGTGTTCTTGACACTGCCGCACGGTACTACCATGCCGCTGGGACAGATGGGAGTGCACCAAATATGATGCGCGAACAGTTCTTATGGTTTTCTAAAACATATGATGCTGTTGTAAATATTTATGTCGACGTTTATTAAGCTAATATAAGGCAATCATTAAAAAGCAGTACAGTGGCAACTGCATGTAAAAACTTGAAAATGAAAAAAAAACCAAAATCCGGCTATAGAACCAAGAACCAATTAACAACAACATCAGCATGCAAAGCCATCTACTGTTAAGGAGACCTCATTCCTAAGCAAGGTAGTACCTACACTGCTCATTTGATGTTAGGAACATTTGACATTAGGAGGTCATTAAGAATATATAGCAGTTTATGTACAAGGCACACCGAACACTTTGCAACGAGATTCCAAGGTCGGCATATCGAGATATTTGTTAATAATTAAAGCGTTCGGTATTCGCGAATATAACAAGCTATTTGTTCTTTGGAGAAGCTTGCGAGTGAGATTATTTTGTACCTTACCCATTCTGCATATATCCTTTTTCTTATATGGAGAGAAGACAGAAGCACTGGATCCAGGAAGTGGGGGAACGTAGATTTTGTATAGCTTAAGTAGAACGACTTTATTCTTGTAGCTAAACCCCGAAGATGTTTGATGTTTGACATCCGTAGCATGGCTTGATTGCAAACAACTCAGATATGCCTCCCAAAATCTAAATTTCTATCATAATGAAAACCAGGGCTTTGACCAAGCCCACGGCTGATAAAGTACACTCCTTTATGGTTATGTATGGATGGGTTGATGTACCGGAATTAACAAGGAGAGCCTCCAAACTTGCGGTGAGCTTTTGCGATGCAATTTTCACAGGATAAAGGGTCCCGTGTGGGGAGTCCACCACCGTGGTCGGTTTTTCGAAATGCTCTTCTGTGCTAAAAAAACGCGTTAAAACGTGAGCGAAGTTCATCACGCCACCCATCGAATATGGCCGGTTGGCGAGTGGATAGTGTTCTCGCTTCACAGGAAGGTGCTCGAGGGTTTGGTTCCTCCCTACGCCGGTGTTTTTGCATTTTGCGATTTATCGTCAGTGGGACCCCTTATCCCCATTTCCAACACATCGTTTAACAAAAACATGACGACAAATGTTGTTTACGCTCATCGTGCTCTTTTAAAGTAGAAAGCTGAGAATTTTTGACTTCCAGGTTAAGCAGGTTAAAACCTGATGACAGATTCGCCATGAGCACTCCAAACAACCCTACTCACAAAGTTTGGGCGAAATTGGTTCTTCTCACCTCATCCTCACTCGAGCATGGGCCTTGAGCGGGCTTTCCACCTCGGTCTTCATTGTCAAATAAAGGCAGCCATTGAGGTGCGAAGCTATTCGAGGCGGAAACCAATTGAATACGTTAAGCGGTGGAAGGTTACACAGAAATTAAAATATCGGTGCTACTACGTCCATTTTTGAACGGGTGGTAGATATGAAGAAGTGTAGATGTTCAGTTTTTGAGCAATGTATTTCGCTTAAATGCTTTTTTCCAATCCTCCATCATTGTTGAAGAAGGTTGGTGTTGAATGTTCGAAAATCAAAAGGGGCCCATGCACTCTACTGGCGAGGTCGAAGAAAAAATTAATTCATACTTTGGTTGTGGGTGTTACTTGAAGTGCTGATCATAAATCTGACATCGGTTTCTGGGTTTTCTGTTTTCTTCTGGCAGGTTAGAGAAAGTGTGAGTGAGGTGGTGAGGTCAGGTTCACCAATTTCGCCCAAACTTTGTGCATGGGGCTTATTTGGGGTGCTGATCATGAATCTGGCATCAGTTTTTACTTGTTTGATATGGAAGTCAAAACTTCTCAGCTTTTCACCTTCAAAGAGCACGATAGAAGTAAACGACATTTGCTTCCACGTTTTGGTTTCTAAAAATGTGTTAGAAATGGGGATAATGGGAATAAAAGGTCTCATTCACGATAAATCGCAAAGTGCAAAAATACCAGCTCAGGGAGGGATCGAACAACAACCGAACAACCCGCGAACACGTTTCTGCAATGGGAGAACACTATCCACTCCGCCAACCGTCCTCATATTGTATAGTGGCAGTAGGACGTGATGAACTTCGCTCACGTTTTCACACGCCTTTTTTCGAGCACAGAAGAGCATTCCGAAAAAAGCTCATTATGATTTTAGGCTTCCCACACGGTACCCTACACAAGATCAAGCGCGGGGTTCGGTTTTTGCCGAACCCCGCGCTTGATCTTGTGCCGAAATTTGCGACCCTCCCCTCCTAGGGCGGGTTTGGTACGAGCCCCTACCTTGTCTACATCGCCGTTTTATTTCTTATCCGTGTTACAATTTTCAAACCTTTATGCCATTTTAGTACCCTTTAATAGGTTCTTCTTTTCAGGTTCAGCATCAACACAACGGTGATAGTCCACAGAAAGAGACGCGTTATTTATTGATTGTTCGAACTGATTTTTTTTGAAAAAACTTTGATCAACGTTTTGAATATGCTGTATTATACTAATAGCATTTTGATTGTTCTACAGCTAGAAATAAAGAATTTTGCCAGTAGTTCTCGAAGTGATCGCAACGACTTCATCTTTTCAGATTTTCCAAGCTTCTCGTGCATACGATACCTACACTTCTAGCTGGAGGACCAACGTCTCCATCAGAAATTGTACTCTATAAGGATTCGAGTGTCCTTCAATCTTCGGTGATTAAAGCGAATTGTATTCAAATTTTTCGTTTTCCCTGAAAAATCTTTTCTACCTGAAACAGACCACCTATGAGTTGATAATTTTTCACTAAAAGTGTCAATTAATGGTGAATGCAGAGTGGAAAAAAACATGATTTTCTGAAACGAATAGGTTGGTTCGACCTCTGGTCGATCTGACTCCGACGTCATTGGAGCGACAAAATTGCATGTTCACAAAAATTATCATAAATCGGTAAGTTTTTCGAAGTTTGAAAACGCCAAATACTTTTTGAAAACTAGTAGAAATATACTTTTTGTGACACAAGAAGCAGCCTTGAAGAGTAAGGTCTTCGTGAGGGGCGGATAGGGTTCAATTTCTTACCAAAAAAATTGAAAAGATTTTGAATAAATAATCATGACTCGGTAAGTTTTTTGAATTTGTAGAAAGCCAAGAACTTTTTGAAAACTAGAGAAAGCATGCTTTCTTATCATACATAAATCATTTTTGTAAGAAGGGGTCTTCATACGGGGCGGAGATGGATTTCTGGTAGATTTTTGCAAAAATATGTCAAAAAGAACCCCACCCCGCGTAAAGATCTCTTTTTTGAAAACTGGTACATATATGGCACATATATGTACCAGTTTTCAAAAAAGAGATCTTTACGCGGGGCGGGGGTTCTTTTATATATGTGCCACGTATTTTTGCAAAAATCTACCAGAAATCCAGCTTCTCCGCCCCGCATGAATACCCCTTTTTCAGAAACGATTCATTTATGATAAGAAAGCACACTTCCTCCAGTTTTTTGAAACTTCTTGGCTTTTTAAAATTTCAGAAAACTTACCGAGTTAGGATTAATTATTCAAAAACTTTTCGATTTTTTGGTCAGAAATAGAATCCTATCCGCCCCGCATGAAGACCTTACTCTTGAAGGTTGCTTCTTATGTCGCAAAAAAGGAAATTTCCTCTAGTTATCAAAAAGTACTTGGCTTTTTCAAACTTCGAAAAACTTACCGATTTATGATAATTTTTGCGAACGTGCAATTTTGTAGCTAAAATAACGTCGGAGAAAGATCAATGGGTCGATCCAACCTATTCGTTTCAGAGAATCATGGTTTTTCGCTGTGCATTCATCATTAATTGACACTTCTAGTGAAAAATTATTAACTGCATAGATGATCTGTCTCAGGTAGAAAAGATTTTTCAGGAAAAACGAAAATTTTGAATACAACGGTCATATAGAAGATCGTTTCAGAAAAACAAAGTTTTATCACAGTGAGTCAAACAGACTGAAAATTTTATAGGAAACGACTTTGCCTTCTGATACTGTTCCCTGCAAAAGAGAGAAAGTTATTTTCGTGGTAGGTCCATCCTTCTTTTCCATTCCATCATTGATTCGAAGAGCCCTTCAAAATTCTTGTAGCGAATGCACTAAAGTCGTCCTCAATAATTAACACTTGAAATTCTATAGAGTGCAATTTTGGAAGTTGATGTCATTGATGCTCCTTTAGGTTGAAAACTGCCGTGACAATGACATCCTGGAAAAATCTGAAAAAAATTGAAAACCTCTCATTGACTAAGTATGCGGACAGAAAATCTTTATTTTTCACTGTACAACAATCAGCAGTTAAAAAAAAAGTTTAATATCCTTTTTTCTTAACTTCAGAAAACAAAAGTGCTTGTAAGTCTCCCCATTATCGTAGCCAAATCTGAAAAAGCTTATTAGTTGGCGCAAACATCACCCAAAACCTGAAATTGGAGAGAATCCTCAGCCAAAAACCGAGTCATCTCTTCTCCAGACGACTCCACAGTACGCCCCCCCCCCTTCCTTCGATCCCCGAACCTTAAGCTTGACCCTGACCCTACATCCTGTAAAAATTGCATCGCAAAAGCTCACCCCAGGTTTGGAGGCTCTCCTTGTAAGGTGTAAACAATAGTTTTTTTTTGTTGTGGAGAGATGAAGCTACCATAAAGCGCGCCATAAGGACAGGAATAATGAGCGGTATACAAGTTAGGTTTTCAACTTTTCCAAACAAGTCTAATACCAATTTACGAACCCAAGAGGGACGGAAGGTTTTTTGGCCTGGCGGGAGATTCGAACCAAAAAACTGGAATCGGTGCACGCCACAGCCGGCCCCTGCGACTACGCCACCACATTCCGCCTCGCCACGCCCGCCTCGCCACGCCCGCCTCGCCACGCCCGCCTCCGTCGTGCACCATTGGTCCGCGGACGTTCCGCGGATGCTCCCGCGGGAGTATAACAGAGGCCTTAATCACATCGTATCTTCCCCTCATCTCTCATGAATAAGGTGTAGCCTTTCACATTAAGGCCTATGTCATACTTCGGCGACGCTGTTGTCGGCGACGTCGGCGACAGTGTTGCGCGGGCTTCTACGCACTGCGCAGCACCCGCGCACCACTGTCGCCGATGTCGCGAACAGCAGCGTCGCCGAATTATAACATAGCCCTAACTTGTGTGAATAAGTCGCTAGTAGTACGTTTACCCCATTCACTGCCCTGCTGTATGTGGAAGGCAGCATTGAACAGTGCAGTACGCAACGGCGGCCCGCGTGGTATGCTCCCACAGGCCTACCGTTACGCGCTCCAATGAGAAAATCTGCGCCATGGGGATCGAGATTCCTCATTTTTCCAACTTCAATTAGGGAAAGTGTTTTGATGGACAATACCTGTTTCCAGCCCTTTGGTGGTCCTTTTCGTCTCATATAGATCTGCCATTTTGGATAGAGTCGATTCCTTTGCGAGGAGCATTTCTAGGAGGATGATCTTGTCGTCGTTATTTGTTTTCGTTTCGTCAGAAAGCGACTTAGCTTTTGTTCACATCTTCAGGTTAAGTGCTTGGGCAGTTAAATGGGCGAGTTCGTAGAACACAGCCTCGAGAGCTTATTGCCAACGTTCGAGCAGCTCAGTCATGTCCAGCTGTTCACCGAAGGCGAAGTCAACGCCTTCATCAAGCGATGTCGACAATTCGAATACAGGTTGAACAAGCATGTGAGTATTTTCTGTATTTGAATTACTTCTAGGAATGGTTTTGGGCCACTGAGTTGTAAACGCCAATTCAGGAGAAGTCAGCTCGCGACTTCAACCTTTATGCCGAGTACCTTTGCGACTTCCTAACCCTTCTCAAGTCTCGGAGGGCGAAGATGCAGTATTGGCACAAGAAGAAGCTGATTGACGGTCCGCTACGAAAGAAAGTGGCAAGCATCTACCGGAGAGCCGCTGACCGATTCCAGGTTAGTCCATTGAATTTCGCTGAGTTCGCTACGAACTTCGCTATCATTTATTTTACCGAGTGCCCATTTTCGCAGACGGAACTGGAACCCGCACCTTCTGCTGACCCGCTCTCGAACTTGTCCGAGGGGTCCAGATTCTGTCGTGTAGAAGGAAAGGAGGTGTGGCGTAGGAGGAGAAACACAATCGGGACCCCTTTCACGCCAGTGGCATCAATCCTAGCCTTCCGTGCTATACCTGTTCATATAAAAAACAGTACACTGATGACCTCCAATATTTTCTCTGAAAATGGCAGCTGATGAGCAAGATGTCGGAGACGGCGGGGATTCACAGTCTCTCTGTTTTTACCATTCGATGTTGCGAGTCATACTCTTACTATTTCTAGCCGACAAAACACGACCATGCTTTAGGGACTGGAAGCCTTGGGGACTTTTTAAATTAACATTGTGTTGTGCCGCATGAGGATTTAAGATGAGCATTTATTCATCAGGGCCTTACATTTCGTTTTAGGGAGATCTTCGGCTATGGGAGCAACTTATAAACTTCTTGAACGAGAACGCAATGCGACGAGAATTGGCCGTCGCGTACACGAGGGCTCTACAGGTTAGTGGTGCTTTGCTTTCTGGTTCTCGCTTGTTACTGTTGATCGCACTGCAGTGCTGATGCTGATAGTGCATCAAGGCTTACCATTCCTTCGGATGCCCACTTATTATAGTCAGCCTTTTCTGGGAAGAATAGAACACTGACTTGTCAACCAGCTGGTCATCGCAAGATATTGAGTGAACCAAACACGCATTCAAATCCTATTCCTATAAAAATTTAGTGTGTGGCACATCCAAAACAGTGGGTCTGCCTTCGTCGGATGCTTCGAGTGTGGACCACGCCAGGTTTGACTAGCCCGCCTTAGTCGGGTATGGAATAGGGAGTTTCGTATATTCACGTATATTTATTTCTGACTGATGTCCTGTACTGAAGGCATCAGTCAGAAATAAATATCTCGGATTACCATCCCTATAATCTCGCCGAGGGTTTTTGATATCTGTCTTGTACACAAGCTGCTATACTTTACCACCGATTCTAGCCCTTGTAGATTCTTTAAAATGGAGACTTCGCACATAAGAGGTGGCTCCGCTAAGCTACAGCCACCTTGGCCAAGAACCAATTTGCGAGTAAGGTCTTTCACTTATAGGGGGGGGGGGGAAATTTATACCTGAAATTTTCTAAGCACCTTGAGCTCCCTTCCCCTAACACCGAGACAATTCTGAAGTCAAGTTGGAAGTTTGTTGCTCAGATACGAAATTGGTTGAATAGTATGATTGTTTGTAAGTGGTGTCTCACTGTTTGTATTTTTTCATCCCTGTTTGTTTTGCGATTGCTTCTGTGTTTGTTTTCTAACGTACTGTCTGATGTAATCGTAATAAACAATAACAAGAACAACAATGGTGGGCCTAATAGGAGCGCAACCCAGGGCTAGTAATCCCATTCACATCTTCAGGGGGTCGAGCGTTCTACCCCCTCGTCCCCCTGGTCAGTCCACCCCCAACCCCCTGGGCTTGCTCTAGAGTCCAGTGGCTGCCTTACAAGAGACGTAGACATTTGCCACGCCTCTGTTTAAAGGGCGGGGGCAGAACGCCACTCCTCCACACAACATCTTCACAGTACGGTCTTGGAAAACCCATAGCTTTCTTCTTGCTGCTCTAGGTATAAGAACCATTACTGAGGTTTTGTTTGCGCACCTATTTTAAAAACATTTCGTGCATTCAGCGCCAATGTTTCAGATACACGGAAAAAATGAGAAGTTGCGGAGGGACTTCGCGCTCTGGCAGTTCTTTTCAGCTGCCAGTCCTCAGAATGCCCGTACGCAGCTTCTTGGTTCACTGCGATTGTTTCCGCAGTCGCCTATGCTCTTCGCTGCGCTTTTCACCGTCGAAATTCACTTTGTGGACAAGTAAGGCTTCAGCGTTGTATGCAAACTGTTTGCTCTCCATTTTTGAAACTCTTCGCTTGCAGAGTTCTCAAGCGTCGAAAATTCATTACCGAAGAGAAGGACAAGCGTCGTAGAGACAACGAGAATGATGCCGAACGTGAGTTGCTTCTCTTCACTGTTCATCCTGTGGGACTCACTGGTAATTATAGGGGTGTACGACGAGGAAGTGGACGATACCATAATGAATCTGGATGTCGCTAAGGCTATCGTCGAGCAGGCCTTGTCTTCCGTTCCAGCTGAGGCAGCATCAGGTCAGTGTTCATTGTTGCCGCAAGCTACTAAATCTTGCTCCCATCGAAGATGAATATGGCGCTTTTCACGTAGGACTCGGTAATCTTTAGGTGTTTGCATTTTTGGCTACCGAATATTTAGCACAAAAAGCCTCTGGTATCTAAGTCTAATCGCAAGGGGTCTCAAGTATATCTACACATCCCTAGCTATTGCGTAGGAGAAGAATGCATACCATAGAAAGAATCTCCACTCATCAGATAGCAGGAAAGTACGCTCCATTTTTGCAAAACCCTTGAACCGACCGAGTTGGACGCCTCGATTGTTCGCTACGGAATCGCACAGTCGCGCAAAGCCACACCTTCTTAACAGAAAGAATAGAAAATGCAAGAAAACGAAAAATAGTGCTACGCAAGTTATCGGTCTAGTCGATCTCCTGATCCCGCTCCTATGAAACTGCATTTTTGCTACTCGATGTTTGGGAACTGTTATATGTTGTTGTAAGACTGCGATTCCATAGTAAACTTTTAGGGCCCCTACCTTGGTAGGTTCAAGGACTTTGCAAAAATGAAGCATAATTTTCTAATACGGTGTTCATTTTCACCGTTCAGACATACGTCTGAGACCACATCCTGGTAAGCATAAGAATGGTTAGATGTTTGCCATGGCAGCGAAAGAACTAAGATTACTTACTTTCCAGGCCGAGATGTTATCAATTTCGGCCGACGTTATCATATAGCTCTATAGCTGAGCGTTTTTTACATACTCATGTGACCTTAGTTTTTGAACTAACCATTCTCTAAGCAAAAAGGACAAGTATTGAGGATAATTAAATCCGTTATGGACAGCCGACGGAGAAACCAGTGTTTTATCCTTCCCAGGGAAGTCTGGTATTATTCACCGACCCAAGAGGGGATGAAGCTTTGCTAGTCCGGCGCAGCTAGACCTCTGAATGCGAGCTGACGCCTCTTACGACTGCAACAAGCGCTTATAGTGGATATATGGTGCAACTATTTCCCGTTTATGTTATTTAAGGTTAATATGTGTTGCTTTCACGGCAACTTGGGCACTTTCAGTGAGCTGAACACGTTCAGATCAAGTTGGACACTCATCCATGCAAGCTAAACGCTTTTGAAATCAAATTTAACACGTTCCCAATCAAAATGAGCTTCTTCTACGTCAACATAGACTTTCTCCGAGACAGCTGGAACGGTTTTTGCTATGGGGAATTTTAGTAAAGCGTTCTTTGAACATTTTTAATTCACTAGTCCCAATAGATGATTTTTAAAGTCTGAAATTTTTATTTAAAAAATATGCAATGAATTAAATCTTGTTTTGAAGTGCAGGAAAGCAGCAATCACTTATCATATATGAACGAAGAGATCATGCCATGCTCTAGACTGGATAGTCGCGATTTTTATTGATTGATAGTGAAAATGCTGGCTACTTGAAGCAGCGACGTGAGGATATGTGTGTTTCTATATCTGTTCATGTCGTAACGTTTATACCTTTGTGTGACGTGAGCAAAACTTCTCTTTTTTCAGACAAAAATCTCGATGGTTCATCCGAGAGCATGACGTGATCTTTTCATTTAATACAGTGAATGATTACTACTTTTCTGTGCTTCAAAGCAAGGTTTAATTCATTATTCTTGCTTAAGAGGTAAGTAATTAGGCGCTAGAGGGTTAGAGGGGCGCACCCTGCTGGGCACAGAAATATTACTCATCTCCACCAACGGCTGGCAGAATGATGGCCACCGCCCTTGTACTCTGGCTGAATAATGGACGTCGATAGCTTGAGGACAGAATGTAACGCCACCAGAGCTCGAGCTATTGTGCAAAGTGTATTGTATTGAGAAAACAGTAGTTCAGATAATTGAGATCATGGAAAATAATCGCCTTTTCATACGGATTTGTTTAGCAGAAACACCCGTCGAATAATTGTCATTGCGGCATATTCTACGGTTTTGAAGCGGCAGTGCTGTGAACAGAGTTCGCAGCGCAGCAAGCGCAACGCCGCGACGTGCCGTACGTGACGTCGCGGCAGGGCAGCCATCGGTGCCGAATAATGGCGACCCTGAGTGCTTTCATAGTCGTGGTCTACCTCATATCTAGCATTGCGCTGGAATATGGAACTATAGTAAGAAAATGGAGTCAGAAAACTCGTCATCACAAATTTGAAATTTAATTGTGAATTATAAGATTCCAAAGAAAGTTATACTAAATCTTTCTTAAGCAAAAATTATTTTAACTTTCTCGGAAAGCCCCTTTAAATGTGTTTTTTCGTTTTCATTTGGAAAATGTTCAGTTTAATTTCAAATTGCTTAGAAATGCGTTCAATTTGATTTGAAAATACGTTAGTTTGGCGAGGAAATGGTCTAAATATATTCATGTGATTTACACTCCATGCTCGTTATGAAATTGCAAAGAAAACATTTACATCATTGTGAGACGTTGTTTTGGTCTGTCTTTTTCATAGTAATGCTTGTTTAGGAATGCTTGTTGAGATGTGGAAAGAATGCAACAAGGTGGAGCTTGTTGGGAATATTGACAAAGTTCGCTCATTCATAGTGGATGAACTTAACAAAGTCGATAATGAAGATACGCGGTTGTTTGAAATCGAGTTGGCTGAAAGCAGTGGAACGGTAGGCGTCTGAAATTTACAGAAAGCGTGCTAATAGAGTTGCATGAACTTTTTTTTTAGAAATCCAGATTTGAACTGTTCGAGGAAGCATTGGCGAAGACACCGACTGAGAAGATGCATCGATTGTACTTAAAGTGGCTTCACGACTCAGAGCCAAGTATGATCGTTGGTTTTTTCGCTTATTCCAGCTCCCATTCGTATGATAAGTTGGATCTATCCTAGTGGATGGGTTCCACTTGGTCTGTTTCATAGCACCACACAATTCAAACTCAATTATAAGAAACTCAAACTAATACAATTACAAGAGTGGGTCTCGCTCGTTTTCTGACCGGGAGAGACCGCACTGTTTGTATACCTTTAACCTGCGTAGCGATACCTCCACCAAGAGCTAGAATAGACTGTCGTATACTTCCTTTTGGAGCTGGTAACCTCATTTGCTTTGTTGTCAGTAGAGGTCCATTTCAATTGAAAACGGAACGAACCCTTATTTTAAAGCTTACTCAAACTCATCGTACTTAAAGTTCTCTGAAGATTTGTCAACTGCACTGTATGCGGAACTGAAGCTCGTCATTTCGAGCAATAAGCCATTCTGCACTTCCACGGTATACTCTTGTATATTCGACACAACGAAGTCATTAGGGATCAAAATAAGGGTCCGAGGAGCGAAATCCGCGATCTGCTACGCAAACGGGCAGAAATGAAGGACTAATGATGTAAAGTCTTTAGAGTGTAATCATTCCTCTTTGGAAGGATCAGTTGTGCCTATTGTTCCTTATTTCTCTCCGACTTGCTTCAAGCTAGAAAGTGACACTTCGGCACGCAGAACGCTAGAGGCACTTTGGATTGCGGCGAAGAATCCGCAGGTCAGTCGCAAGGAAGAGTGCATTCGCGATTACTCAAGAACTGGCACCCTTTGTGGAGCTCTGTGGGTTTTGATCTGCTCGATCTGACCTCCGGGGTACTTAACTCGGGTGGTCCCTAGAACCACAGCTCATTCACCCACGATTCCTTCCAGCTACGGGTCTCTGGTGGTCCAACGTCATCCACCTCTAAGGTTAGTTGTATCTCGGATATCGGATCCTGCATCTATTTTCCTTAGGAAGAGTACTCTGTAGTAAGAAATGGTGTTTGGGGAACAGTTCCACAAGTGTCTCCGACTTTTCCAGGCTCTGAGGAAGGCGACGACGCCGAAACGTCAGCCGTAATAAAGTTGATGACAATCTTGGTCAACAGCTGAACAATCTCATAGATTGAAGTTGTTGGTCATTTTGTCCTCCGTTCCCAGATCTGAATTACTATCTTTGTTGGAGTGGATATGTGACAATATGCAATAGTGGATATGTTTGTCGACATGGGCGTTACCTTACCGGTGAATAATGTTTGAATGAATATTCGGTTCATGTAGTGCCTTGAGGCGACCTACCATTTCCAACCTTGCGCGTACACAATTTGCGTTAATAATCTATGCTGAAGCGCTTGTCCCGCGTAGCGTTCTATGTTTCATTTCCTAAGATTCACCGAGCCAAATTGTTTTGAGTGGTGTTTCAGGTAAGCACATGAGGCATGTTTATTCATTTCATCTTATAGTACCGCTCGATTTAGGTGTGTTCGTCAAATCGAAAATTATTTTCGTTCTGCGCAGAATTTGCAATGCCGGCTGGATGACTGATAATGATTGGAAGGAACTCGAAAAGTTCATCCAAACAGCTCCAGATGAATTCGAGACGGAGTTCATTGAAAAATGTCTTGAGGTAGCTTTCTTCAGTCACAGATTTTTTCATAACTACGCCAACAGCGTTGAAGAGAATCACTGCATGGTAGTTGTGAGATACAATAAACATATCTGTCATAGAACGAGTGTGGAACTTTAAGCTTCTGCTTGAGTAACACTCCTGGTTTGGTGTAGTGCTAGCTAGTGGTATAGTACTTTAGGAAAAATATAGATATGTTAGGTGTGATTGGATGACTTAATTCCACGATGACTTGACTTGATTCAAACTTTAATTGCTCTTAGGATCCGTGTGCTCTAAATGTTGCAGTGTTTCCACATTTTCGTTATTTAATTGTCCAAGTCATGACATCTCTTATTTTCTTTCTTTACAGTCTTATGTGACACTGTAGTGAGAAAGATGTGAACCACTTTTAGTAGTTATAAGGTAGAGCTTTTTGGCGGTAGCTCTAGAATCCAGGTCTCGTTGATCCATCCATGGCCTAGATCAATCTCTTCCAGAAACAGCCGCAGTCGTCTCTGATATGGAACGTTTACCTTGAGAAGAGTGCAGCCAGTCCTGCCACATCTCCGGAACAATTCAGGGAACTGTGCAATAGAGCTCTCGAGAAGGTATGATCTCCTTGCGTGCAGGTCTTTGCTTTTCAGCAGTATATATCGCGCTAAACTTAGGTGGATCTCAGCGAAAACTTTCCAATATGGCAGCGAGCGATTGAATACAGCATCCTGCATGCTCCTGAGGAGACTGAGCAGGTATCTCATTTCGCGTTCTTGTTTTCTCCCTTACGACTCTCATTTAGCACATTCACTCTTCTCCGTTGTCTTTCAATCTCTGGCTATAGTACTGACTAGTGTGATCTCTCCTTAAGCAGACCTTTCGGGTTCAGTTCTCTCATCGAGGTTTATTCCAGTCTTAGAGTCTAAGAGTGGCTACACTTTATAGTTGTGCTCTCCCGAAAATTTCGAGTAATCAAGCGTATTCGAATAGCGATGATTTTCGATTACTCGAAAATCGAATACATCCGAAAAGCGCATTTTTTCGAACGTCTATCCGAAATCGAATACGAGTATTCGATTTCGGATAGAATTATTCGAATTCGAATGTTTGACTATTCATTCGGGCACAACTACACTACATCTCCAAAAATTTTCCTCCTGGGGTAGATTTAGACGAAAAAAGGGTGAAGAACTATCGGTGAGCTTACACTTGGCGGACTAATCTGTCCAGTATTGGTCTAAATTTTCGATGCTCTCAAAAACTGGAATGCCGCCAAAGTGTCAGCTGAGCAGACCATTAATCAGAATTGGTAAATGACTTACGTAAGAATGGGCTGCGACAATTACAACCGTGCCAATATTCACGAAAAATCAGACATGCATAACATTTGTTGAACTAATACTTGAACGGTCAGGTTTGAATATTTGAGGATTGCGTATTATATTAATGCTGATTATCCTTGCGCTTTTTTATGAAGCCTATTTTTCATTGTCACCCAGTTGTACGAGCAGCAACATTTATAATAGTTTAGTTTATAATAGTTTTTTTTTATAACGGGTTCTCGTCCCCACAATACTGCGCGAATTCTGAGCTTTGCTTTCACAATATCGTGCTCCCCGGTGGTTTGTCGTGTTTTCAACCTCTTCAGCACTCATTATTGAGTGTCTTCAAAGGGAATTTCACAGAACAGCTTTTTTGTAGGTTCATTCATTAGCAGTTAGTGAAGGAGAAAGCTTACTCACAACAAGGTACCTCGTTATTTTGGTAGTTTTCAACAGATCGCTGGTTTACGATTTGATTTTAATCGCGTCCATTATCATTGCGGAGTAAGCAGTACTATGGTTGGAGTGATTTTCTTTTTTTAGATTTTCAAGGACGCACTGAAGTACACTATTACGGATGTTTGCTCGCGAGTGAAGATTTTATTTGTGGATTACTTGGACGAGCTTTTCAATGCGGGGAAAATATCTGCTGACGTGCTGAGAGAACGGATATTGGACCTGGTTAACAGCAAGCCTAACAGGTATTTCTCGATGTAGATCGTTAAATACTGCATTTTTTCCATTCTTGGCCACGATTTTTGTTCCGTCTGTATAAGGAAAACCTTGTTATGTCATGCATTTGACAGTGTGTGGATGTCCTAACAAACGAACGATGGCATCGTCATAATGTAATTATTATATTACTTACTACATATCACCTGTATCACCTGTATCACCTGTCGTCCCGTTGATCATCGACTTGCTCGAGCGGGCGCCAGCAGCGTCTCCATTCGTCCCTGTCGCGTGCCAGAGTGGTCCAATGGATCCTCCTCGCTCGAGGGACACGAAGAGCGTCATATCGGTCGTTCAGGGCTTTCACGAAGAAGTCCGACCAACGCGTTGGTGGGCGTCCTGGTGTTCTTTTGACATCCCGCGGAATCCAGTCTGTGACGGCTCTCGTCCAGCGGGTGTCTGCGAATCGCATTACGTGGCCGGCCCACCTAATTTTCGACGACTTGGCCCATGCGACAGCGTCTCTGATCTTCGAACGTCGGCGAAGCTCGGAACTCCGGAGGCCTTCTCTCACTTGCGTGAGTCGTGTCACTCCGAGCATCGTCCTCTCGATTCCACGCTGCGCGACGCTGATCGCGTGTTCATCCTGCTTTCGTATAGCCCAGGTCTCTGAGGCGTATGTTAGGGCAGGAAGAACAGTGGAGTCGAATAGGTGGGCACGGAGTCGGACGTTCTTCGTTTTCTTCACGACTTCTTCGACGCTCTTGAAAGCTCCCCAAGCCGCTCGTTTCCTCCTGCTCAGCTCTGGTGCTAGGTCGTTGGCCATGTTGACTTCGCGACCCAGATACACATAGCTGGAGCATTCGGAGATGTTCGTTCCGTTGAGCGAGAATGGGGCATCAGAAACCCATCCGTTCTTCATGAACATCGTCTTCGTAAGATTCAGCTGCAGTCCAACGCTTCCACATACACGATCGAAGTCGGCCAGCATTCGCTCCGCCTGGCTGATGCTCGGTGTTATGAGCACGATGTCGTCAGCGAAGCGAAGATGGTGCAGTTGCCGGCCGTCGACCTTCACTCCCATGTCATCCCATTCTAGTTCGCGCATGACGTTTTCGAGGGTGGCGCTGAAGAGCTTCGGGGATATGGTATCCCCTTGTCGAACCCCTCTCTTCACGTCAATGACGACGTCGTTGTAGAATGGTGAGATCTTGGTCGTGAATCCACTGTACAGCTCTCGAAGGACTCTGATGTACTGAGTAGGAACGCCCTGGGTGAGCAGGGCTTCCATGACCGCTTCAGTCTCGACGGAGTCGAATGCCTTCTTCAGGTCGATGAAAGTAAGGCACAGCGGCAGCTTGTACTCTCGCGACACTTCGATGAGCTTCGTAATGGTGTGTATGTGGTCGATCGTGCTGAATCCTCTCCGAAATCCTGCTTGTTCGCATGGCTGTCCTTCGTCCAGCGTTCTACTAATCCTATTCAGGATGACTCGAGTGAACAGCTTGTAGACTACGGACAACAGGCAGATCGGGCGATAGTTGCCAATGTCGTGCACGTCTCCCTTCTTGTACAGCAAGACGGTCTTGCTGGTCTTCCACTGAGATGGAACCTTGCATTCGGACAGGTAGCGTGTGAAGAGCCGCGCCAAGGTGTTGATGAGCGCTGGCGGGAGGTTCTTCAGGTGTTCAGCTCTGATCCTGTCAGGACCGGGTGCTGTACGTTTCTTCACCGACGAGATGGCGTGTCGGATCTCGGAAGGGAGAACAGAGGGGATGACGTATCCATCCTGCGGAAGATGGCGTAGGGGCAGGTGGACGTGGCTATCGAAGAGATCGGAGTAGAAGTCGTGGATGACTTTCTCCATGGTCCTTCTGGAAGAGGTGACGGTTCCGTCAGGACGTCGGAGAGCGGTCATCTTGGTCTTAAAGTTGGCGAAGTTCCGGCGGGCATTGCGGATGCTCAGCCCTGCCTCTGCTGCTTCGGCCAACACTTCCGCCCTTCTCTCCTTCAGATCTTCCTTTATCGCCGCTCTGCATAGCTTTGCAAGCTCGGACGTCAGTTGATAGTTGCCTGACGCTCGTGCTGCTCCACGCTGGCGTATCAGCTCGAGAGTTTCCGGAGACAGGCGTCTCTTGGTGTTCTTCAAGCTCTCGGCTCCCTTAGCACTATCGTGGAGATGGTGCACGAAGCGATCGTATTCCTCGTCGACGTTGTCCATGACGGCATCTTCCCAAAGGCCGACAAGAGAGGTGTAGAGATCCCAGTTGATGGTCGTTCTGGGACTCCTCTTCTTGAACTTCGCGGCCTTCTCTCCTTGACGCGAAAAGCGGAATCTCGCGCGAAGGAGGCGGTGGTCCGATTCCGTGTAGAACTTGGGGACAACGGAGACATCGGTCAGGCAATACTTGCGATTGAAGATGATGTGGTCGATCTCGTTGTGGAACTGGCCACCGGGGGATTCCCAGGTCCATCGTAGGGAGGGAGGCTTCTGGAACTGCGAGTTTCCATGGATGGTCTTGGTCGACATGATAAACTCAGACAGCCTTTCACCTTGCTCGTTCCACTCCAAACCGTGGGTTCCGATGTGAAGTTCTTCCGGCGACCTTCGTGGCCCGATCTTGGCGTTGAAGTCGCCGACGATCACCTTATAGAAGGTGTGATCTTCCTTATAGAACTTCTCCAGCTCCACGTAGAAGGCCTCGACGTCTTCGTCGTCGTAGTCGGATGTTGGGGCATACGCGACGAACACAGTCAAGGCTGGAGCGGAGCCACATCGCTTCAGTCGCAGACGTCCGATTCGGCTTGTCAGAGACTCGTACGAATCGATGTTCATGGCCAAGTGCGTGTTGACGAGGACACCAACGCCGCCTACTCCCCTGCTGTCGCATGTTCCGAGGAACAGTTCTTCTCCGGAGTCGTAGGCGGCGTGTAGGGGGTGGTGTCTTCTCGTCTCGGTCAGTCCGATGACGTCGTACTTGATCTTCCTGGCTTGCATCATCAGGTCCTCGACGGATGCTTCCGACGCAAGCGTGCGGGCGTTGTAAGTACAGATCGTCATCCTAGTCCTTCTCAGTTTGCGCAGCCTGGTTAGGCCCTGAGATTTTAGCAGCCTCTCCGTACTCGTCCTTCCCATCGCTGCAGAAATGGGGGCTCTTTCGGGGTCAGGGGAATGAGGCCCTTTAGTGCTGCTGTGTTTGACTGGAATACAACACGGGTAGCTAGTCAGGCTCTGTCGTGCGGGCGGGGTACTCCGGGCAGCCAGCCAGACTGCCCGAAGGGACGGGGCGAGACTTAAGGCGGCCTCGAATCGCCTTACATGTACTCCCAGTCTACCGAGTGCAAGCTTTTGGCCGAGCCGACACAGTTACAATCCGCACAGTCGCGGACACATCCACGCACACAGTGCACGAACATGCCGCTCCCACGCACAAGGAACGCATCGACCCGACACAGCAGGAGCAAGGAGTCCATCCCCTGCATCCCACCTGCGTCTCTGGGCAGTACACGGTCGCATTTGGTTCGCGTTTAATTCCCCTATCCACCACCCGGGGACGCGCCACGTGGCCCTGCGACAAGCGGCCCGAGATCCCTCTTAACAAGAGAGCCCGAAGGCTCTCTATCGAGGGAGATCCGTGGACTTACTACATATATATTTACTTATTCTACGCGGATATCCACGCAGACAGAACTAGTTGCAGTTGCAGTCAAATGTACAAATAATGGCAAGACGAGGTGCACATAACGAGAAGAGCAATACCATATGTTTGCATGATGGAGAAGTATGAGACATGTAAATAAATAATATAAACAAATATCATCATCTCAATGAGTTATCCCTTACGATACTTATCAATGAGCTTTCTAAGTTGCGAAACTTAGAAAGCTCGTTGATAAGTAGAGTAGAGTTCGTTAGAAGAGAAAATCGTGTAAAACCTATTATTATATAAGAACAGAGTAGAAATGTTCAAAATTTTGTCGCAAACACAGGCAGGTTGGGTGCTTAATCACACCATATATGTATGTATGTAGACGTACTCCAATTTTTGGCCCATTCGTGGAATTGCAGGGCGGAGTTCTACTGCAGCCTGTATCGTAAAGAAATGGAACGACCCATGCCTGACCATAAGTTCGCCGGATTGGTCATCAGAACAGCGGTCGACGAGGAAGACGCCGCATCCGTCGAGGCTGTAATTTTGTATGGAAAGTGGGCACTGGAGCATGATCCGGCGAAGTTCCATGTCGTGCATCAGGTAAAGTGTTTTTGCTTGTGTCCTTGTTCTCAAAAGAAATTTCCTTCCTCAGTCGGAAGGCATCGGTGTGGAAATAAGATTGGCCATAGCATCGATTCTCGGAAGGGAGACTTGTTTGGCTACGTGGAGATAAAAGCGGCGGCCATGCATGCAACTGATGGGGGACGATTTCATGATGTTATCATAGGTTAAAACAATATGAAGCAGCAAGTGATATACAAGTGATATATCACACGAAGTTTTTCGCTTATGCCTTCCTTCATGCGTCTTGTGATGATTTCGGTTAGAATTTATAGGTTTCCTTTACAGAATATCCCAATATAGTACACAGAGGAAAGTGAGAAAGGCAGAATATTCCGTTGTGTTTTTTCTGAAAGTCTGTACTATGCAGTTGTTCAGTACATCGCTCTCTATTTAGCTGATAGTGAATGTGGTATTTATGTGGAGCTGCACTGTGGAGATTTGCGCCTTTTATGAATTGTTTCTGCCGTTTTATATACAATTTCGCTAAAACAGAATTTTAACAATCGATCAAGATTCGCTATACTATTCCTATTCCACGTAGTGCGTAGCAGCTCGTGCAACACAGCGTCGCCGACGCGTCGCCGAAGTATAACATAGGCCTAATGGATGAGTAGGCGAGCTGTAGCGCAGTCGGTGGTGGTGCCGATTTCGCGTGCACACGATTCTAGGTTCCTGGTTAGGAATTCCGGCCCAGATCAGCCAATCACCCATATTAATATCATCCCGTAGAAGTAGGGTGCGTAGCGCATTTCAGGTAAGAGTGAATAACGCCGTCTTTATTCTTGATCATTTTTACTGAATCAATGCGTTGCGCAATCTGTCCTACCATAATAGCTTGTTGCAGTCTGGAACAAGGAATAAATGATAAAGCACTGCGATACTCAATCACTTTTGGGATGCACCGCGCATTGCGCTCATTTGGACATTCGATGACTTGTGATGGTCAGCCGATGGACAAGTCAGTGCTTTCTCCTTCCAAGACAAGTCTAATACCAATGCAGGAACCTCGAAGGGATGGAAGGCTTGGTTGGCCTGGCGGGAAATCCGAACCAAGAACTTGGAATCAGGTGCACGCGGCAGCTCTGATTGCGCTTCCTCCGATTGCGCTGCACGCGCCCGTAGATCAAAGTGTGAAAAGGGTAATTAACGGCGTTAATCAGTCCTTGCTTCGGATACGCCACGCAATCTACTTCTACAGGATGTCATGAAGACGATATGAATGCGTATTTGTCACATACAACAACTTGCGGTGGCCAATCGATGGACAAGTCTGTATCGTGTTATCCTTCCTAGATAATTCCGCTACCAATGCATTGACATAAAAGGAATGAAAAGCTTGGCTACCGTGTACGGGACCCAAAGCAGAAGCCTTTGTTCGAAGTGCACGATATCCAGCGCTTCCTCCAGCTGCGGTACCACGGTGGCTCTAAGGATAAAAATGTCTTTGCCGGTAGCTAAAATGAGAATTTTTGTAAACGTTCCTGCAGACTGATCTGCTCTCTAATCATTTGATAAACTTTCAAAACAGTTGAAATAGAATTTTAAATCGAATTTCTTAAAGCGTGTTTCCTACCATTTAAGATGTTCAGTTTGATTTCGAGATTTTCCAGTTTATTTGATGTAGCTTGCTAGTTTTCTAAGTAAAGGGAATGTCAACTTGAAATTGCTACCGTAACCATGTAGGCCAAACCGTTACCATAACCGAAGCCAGCTCAAACGTTTGTTGAAAGAGTCGATTCATTCTGTCAAAGCATAAATGCTGGCGCCCGTGCTTTCAGACTGGGCTGAAATTGTTCAAAGATGCCGAACTGTACGAGTTTCTGGTCAAGTGGACGAGGCTAGTGCAAGAAGCATCAGCTGCCAGCTACGAGGTGAGGAGCTTCCTGCCCTAGACTGCAGTTTTCTAACAGTATTAATGTGTTGATATACAGAGTGAACGGAATCGTATGGAAGGACACCGTGAATCGAAAACCCCTTCAAATAAAGCTCTGAAAGGGCCGGAGAAGAAAGGTCCGTTCACCCGCATGGTCGTTGTTTCTCGGAGTTATTCAGTTGAAGATCTCCCGATGTTAAAGGTGACTCCGTGGAGAAGAAAGGCGGTAGGAAGCGGAAACAACGAGGAGAAAGTCTGCGAACCCTCAGAAGATTGTAAAGGTCAACTAGTCTCAGGCACAAAAGGGAATAGAGATGTTCAAAAAATATCTTCCATTACGGACTCAGTTGATTTATTTGTCAATGTCGTTTCATTGTTTTGTTCAGAGTTTTTATTGTACATACATCATCTGTTCGGTCAATATTGCTGACATAAGCACTGAGATTGTTGCTTTTTGTTGCGAGATCCGTTAGGTTGTTAATCACGTGACGATTGTTGTTGTTGGTATTTGTCTAAATGCATCGGGGAGTGCAGCACACTTTCTTTTACATTGAGAGTACATAAACATTCAGGTGATAAGCGCCTATTGCAAGAGCTGAATTTCCTGCTGTGGGCGTCTGCATGTGACATCGCAGGGAGCGGTTCCCAGCGCGGTTCAGCTCCTCTCGCGCGCTCTCAGTGGGGCTTCCCTTGTTCTAGCTCGACGAGTTGATACCAGGTTCGCATGCTGTGGGCTGTTCTGATTTGTTCATCAACAAGTCTACGAAGGCACCGGTTGAGGCAACTAGAAACAAAAGGCGCACAGCCATAAAGGACAGAGACCGGCGTTACTCAGCCCTTTCGCAGGATGCGCTCCGCATTCTAGCTCAGTGAAACTTTGTGGGGGCAATTGCAATTACACCGTGTTTGACCTATACAATGGATTGCGGTGGCCAGCTCATGAACAAGACGATGTATTGTTCCACAGGGTAGTCTGCATAGTGGAAAATCACCGACCCGGGAGGGAACGCAAAGTTTGGTGGGCGTGGGTGAAGAATCTGAACCAAGAAGCCGGAGTTGACTGCCCGTAGATAGTCTGCCAACGGAAGTCGAAGGGAAAAAGGGTCTTAGGAGTAGACAAAAGGCTTCCTTAGAAATGATTTTCCACATTTATGCATGAGCAGAGAGCGGCTATTATAAAGGTTATAACTGTAAAGAGGATGTTTAGCTGAGATTCGACCAAACACAGTAATCGGCTATCCCATTGCACCACCGGATGCAGAGGGCTTCTCTTCGAGTCCCGCCAGGAGCAAGAGTTTTAATAGCCAGGCATCTCATTAAATCCTGGAGCACTTCTGCTGGAGCCATCAAACAGGATGGCGGGAGAGCTGACCCTTAAAGTACTCCGACAGCATCTCTTCTATAAGTATAGAAATGACCCCTAATGTGGACCTCAATTAGACATATGCTTAGATAAGCATTGACCCCCCGTTCGTCCCTAGAGTGTGATCCAACTACAGGCATTTGTTTATATTGCGTATCGTGTGGCACTTTGTCACCGCTTTTTCAAAGTTGAAAAAGTTCAATGGCAGCTCATGTCGTGGGTCCAGTCATTAAAGAAGTCTAGCAAGTAAGCATGCGCGGCGTCGGTGAATTGTCTAGGAATGATGACGTGCTGACCAGGGATGAGCGGGTTAACCTGATCCGTCATCATCTGTTATCCTGTTTCCGGGGGGTTTTGGCCTGTCCATTTTGTTGTTCGCTATCCGTCGACCTTTGGATCGGATAGAGAACAACAACTGCGCTGACTCCTCAGGATTGGATGTTTGCGTACAAGATTTTTTACAATTATGAAAGTGATCGTGAGCAACAAAAGACACCATTTGAATCGAGAAAGACTCAGAGTGGCATTCCTCACGTTGACACAAGTGACACAGTTGGAAAGACCTGTCCAGGGTGGCTGAATTTGTATACAAACTGCCTTCACGATATTCCGTAGAAGTGAATTCACGGCACCTACGTATCATAGATTGATTCACGCTTTTCCTTATCTTTGTCTTGCCCTCGTAGTGAAACGACATGATGTCGTGAAAGTGTTGAACCCTTTGAATATCTGCTGATCAAAATTAAATGACATGCTAAACACGCTTTGTTGAGAAAATTATTCGAAGTGGGTTCAAAACGAGGCTTGGGTGGGGCAGATTCCGAATCTATACTACTGGCGACTGCTAGTTCGGTTTCCGCTTGTCAGAAGTTCATGTTGGTCCAAGCCTCCAACTAATAGGCTTGTTTTTCAGGATGTCTACATCGTTGCTTGCTACAATTAACTGCGGAAATGTTTGCCTTTGTTGTGCAGAAGGACCAAAAGTGAAATCTTAGGATGGCAGCCCCTTCGTATCCCACTCTTCGTCCGATGTCAGCTTGTTAAGCTTCTCCGATCTTACAATATCTTCCAGAAACTCCGCTGAAGCTTAGGTTCCTTCTTTCTGAGTTCTTCTGTCAACCCATTTTCACTCATAGGAGTAGCTGCCTCCCTCGAATTCTCCATTATCTGGTCTTCTTGATAGCTGAGTCCACCATCTAACTATTTAATGAGCCACCAAAACCTTTACGTTTAGGATGTGGTGCAGCCCAATGTAAATGTCTTCAGAAGATTTTTTTCTGATGCACCCAGTACAAGCTTCACAATGCTTGCTGCTCAAAACTCATACCATAGCAAGAGAGGAAATTGAGGAACACGATCTTTGTTCGGGTGGGATATCGCCAACAAATGCGCACTAGATCACTCATTTCACGAGGCAGGTCCTCAATCGCGGGCTACAACAGTAGAAGAGAGCAAAATATGGAGGACTCCTTGTGGACGAAGTAAAAGGGCCAAGATCGTGATGGATCACTGTTGAAATAGGGTGAGGAACGGGGTTCGTCAAATATATACTCATTGCATTTAGTTGGGGTAGGCAAGGAGAAATTGCCTACACATTGTGTTATCCGTGACCTAGCAGACGAACAGAAAAGCGCTTGTTGGAAGAATTCTGTCTTTGGACAACCTAGAGTCCTACGAAAAAATTGCAGCGCAGTGGGGACGGCATTTCCCAAACGCAAACAATTTTCAGCAGCTCTTGGTCCATGTAAGGTTTGGTAATAAGATACGAAAACGTTCAGTATTACGTCAGTGGACTTGGAAATTGACTCTCCAGAAACTCGCCCTTTCCGAAGAGGGCTTGGATTTCAATATCGTGAAACCACGTACCCATTCATTATCTCTGGAAATGTCGATAAATTTCGTTTGAGCAGAAAAACTAGTCTATAGGTGGCAAATTTTTATTTGATATGGCTGTTCAAATCGAGCGTTATTTTTGGGCCTATCTAATATTCACCATCTAATATTTATTTATGCATTTACCATATTTATTTATTTATTTACTGAATATCGTAGGACCTTAAGGATGATGGGTGCAATCCCTGTCGGGGGGTGGGGCAGTCCATTATGAATTGTTAACGATAGCTACGCATCTGTACTTACAACATGCAATACAACATATGAATGCCTTAACTTACCTGATCCCCTCCCTTGAAAATGTCCGAGCGTTACGCTGAAACATTGCAAAAGTTTTAATATGGGACTATGCACGGTGCAGGGAGGGGGGGGGGGGACACTATGCACGGCAGCACTGTTGTGTTCCAAGACACTATTTGCTTTGAAAGGAAATCGCAAACCGCTATGCACTAATTGATTAAGGTAAAAACGTTGCTTTAACGTGTTTTCGTGGTTTTATAGTATTGTAATTGTTGCTTGCAGGTTTCTGTTCAATTTGCTGTGTTTCCATTACTCCCTCCCCCCGACTAGGAAAGCAATTTAGAAAGCTGATTTTGGTATTGGAAGGATAGAAATGGATAATGTAAGCATATTTATATACAGGGTGCGTAAAAAGTATTGACGCACTAAATGACGGTTGTGGAAATAGCATTGCGCAGTAAGTTTTAAGATATTCACTTGGGAAATATGGAAAATGATTTTGCAAACACGATAGAATAACTCGTAATTGACATTGGCTCCTTTACTGTGAATACAGGGGCGAAAACGACGGAAAAATTCATGAGCACGCGCCGCAAACACTTGCTTGCATTTCGTTCCGTGCTTTGAACAGGGTGGCCTTGTGGGACTGGTCACTTCTGTTGAAAGTAGCCCAGATCTCATTCTCCAAAATCGCATAAAAAGAGTAATCCAGCGGATTCTTGTTTAAGCTGCGCTCGTCTGAGAAGCTGTCTACACCTGCGCGCGTTATCTGTCTACCGTTATCGAACAGAGGTTGATAATTTCGGATTTGAACGTTAACGTGCGTGAACCTCTTGTAATCATCATCTGTTATGACAGAGCCGTGGCTGACGTTTGGGTTGCTGACATCTTTCCTCACCTACCGTTTTGAACAGCGCCTAATTCTCTTGTTAAGGAAATATTCAGCTCTTTGGGTAACAGACAAAAAAGGGCCACCGTAGCGACGATGGTCATGTTTCATCAGTTTTTTTCGTGAGTGTTTTTTGAGCACAATACAGACAACAAAAATAACACACAAAAACCTAGAGGGGTAGAAAGAAAAAGCTGGAGCTGAATCAAAACGTAGGTGCGTCAATACTTTTTACGCACCCTGTATATTTATATGTTGTGGAGCATGTTGCATTTCTTTAGAACTTGAAATGGACCGCCTCCCCCCGACAGGGATTGCACCGGATGCTAAAGTAGCGCCTGTTCGCCTGAAATTAGCAAAGGTAAATTCAAGTGACTGTGTGACTTGGGAGGAGCTGCAATGTATGCAACTGTTATTTTGTTCGCTCATGCTTTTATTTGCAGTTTGTTTGCGTTGTCTTAATGTCTCAGGCAAGAATAGAACGTTCCACTAAACGACCTCAGCAGGAAACTGTTGATTTTATATGAGTGCTTAGGAAAAAGGCTGAGTTAACGGGCTCTAAGGTTTTGATACGACACGATAGGATTGCCGATCACTATGCATACTTCTACCCTACTGCCGCTGTTTCATCCACCATTCCTGCGAAGAAATACGTGTGGGGAAAGCGTGTGGTGCGCTCCTTATACAATGTTTGTTCAGCGCAACGACCGTTTCGAAGAAATGGCCGAATTTATTGCCGGGCCCTCCCTGGTGATGATTCCACCTCCTCGAAATGCGAACAGTATATGTAGACCATACGAATCCAAAGGCGCTGGCCACTTCTTTCATAGCTCTTGCTTTTTAAAGATTTCACGAACTACAAAGGTAGAATTAGTGAGCGAGATGTGTGTAGTAGCTCTAGCAGTCACAACGAGCTTAAGCTCATTATGTAGAATGTCTGTGCAGATCCTAATGGATATCCAGTGTTAGTGTTTGTATCACCTGTATCACCTGTCGTCCCGTTGATCATCGACTTGCTCGAGCGGGCGCCAGCAGCGTCTCCATTCGTCCCTGTCGCGGGCCAGAGTGGTCCAATGGATCCTCCTCGCTCGAGGGACACGAAGAGCGTCATATCGGTCGTTCAGGGCTTTCACGAAGAAGTCCGACCAACGCGTTGGTGGGCGTCCTGGTGTTCTTTTGACATCCCGCGGAATCCAGTCTGTGACGGCTCTCGTCCAGCGGGTGTCTGCGAATCGCATTACGTGGCCGGCCCACCTAATTTTCGACGACTTGGCCCATGCGACAGCGTCTCTGATCTTCGAACGTCGGCGAAGCTCGGAACTCCGGAGGCCTTCTCTCACTTGCGTGAGTCGTGTCACTCCGAGCATCGTCCTCTCGATTCCACGCTGCGCGACGCTGATCACGTGTTCATCCTGCTTTCGTATAGCCCAGGTCTCCGAGGCGTATGTTAGGGCAGGAAGAACAGTGGAGTCGAATAGGTGGGCACGGAGTCGGACGTTCTTCGTTTTCTTCACGACTTCTTCGACGCTCTTGAAAGCTCCCCAAGCCGCTCGTTTCCTCCTGCTCAGCTCTGGTGCTAGGTCGTTGGCCATGTTGACATCGCGACCCAGATACACATAGCTGGAGCATTCGGAGATGTTCGTTCCGTTGAGCGAGAATGGGGCATCAGAAACCCATCCGTTCTTCATGAACATCGTCTTCGTAAGATTCAGCTGCAGTCCAGCGCTTCCACATACACGATCGAAGTCGGCCAGCATTCGTTCCGCCTGACTGATGCTCAGTGTTATGAGCACGATGTCGTCAGCGAAGCGAAGATGGTGCAGTTGCCGGCCGTCGACCTTCACTCCCATGTCGTCCCATTCTAGTTCGCGCATGACGTTTTCGAGGGTGGCGCTGAAGAGCTTCGGGGATATGGTATCCCCTTGTCGAACCCCTCTCTTCACGTCAATGACGACGTCGTTGTAGAATGGTGAGATCTTGGTCGCGAATCCACTGTACAGCTCTCGAAGGACTCTGATGTACTGAATAGGAATTAGTGTTTGTACTCTCCTATATACATCATTGTCACGTCAAATTGAGCACTTCTGAACAATCTTGATGCTTCTCACAAGATTATCCAAGATGGTTAAAATAATTTTTTGTTCAAGGAAAGTTTGGTATAACTTTCTTTAAAATTTGTCAGCTAAGCTACCCGAATGAGCGTGACAATTTTATCGCATTTTTATTTTTTGAGAAAAAATTAAACTTCACTTCAAAGCGCAACAAATTTTTTATTATATAATGCATTAAAAGACAAGATCGTCCCCTGTACTCGAAAAGCTCGTCGCGATTTTTATTTATTTGCTAGTGTAAATGCTGCTTACATGACGCATCGAATTGAGGATGTGTGTGCTTCTTACAATTTCATCTGATTACAAGAGTGAAACATCATGCAAGCAGAAATTCTGCTAGCAATCTATTTGAAATCGCAACGTCGTGGACGAGGTCACGAGACAACATGTTCGCCAGAAAGGACACCTGATTCACAAGTACTATGTTGTTATCACGACTCAAGACGGAAGTTTCATTCACGTAAACATAGCCAGAAAGGTTAATAAGGCTATTTAAGGTCTACTGAGAAAGCGCCGGCCCGAATCTCACGGTGTGCGCTGCGTGCGGAGAAAATGCCCGCAGCCGTGGGAGAGAATGCCCGCAACGAAATGAAATTGAAACGAATGAAATTGCCAGAGTCAGCGAACAGAACACCAAAACTCGCAGTATATGTAGTCGTATAGTATGAGAAAACGCATACTACACCAGAATACTGTGATGTGAGAACTAGTAAAAATGCGTCGATAAATCAAACAACTGTGGGCGGTAAACGCCATTAAGCAAACTTGGAGTGAATTCGAAACTGTTCGATAAATCGTTCATTCGATGAGTTTAACCGGTTACATCGTTAATCTAATACATTGCTAATCAAAACTCCGTTTCAATCAAATTTAAGCTTCAATAAGAAGTGGATCGAAAAAGGGCTCATGCACGAAAAATGCCCTACATTTCAAGACAAGAGAGCTCGACAGATTTGTGTTAAGGTACTGCACAGCAAATTCTGTTCATTTGATGGCAACTGAAACGCTGGGGATGGCGCCATTTCAAGATTTTTTTGTGAAGCCTTTGATGTAGCAACAAACCATGTATTCTCATATACATATACATTTTTTCTGCACTTATATGGAAATCCCTGAAGAAGAAAACAACAAAGCAGGGTTCTCAACCTACCCCAAAAAAAAATTTTGTACTGAGAGAAACGTCAATGGAAAGGCACACAAAACATTTACGATACCTGCAGTGTTCCAGAGCAAGAAATACTTTAAAAGCAAAAATGTGTCGCAGTATGTACCTAACATCTCCTAGGACCGAAGGGTTAAGCCTCTCCGTACCGGTTCCGTTCAGAAGGCTTCGGAAATTGTCATGCTATCATCCCGTGCCAATGGACAACACACGCAGCCATGGTTTTTGATTTCGCATCATGAAAATGTGCTGAGTAACGTTATTTTTAATGCATGCAATTTTTATTCTCTCATCGTGTTCTAGTTTAGCAAAGGCTTGTACTAATTGCATTCGAACAGAGATTGATGCAAATGCAGGCTACCACTCCTTTGGAACAATTCTTAACTATTATATTGCGTTTCATAGAAACTTTAGGGAGCTCTTGGGCTGGCAGTGACCACGAAGAGGATCTGTTATGAAGTAAGATTCTCTTAACTAAAATGCATGATGACAACGTCACATTGCAGAAGAACGCAAAAATCCTTTTATCTTTACAGTGGCAGGGGCTCCCTGCTGTGTCAAAAATTTTCATGCATCGGCAGCCACTGCAAACTGAGACGTAAGCATCATTGTTGTTTTTCCTTCTCAAAGAGATTCGTATCACTGCCGTCAATCATGCGATCAAGTGGAAATAAAACGATAGATGTACACCAGGGATGATTAACCGTTATCCGTTATCCGGTTTCCGGGGGGTTTTGGCCTATCCGTTTTGTTGTTCGTTATCCGGCGATTTTGTTCCGGATAACGAACAACAAATTAGCTGAATCTTAGCTTTGGACGTGGTGGTGGGCTATGTACAGGATCCTTCACGATCGTAAGAGTGGTCGCCAGAAACAACAGAAGTTTTCAAATCTAGGAGGGTTAATTGAAGTTTCCTCACTTGGGAACTGGCTACATAGTTTTAAAGATATCTAACTTCCAGCCTTCCAGAAGGCGCTCTAAGCCTGTACCGTACTTATGTGAGGCCTACTTAGCACAGCATTGTTCATTCATCTCAAGTCATGTGCTGACCAAGAAGGCATACAAACTGCTACTAGCAATCGCCAAAAGTGGAGAGCCGCATCCTGGGAAGAATTTTTACCGGCGGTCTTTCCATTGTATCATTTGTGGTTACACGATTGCAGTATGCTCGATTTGATTTGATAGCAGGCAGTAATGGTACCTTTTTAGCCATATGCTGTCGTGAATTATCAAAAATACTGCAGTACAGCAGTGAATACTAGCAAAAGAAATAGGACTAATCCAAATGCATAGAGTAAGCAACTTCTCCATCAAAAATTTTAGAGGAGCAATAAACTACTTAACAAACTTATCATCGTGGTAATGAACATATGTAGATTTTCTTTGTTTGTTTTTTTGTGTTTTTTGTGAAACTTATCTGCCACATGGGGTACACCTCCGTTTTGGGGCTAGGTCGAATATTCTTCCTCAGATCCAGAAGGCCTGGATGTCATAACTCTTTCTAGACGTTGGACGTGAGTGTTTGTTTGCCGTACACAGCTGCTTGCAGCTGCTACCCAAAAGTTAGTATTTTATCCATCCCAGATAATTCCACGTTGAACTACCTTGAATCTTGGGATGTTATCGAGCAGCAACAACAATAACGGTTCATAGCATGTGTAGGACAACATCGGTATGTGAAGTTTGTTTCGCTGGATGTCTCCAGCCTTCTTATTTCCAGACATCGGAAGAATTGCTCTTCCGAGGACTATTATATTTTTCAACTGCGCTATTTGAAAAAAGAGTTAAGCACACAGTAAGGCAGATAAATAAGACAATCCAACCGACCCCTTGGAAACAGGTGAAAAGCGGGTATGTTGCTGTCTGTGCGTTTGTCTACGTACGGATAGGCAGAAAACCCCATAGAGCGTCGTTAGTGTGGCGACTGCAAAACGTATAAAAACACAACTAAAACATCTAGAAATGACTTATAAATTAAAAGCGCTTCAAGCCCTGATCTTTTGTTGAAATTAGTGTAATTGTTGTTTGTTCGTTATCCCTTTTTTCGTTATCCGGCGATTTTCGGGCAAAATTATCCGTTATCCGATATCCGATTTTCAAAATTTCATTATCCGCTCATCCCTGATGTACACGCTTTTCGAGAAAAGCTAAGCTTTGCTGGTGTGGCTTTGTGCGACATTTCGTACACTCTAAGTGATATAAAATAACCACATTGCTATTTTTGAGAATGGGGATGAGATATTCTCACAGCTCCAGTTGCCGAGCCCTTCACAGGCGCTATCCATGACGGAATGAGAGAATACCGTACCCTTGTTCATGTGACTACCATTTGTTTTGTCAAACCGCGCAGGAGTCGCGGACATTTTCTCTCCTGGCTGCGGGCATTTTCTCGCACCGAAACAGACGCGGCGCTGTTCGGGCATTTTCTCTCGTAATCGTTATTTAAAATGACACTGTGCTATATGCTTAGTAAGTTTTTTGGTTCTAAGCGGGCTGGTACCAGTTCCATTATTAGACCTTGGTCGTGGAACACCCAAATAAACGCGGGGAAGCAACTCCAGGGTGTGGCTGATCTAACTTATCCGTTTCAGGGTAAGTAGGTTTTAGGATGGATTTTGCGCTGCACCCAGCCATTGCCATTTCTGAATGTTTTTTGGTAGTCTTACCAATTTCAAGATCATTAATACTAGAGTTGTCAAACAGTATTTCTCTCACAATTATATGAAGGAGAAATTTTTTAAACTGATTGTGTTCAATAGAAAGCCAGTGTGGAACAGTGCCCATTTCCGTTTCCGCCTTCCGGCGCAAAAACAGGCGGAACACAGAACGGAATGGAAGAGCCCAAAATGGCCGGAAACCGGATTCGGAGTACGGAAACTGAAATTCCGCACATCCCTGCCTGGTATCTTTCCCTTGTTAGTTCGCCACTAGTTGTTTTCAAAAACATGAGCTTCAGAAGGTGTCACATTAGCAAATACGTAGTTTACATGCTAAGTCAATGCCTAGTAGTAGGTCGTGATATTCAAATAACTACGTTGGTGGCTAACTCAAGGGAATGAAGGTAATAGAAGCCAGCCGTTATCGTACACGCGTAAAACCATGACTGCTATTGCCACTGCGCTGTTGATAACACGGGGTGGGTGGGTCTGGCGCATCCATTTAAGCCCTCTAGGCTCATTATTTTCCAATCCACATGTCACTTGCAGACAATGAAAATACTTTCCATCTGGTCCCGTTGAAGGAGCAAGATCGTTTCATTAAAAGAGCTCTGACTTGACCGAGTCTTCGCTTGTTCATAACATCCTTCTTTCATTAACTCAGTGGAGAATGAGAGCTTTTTTCTTAGGATGAATATATGGATCTGGAAGCACCTATACTCTATGAAATGATATTGAGAGGAAAATTACCTTGTACCAGTGGAACACTTCTCCTCAATCTTTGAATTTAGCAGGTCTGTAATCGTCGTTCCCTGCTTGGCAATTCACGGCTGATTTCTTTAGTTGGAACTTCTCATTAGTCTAGCTAGCATATTAAAGATCCGGAGTCGCAAGCAGCACAGTGCATCTAAATGACAGCAGAAGAAAGGGATTGGTACGGAAATATAGTTACGATTAGTCAGCAGTTAAGCACTAATTGAATTTATTGTTATCAGTTCCCACAGAACTTCATTTTGCAGTGTGAATGTATACCAATACTTATTAGTACTATTTACTATGTATACTTATAAATACTCGCAGACTGCTGACAAGCACTTCATGTTATTATTTTGTCGCCTTGTGCCACTACTTGGAAACGAAATTGCAGCTGACTAGAATAGCCATCCCTCAACATTTCTCACGAAAACTGAGGCTTCATTCTGCAAACGTGTGATGCGGTGTTTGGATACCCAGCAAACTCACTGCAGGTACCCCAGTCGAATCACAAGCTGGTACCGACTCAATTCTGCGCGTAATCCGGTGAAAGCGCAATATTCATGCAGCTGGCCACAGTGCGGCTTCTTTGACATTCAATAGCCAAACATAGGTCGGGGTCGTACGTTTCATTGAGGATTACCGGCAGCCGACTGATCAAATATCAGACAGGTTTACTCCTTCTGCTCCCACCTAATTACTTGACACGCTTTTGTGGTTGTTTCCATATGCTGACTAACCCGTTGGACAAACAAAACGTGTCTTACAGCTCCAGTGTCGAATAGTTTGAACAAAAGGGCTCTTAGCTATTCCTAGCTGAAGGATCTGGAAGTTATCTTCATCATCAATGGCTATCCTCCCCTCCCTCTGAACTGCCATTCCTGCAAGCCTGCAAGGTGTTCCCTTCAGCGTTCACCAACACACCCTCCTTTCAAGGACGTTTTTGATGGAATGACTTAAAATCCGATTTAGATTTAAAATTTTTAATTCGCGCGCTTCCCAGCCGCCTCCAACGTTAAAACACTCTACCGACGGTTGATCCGATGCTGTGTGCACCCTCTCTGCTTAGTGATCACGCTTGGCGATGGAGCGCGGAAATTTTCGGGTGCCCTCCTAACCCTCACACTTCCTCACTTGTTGGATATCACCAGCCTCGTGGAGTATCACACATCAACTGTTTCTACGTTTTCACTTCTTCAGCAAGGTTTTAGCTAAAAATGATTCTAGATGTTTTGAAACGAAGCACTTTACATCAATTGCCTCCTCCATACCGGCTAGCCCTGCTAGGCGATCCCGCGCTGTTCTCATAGTTTCATCTTGATTGAGGGTGGTTCGTTCACTATCCTGATGTCGATAGCAGCCTGCCCCAAGGTGCCCTCATGTACGTCTATTTGAGCATTATTGTTTCTCTGCATTATTATTTTCCTGCTCCTTAGTTGCCCGTATCATACATGTTACGCGCAATTCTCCTCCTTTAACGCCCGCAGACGCTCGCACGAAACCCTGTTGCTCTGGCAAGATCGTCAAAAATTATGTGGGCCGGTCGTGTAGAGCGTTTCGCGGGATGAGATTTGGGACCGCCGCGATTATATGGGATGTGAGAAGAGCATCTGAATGTCTGTCAACGCGTTGGTCCATCTACAAAAAGTTTGACGGTCTTCTTGTCCTTAGAGCAAGGAGGATCTTTTGGGCTACTCTGGTACGGAGCAGGAACAATTGGGGATGTTGTTGGCACTCGCTCGATATGCTCGACTACCTATTGGACGACAACTGATGTAGGTTTCAGCTAAAGCTTACCGGCCTCTACTGGATCTCATACATCGCCTAGACAGTGCCTAACGCTGCTTTTCCTTTCAATCCTAGAACACCACCTACTAAAGAGGAATATTTATTTATTTGTTACGTCGCGAGAGACGTGCTCACACGGGAATGCAACTAAATCAAACAACAATTTGCATAACAGAGTAGAAACAAAATAAAAACAAGCATTACGATAACAGAGTAAAACCTTAGCTGATCTAGCATGAAGCAGCCTAACCTAAGAAATAACCTAACCCAAGCTCAAACAAACCAGAGCAACACAAAACAACAGAACCATCCTTGGCCTAAAACACTAACAGAACATCCGACCACTGGTGAACAGAGGTTTTGAAGCACTCCCCTACTTCATCCCAAAACTTTCGTGCCTTGCTGTTAATGATGCTGTTGCCGCAATTGAAGAAAAGATATATCCGCAAAATAAAAACAAATTTGCTATAAGTCACTTTGAGACCATAAAATGGAGGCCATTGAGAAAGGCCCCAATGAAGCAGCAGAACCGGGAGCCTTTAGAGCCACCCAGCCACCCGGACATTATAGTCATACGATGCCCTTCAAGAGATAAAGCGATTTCAGAACTCCCTGAGCACGCATCACCGGGCGGGCTCCGTTTCTCAGGAACCTCATTATACTGGTACGCACCACGGGTGACGGTCAGGAAGTATCATGTCTATCCGAGCGCACTGAAAAACTGCTGAGCTTGCAAATGCTCTATAGGCCAGATACGAAGTAACGTAGGGAAAATGGTTGAAGAATCTAGCTTAACCTTGTCAGCTGGAATATCGAGAGAAATTCGAAAACAATACGAAGTCTCCCTTAACTTGGCGCAAACAGCGGTTTTCTTTCGGTCCACGCTGCCTTCAGATAGATTCTCCACAGAAAACGCTTTATTTGGAAGTCATGAAATGTTTAAGGTCTTTTATATTAAAATCTCAGTTGAGTGGTAAATGCAACGCCGAAAATACCTTTGGATTTGACTCGTCGAGTGCGGTTCAAAAAGGTCATGGTGAGTATAATAGCGTGGCCGGCTGTAGTTCGTAGTAGAGAACACTGCCTTAAATGCTCAAATTTAGAAAGAGCGAACATATTTGGATCCTTATTAAACAGGATTTCCATATAATTAGAAACTACACAGCTATTTTTGAAAAAAAAAATCACTTCGTTCACCATTACGGGGCGGCGTCAGCCTCTAACAGTGCTGTCTGTATACGACGAAATACTGTCAGCTATGCTATAGATATTGTAACTACATGGGTCAAATGTGAAGCTCAGCATGAGACACGCAAATTTTTAAACTGCACCCGACAAGGTGAATCCAGTGATGAGTTCGGTTCAAAATTTCCGCTCGTAATGGCTTGGCGCATTCGATTGGACACTGATTATGAATGGCATTGTTTGTTAGTTCGTGCAGTCCTTCAGAATGAGCCATGAATTTTACTTCTTCATGACATGGAAGAGCGAAAATGTGCTTATGCTTATGTTATGCTGGAAAAACTAAAATACTTTGATGGTTTTCTTTTTGTCGGCTGGAAGTCTTCTCAGCGGGGACCAAAACTCGTCCACACCCGCTCGATCTCTGGCTGCTTGCATCCAGTGAGGCAGACTCCGCTCTCTGAAAGATCTTGAGAATGAGTCTGTCTTTCGCGTTGGCGATTGTCCCAGTGGTATCTTATGGTCTCTTGGGAGCGAGCCATTCCCGGCCCAGCGATATTTGAACTTCTTTTGGATAAGAAGGAGAAGAAGAAGTCCAAAACGAAAATATGCAGAACAAGTTGGTTGGTCTTGCTCTTTGCTGGCTCTTTGCTTCCTTGAGAAAAACCCCAGTGGATGGAAACAGAACATTGATTTGCGTCTTCAACGCCTATGCAGATTATGCATATACAGGGTGCGCCATAAATATGGTCACTCAATAAAAAGCGAATTACTCACGGGGAATTTGTCAGGGAATAGCGAAACTTCCTCAACAATTTATTAACAATCTACTTAACACGCAAAATGGATATCATCCAATGTGATCTTCCTTGGCACGAATGACAACCTTCAGACGCTTAGGGTAGGACTCAATGGCGGCACGCAAGGTTGCTTGCGGAATTTCCTTCCATGCTTTTTCCCGTGAAGATTTCAATCCTTGAGTCGTAGTGCGCCTTTTAGCGCAGGCTTCACCCTCTAGAATGAACCAGCGCAGTAATCCATAACACTCAAATCTTACGAGTTTTTCGGCCATCCAGAAACAGGGATGAAGTTGGGAAGATTCCTTGCGCACCACTCCTGAGTCTTCTTGGACTTATGAGCGGGTGCGCCGTTCTGTTGAAAGGTCCATGTTGTATTTCCAGAGTGTTCTTGAGCCTAGGGAAGCAACTCCTTCATCACAATGTCGTTCACGTAGACATTGGTGTTGACCTTTGCTCCTTTTTCAACGAAAACCAATCGTGTCCATCTTGTGGCGCAAACTCCGGCCCAAACCATAAGGGAAGCTGCATGAGAGTTTCTGTTAACGGTGTCTGCATCCTCGCCACTTTCAGCCAATAACCGCGAGTTTCGGCGGTCAAAATGCTGCTCAATTGAGAAAAGTTTCTTATCAGTGAAGAGCGTCGTGCAGTGGTCGTGCCGCTCGAGGAGTCTTGGACATTTTTTTCTTCTTCCTTCCATCTGTGCAGGCGTTTGTCCGTGCAGTTGACGGAACTTGTAGGGGTATAGTCCAAGTTCATTCTTAGCAACTCGCTTCATCGTCGTAGCCGATACGTTGAGCTCGGATGCCATCTTTCTCATGCCGCGGCCTGGATTCCACTTGAATTGTTCTTTCACGATTTCCCAAAGACTGCTCGTAGCTACGGATACCGGGCAGCAGGTCGGGAACGATCATCGAGAGAGTTACGTTCCACACAGCGATAGACTGTCATCTTGTGCAGCTTCAGCAGACGAGCGATGTTGGGAAAAGAAAGTCCTGCCCTTCTCGGATCCAAGATTGCGCCTCTTTGACAACAAGGCTTTACCATTTCTGATAGAGGCAGTGTGGAGATGCAAAAAACACTATATACGGTTAAGATGACACGTAGAATCCGAAGAAACAATGGAAACATAAAAACGTTCGCAAACAAATACAAAAAATGACGCGCGAAAAAGCGACCATATTTATGGCGCACCCTGTAGCTTAGAGAATACAGAATAATGCGAAAATTTCTTCAAAGTACCAAAAACATCCTCGGAATGTGCTTCCAGCATGGCATCTGGACTGTCGCTAGACAACAGTGCGATTTCAGCGCGTATCCGTGTCCGAGCGGTATTGTGTGAGAACAGTTATACGTCAAACCCTTCAAAATTAGCCATGCGTTCTGCATCTTACAGACCTGTCAGAACGATTAATATGCATATGTTGTGGCGGGAAAACGGAAACGGATGAGGAGCAATCTGCTTGGTGCTGTATGCGTCTCGCCCAAGTGTGATGCCTATTTTCAACTCACCATCAGGTGAACTGCTGAATATCGCGACTTTGCTAGTGGTTGGTGGATAAAAGTGTTTCTTGCCTCTTATGTCATCCAAGAAGCAAAAGATGGGAGCGAAGAAAGGTTGTGAGGTGGGAGATCGCCGAAAGAGAAATCACCATCGCCTTCATCTCCTTCTGTTTCACCGGTGTAAGGTTCGCCAAGGCTGAAGTGTTCACTAAGCTCAGCCAGTCCAAGAAAAGGGGACGTTGATTTGCGTTTTCAACGCATTTATAGGACTTTGAAACTGTGCAGAATAGCAGGAAAACATCCTCAAAGCAGGGAAAAATTCCTCGGAACGTGTTTTCAGCCTTGCATCTGGGCCGTCGTTAGACGAGACGGTGCGATTTCGGCGTCTGTCCGTATTGTTCGGCGTTTTTCGTGATAATCGCCTCGACATTGAGGGAAAAGTCGGAAATTGACGGTTTGCCGCAGCCAGCTGCCTTACTGCCGTATTATTATCATCGTACGTCCCAGTCATCACGTCCGCATCTCGTACAGGTTTTGTGCCTTTTTTCGGAATTCTGGCAATTCAAATTAACGCTGCGTAGGGTGAGAACTACGGCACCAATGCTGTATGTGCGGTTGTTCCATATTTTAATCTCTGATTTATTTTTTTGGAAATGGAGTGTAGAGACCAAGAGAACTTTGTCAGTGTCTTGTCAATTTTATCCTTTGATTATTAATTTCTTCAAAATCGTTCAAAGACTAAGTCATCCTACTGGAAAGCACCTGGTCCTCTTTTTCATGCAAGGCATCATTCTAGAAAACTCCGTCACGGAAAACACCCACCTCTACAGTCATCCTTTGTTGATCACCGGCACTGTGTCTCGGGGTGGCTAGCTGAACTGCATTCATCGTTTTTGCTTTTGTTACAAATAGCATCAAAATGAAAATATTTAAAGACGCACAAGTTATATGTCGAGATGTCTTCTAAGGCCTAACAAGCATAGGAGTTGTCATAGGCATTACCATTGATTATAAAAGAAGCGCGCATAAGATAGGTTAGGCAGAAAATGCGGATCTACCCCCGTCGGGGGCGGGCACATAGCTAAAATGTGTGTAAAAAATGAATTGAGACCAAACGAGCGGCTCCTAAAAAACAAGATAGGACCTTTGAAAGGATCAAAAAATGAACGGAACCAAAAAATTGCCGCAGTTTTACATTCGTCTCGCCAGGCAAGAGGCGATGCAATAGAAGCGTGCCACGTGCTGACCACCGCCTGAAATGTTATAACCAGTACTTAGTGAGGAGGGCACTTAATTCTGCCTGCTTGCAACCGCTGCAAAATCAGATGTAATTTTTTTGTTTTTTTTTTCGTCGCGATTTAAAAAAGGCGATGTGCCGAAAATTAGTTGAGAACAGCTATGTCTAATACAATATAACGTGACTGCCTATAGCGGCTTGTAACCTCAATAGTATACTTATTCTCTCGAAATTTTCTCAAATATTCGAATGGTTTCGAAGCTCGCAAACGCTTTCGAGCATTCTAATTCAAGTGTATTCAAAAATGCGGTTCTTCTGAATATTCAACTTTGAATGCATTCGAAGAACGCAATTGCTTGGATATTCAAACATTAATTACTCGACCTCGAGTTCATTTGAGAAATGTGATTTTTTGAATATTCGAATTTGAATATTCAAATTTGAATGAAAATTATTCGATTAGGTAACTCTTCTTCAATGAGATCACTCGAGCACTACTATACTCAGTAGCTGCCACTTGAGGTTTAAAGAAAATGAATTGAGCATCTGCAGTATGATTTGGACGTTTCCCTGATAAGTGCGCGGTATTTGAAATCGTTGTTAGTCTTGTTCTTATATTACTAATAAGTCATTTGTACATCACTAGAGACGCCAGCTTTCGATCGGGGACAATGAGAAGTTAAGGCTGTCACTGTCACTGTTTGCCGTCCTTATCGGCCGTTTGCTAATGTTGCTGCTGCATCTGCCCTCGGCAGCCGTGCTCTTCTCAAAACAATGACCGTTCCCACTTTCTCCATCTTCCCCGAAGCTGGCTCATACGTAGCAGAGCAATGGCGTCCGCTGGGTTTTCTCAGCCGTTTTCGAAATGCGCAGCTCCAGCGAGGAGCTGGAAGCTAGCCCCACGCTGCTCGCAGTCTTTTGTCCAGCTCTTCTTTCAAGACCCTCTTCAGATTCACAGAACAGCCGGCGTATACTACTTGGCACGAAGTCTCAATTAGCTGCTCACGTTTTCTGGTAGTGGCAGTAGTTTGCCATTTTCCTTGCACAGACTTCTTCCATTCCGATTGCGCTTAGCATCCAAAAGTCTACAATTTCTCAATTTGATTTTGAGGAAGAATTGGCCATTCGTGGAACACCGTATTCAGTGTAGCACCCCTTAGTTCTAGAGACGTCCGAGATTCTGCCGTATTCCTTCCATAATCCCGTGGCATTCCAGTTCTTCTCGCCATAGTGATAATCGCTGAGCTACTCCCGCTAAAAAGCCTCTAATTGACTCTCACCTGGCTGATTAGCGTCTAATTGTGCTACTTGGAGAAGAGTAAAGCCTTGTTGACGGCTTATTCACATTGAAGGTCTGCACGGTGGCACAGGCGCAAATATCCATCGGACGAATTCACACATAGTCGCCGTAATCCCATACTTCCGTCGATGGAATGTACCCTGAGGAATTCCTATAGTGATGGGGCATAGGTGTACATATAACTGAAGAAAAAACTGCGTAACCTATGCCTCTACTGACAGTAATGGGAGAGCAGTCATATTTTTAGACATCATTCACTACGCCGGATTACTTGAACAGCGTTGCAGTAATTTTTTGAATGCTGCATAAAAGAACAAAAAAGCAACATTTAAAATTATATTTCCGTAAAATAATGCAAGTAAATAAAAAGTACCATAGCAATAGCATAACAAATAGCTTAACATAACAACTTTTGAACAAATGAAAAATCTATGGCAATAAAAACGTTCGCTCGTTTCGCTGCTAGTATCAAGGGAACATTTTGATATAAAATCTGCATAATATCCTACCAGTAAAGCGATCATATCTTATACAAGAAAAGAGAAAATATAAATGCGAGAGAAAGTTTCTAAAATAAGCATACGCATAACGCAGCATTAAGGGAAGGTGATGTCAACTGGAAAGATGGAAGAAAATACAAGGCGGTAAATACATATAGAAAATACATATGTAGGTGACAGGAAATAACGAAGCTCCCCTAGATCAATACGAAACGAGCAGAAAAAGGAGAATGTTGAGCTGTACATTTTATCCTAACAAAAAGTCGAAATACCAACTAGGAGCTTTAATCGTCTTCTTCTAAGAAGTGGTATTTCCTGTGTGTTAAGTGTTTCACTTACTATTAGTTCTATGGTATGTGCTGGCCTTTCCACTCTAGAAAGGATTGGACATCTAGTTTATCTAAAGGAGCCGAATAGTAACAAAGACTGAGTGTTCTGTCTCCTATTCAGTTGCGCCCAATTTTTATAAACCAGAAGTATCAAAAGCAATGCACATATTTGCTGATGAGCGCTCGAATTCCATGGAGATTGGAACTTATTGAGTTCTTAACGGCTCTCCCTAAGTGAGGAATACGTCATGTCACTAACTCAATGATTTTTCGGAGGTTAACAGGAGATTTTAAAAACTGCAAAGAAAGTAATTATTTCTGAATAGCATCCCATAATGAGCGACTGTCTTTGACAGTGCGAAACTAATCCAACAACTCAGAATGAGACCGTTTGTGGGTATTCAATAAATAAATTAAAATATTAAATAAAACCTTTCAATGGTTTTCTCTTGTTGTGAATTCTTTTTTTTTCATGCACACCTTTAGCAATGGTATTAAACTTATTTGATTTGATTTGCAATCTATTCATGGGCTGACAGTAATCTTTAGAATAACGTGGCGAGAACAAAAATTTTAACTTAATCCAATGCATCACACAGCATTTACATAGTGAATTTGAGGAGTTTGCATTATAAACTAAATAGATCTTAACAGGCGACGTTAATTGATCTTGTTTCTGCTCGCACTACGCGCGAAACTTCTTGCTTATGTGATGGAGACGATTGGTGACGACCCTCTCATCTAGTGGCTTATAACCAATTGAGCAAGAATGATGGTGCACCTACATTCACGTACTCAAACCACCATCTCAGCAGCTCCTTCTAACGCTCTTCGTGAACAGGGAGAAAATAGCGCAACTCTTATGACAGACATCGGAGCTGCGTAGTTCTGGAGCGAGAGTCCTATTCTTCCCAAAGATATTTGCTACGAAATGACTAACCTCGAAGAGATGGAAGGTTTGACTTGAGTGGGATTCATACATTGAGCACAGCCTGTGCTCCCTCCGTTTACCCTCGTAAACGGCCCTTAGGTACCGAAGACAATTCTTTAAAAAATCCTAATAAGGTTTTTACTTGGAAGCATTTTTTGGAGTAGAAAGATACGATATCTTTCTTTTCCTCTACCCTGCTGATCCTGCGGTCAACGTGCCCATGTTTTCTCTTTTTTGTTATAAGATTCTATCATATACTCTTTACTCTTACGTCATCTACATACTCCTTAATCCTTATGCCAAGCCGACACAACCTGTAAAGTTTCAGGTACAATTTCACTCAAACATTAATGGATGTGTGAAGTACAATGTCGTATGGAACGACAGAGATCAGAGCTAGCTCTGGAACTGTCGTGTTGATCCCGATACGACGTGAACATTTCGACGGGCCGTCCGTCTCGTCGTCACCACTCCAGCGAAGATTTTCTTTTTCGGTCTTAACTTCACAGATTCTCCTCGTTTCCATTTCTTCAATACATAGGATCAACATGGTCACCCCACCTAGCTGTACCTACTGCATCCGGGGCAATACGGGTATGCGGGGGGGGGGGGGGGTGCACCCTTATGACAATTGTATTTTCATGCTTTCTTCATACTAGAGCTCACCATTCTAGCTCAATCCTACTTCTCGGTGGGCCTCCGTCAGGAAAGGAAAGCTAAGTATTCCATCCTACCACAGCTGTATATTGAAGATTTCCAAGCCTACAAGGCACTGCAACCCTCGCCTCCGTATTGCACCCAATTTCCTGTGGATGCAGAGGCGTTATGACTGTATGGAAGGGGTTTGCCTCTGGCCGTGCCATCTCAACGATTCAGCACTGTTTTAGGGCTAATCGCAGCCCAGCTACCCTACGTCGAGGTGTGATTATGTAGTGCTAACACATGTTCCTCGTCCCTTACTACCATGACACCACCAAGGGCTACCATAACCAACCAAGCCTTCCACTGCAGTTCGACTGCTACGTGCTTCGTTTCGGTCTCCTTGGTAAGGAGCTCAACGTTTGGCTGTTTTCGTGTTTTTCTTTTATGAGGTTGAAGAGCATTGAATGAAGATGTCCAACTGCCACTGCCCAAGTATGACACGCAAATGCGTGAAGCGTTGCAAAAACTGAATGGAGAATTTTACCGTTAAAGCTTTTCGCACCTCTTCAAGGATCGAACCTTTTGTCGAATTTTTTCTTAACTTGTAGTAAGAGAGTTTTATTTATCTCACAGAGGAGACTGTGTTGTGCTCTGAACTTCTTTTAAACCTAAGTTTACACACATTTCGTACTTTAGTTGTGGTTTTTCACTTGTTTTGAAAGATTTTTTGGCTATTTTTGACTTTTTGGCTTATCGATTTCAGCGGACTTTAGATAATTCCCTATAATTACTTCAAAAGGGTCACTTAATTTTAACTGGCTCTCTAAAGGGTCAAGTGGGCACCTGCTATTCTTCCATTTTTCTCACTTTCACTGCATCCCACTGGCAGTGCTACTAATGGTAAGGCGAAAAAAAAACCATAATAAGATACGGTTCATTTTCCGCGTTTTATTTGCCTCCATATTGGGAAGAGCGTATGTAACTCCAGGATGTAGGCAATTTTAACACGGGCGTGTTAGTCGGCCCACATCCAGAAGTCCCTTTCCCTGTCCAATTCTGTAGCGGAGCGATAGCATTGCTTGTTTGATTTATTTACTGCCAGTGTCTCTTGTTTCTTTTCTCGTGTTAGCGACACTTTTTGTAATGTGGCCCGGCTACTCGAGCACCTAAGATACTATGACAAAAGTCGTTAAAGTAGTTTTACTTTTTCGACGAGGTATTTTTTGCAATTCGACCGCTGCTTGAAGGGAGGAGGAGTGGCTGTAGAGCTGGGGGCAGACTGGACTTGCTAGAAATTTGCTTTCGCCGTTTTTTGCATAACCTTCACTTAACAAGTTTGATATCTGAATATCACATCTCACTATTTACTTACTTGGCGTTTCCTACCACTATGGATGCAGTTTTAAATGAGTCTGCCCCTTCTGAGCCTCATTTCCAAAAAAAATTCATGGACATGTCGATAATTTTGACCCAGAGTGCCCGTGCCCATACAGAAAACCCTATAATGTGGTTCACCTATCAAATCTGTGTCACATTTGACCACTTCCTGGAGTTTCTTCCCTTGCCCGGTCCTTGCTCTTCTCCGCATCAGCGGAACAAGCAGAATCCAAGAAAGTTGCTCTGTTTTTTTTCGCGCACAACATTTCGCCTCACAAATATCCACATATTATACAACTCACCCTGGCTCTTCGTTCACTTTAGTGTGTATCTAGTGTGCAATTTTGTCTTGGTCTCTGGTGTTGCATTTTTCCTATTTTTCTTTATTCACAACTGCGAACGTATACAAAACGCCAACGAATTTTTAGGAGTTCTAGACTTAAGTGTATCACTTCAAGCACCTCAAGGTATTTGCCAAATATTCGGTTGAATTCCCGTTGGTGTACTTCCAATTACTGAATCAGTTTCGCATTAAAATACAAAAATGATCTTGCACACTTCAACTTATACGCTGAATTGGTTTGCACTGCTCACAACCGCATATTCCTGCCTTCACTCTCTATGCGCTCTACATAGTTTTCGTTGGGTTGCAAGCGGCTTACTGCATGTCTTTCACACCAGGTTGCGATGCAGTGCAAGGTTGTAGCTTCAGAGAATTTCTCTAATCATCGGAGAAAGTTCCCTCGTCAGAAATCGATTCTCTTCCGCCTCGCGTCCGCGATGGAAGCCCGTCGTCAAGTGTTATCAGTTTCTGATTCAGAGGCTAATCCCCTCCACTGATAGCCGCTAATCTCAAATACAAACCGAGCTGGTCATAAGCGCTGCCAAGAATTCCTCTCGTATCGATCGTCCAACTACACTGCTTACTAGTTAGTTTTATTAGTGAATGCATTCTGGTAAGTCCTAATCAAAATCAAATATTGCCACATCTCTTAGCAAAATCAACGTGAGATGTGGAACAGCTCAGTTTCGTAGCGCGTGAATCTCTTTACGGAGCCACGTTAGTGTTAGGTCGGACTTGGGGTTTCTAACCTTTTCGCCTTCTAAATCCAATTGGTTACAACTTTCTCTAGAGTAGAGCCGTTTTAAGTTAATTACTACTACGTTTGACAATGAAAGCGGCTGCTAAAAATTTTCTAGTTGTGAACGATTTGAAGGACAGAGCTCGTAAACTGTCGGAGTCCATTTATGACATCCTCCTGTGCACGACGAGATTCCTCTTGAAGTTTTGTCCAGAATCGGAGCGCTGCGTGAGTGAATGTGTACTCGGATATCAGTTTTGCACGGATGAGTTTGATGGTGCGTTATTTGGAGATGTCGCTAGGATGGATAGAGGATGCAGAATAATGCGAAAATTTCTTCAAAGCACCAAAAAAAAAATCCTCGGAATGTGTTTCCAGCCTTGCATCTGGACTGTCGCTAGACAAGGCGGTGCGATTTCAGCGCGTATCCGTGTCCCGGCGGTATTGTGTGAGAACGATTATACGTCCAACCATTCAAAATTAGCCATACGTTCTGTTCTGGTTTCCCAAGCAGGGCACATATGCAAGGATATCGCATTTTCTCCTCATTTTCAGCATATTCAGATCCAATTTGTTAGCTTCCTTACTGTCCTGTGTTATGAACTATGCGGGTTTAGGATAAAAAGGATAAAGAACTGCATTACTCAATCCCTTTTGAGATGCGCCACGCATTCCACTTCTACAGGATATCATGGAGGTGATTTGAATCAGCGCTTTATTCTTCCCAGGCAGGTCTGGTACCAATTCACCGACCCCGGAGAGATGGAAGGCTTGGTTGGGCTGAGGGGAAAATCCGATCCAGCAACCTGACGTCGGATGCACGCGACAACCGGCACTCCCTTCGACTGCGCTACACGTGCCCGCCACAAATAGATATCACTAAATACCAAAAGTAGTTCTATGAAACTAATATAGAAGAGATTTGTTGCCATTCAAAAATTTTTGCGAACCTCCTGTCCTTTTGAGCATCGCCCGCATTTCATAAATATAAAATAAGACGTTCATTATTTTAAGTGTTGAGGAAAAATCAAACGTCGAGGTTGGCAGCGGATTTGTCGAGTCACCTGGTCGCGAAGGATAAACTAAGTGTGCTTCTTTTTCTTTTTCTTATACAGGATGTGGATCAGCAGAGTCTTTCCCAATGCCTCAAATCTTAAGCTGAGCTACGAACACATTTCTTGGGGTGTGCCTCGAGCTGACGCTTGTATGGGAAGTATATATGTCGGTATCTCCTTTACAATGTTCTCCCATTTACTTATGAGTTTTTGGACCATCCCTTCCCATCGCAGTTCCCAAATTTCGATTCAGTTCTGACACAGCGTTTCCCAGACTTTAGCCATAAAGCCCGCAAGCACGACACGTGTGTACGGATAAATGCGCATTCAAATTCTCTCCGTGATATCTCGTTGAAGTAGAATACGTGGCGCATTCTATACAAATATTGATTTCGTGCTTTCGTCTCTACCGTTTTATTTTTAATTGTACCGTCGATCGAAAACGTGGCTTGCTCTACTGTACTATTTGCTACCAGTGCTATAATTTTCAAAAAGTAGGCGAGCTTCTGTTTGGATAAAATCAGCAGTGGATTTTGCTAAATTTCAACGAAATTATTATGGTTTGTCCAAATATTAGGTTGTCCTATAAGTCCCCGCCGTTTTTTTTTCAACGATTCACTGCAGATTTCGCCGGCGGTCTCTTGCATAGCGCTGCACAGCTTTCGAAAGAGAATGATTTGCTCTAACAGAACTTGTATTGCATTTCTTTTTCCATCATGATTTTGTCAATTTTTAGGTCGTTGAAGTGGAAAGTGAAAAAGTAGCCATTTGCGCACTTGTTCTCTCCGCTTAGGTTTCTTATTTTTTGCGCAGTTTTTCCAAGCATTTGGAAGACATTGTTCTGTACTACAAGAATATGTGTTGGTCCTATTTTCTTACTTGCCCTTTATTGATTTTTAGGCCATCAAATTTTTTGCCGACAGCTCCTGCTCTGTGGTTGGACTTTTTGGGTTGGTGTTTTATGTCATTCGAAAGAGAATGTCTTGCTCTATAAGAATATGTGTCGCGTTAATTGATTTCTATTGAATATCAACAAAATGCCAACAGGAGAAAAATCGTCTTCACCAACAACTCCTCCTTCTTCAGTTGTTGATATTCGACAAAAATCAGCGGGAGCCAATAAGCGCGACACAAATTCTTACTGAGCAAGACATCCTCTTCCAAACGACATATAACACCAAGCAAAAAAGTACAACCACAGAACCGGAGTTTTGGTGAAAATTCGGACGGCAAAGTCGGAATTCCCAATTTGGTGACCTAAAAATCAATAAAGGGCAAGTGAGAAAGTAGGACCAACACATATTCTTATAGTACAGAACATTGCCTTCCAAATGCTATAAAGAACTGCGCAAAAAATTACAAACCTAAGCGGAGAGAACAAGTTCGCAAATGGCTACTTTTTCACTTTTCACTTCAACGGCCTACTGACAAAATTCAGGATGAAGAAAGAAAGGTAATCCGTGTTCTGATAGAGCAAATCATTCCCTTTCGAAAGCTATGCAGCGCTATGCAAGAGACCGCCGGCGAAATCTGCAGTGAATCGTTGAAAAAAAACTGCAAGGACTTATGGGACAGCCTAATATTTAGCCTACTGAGAAATGCTTCACCTTAAAATTGAGTACATGCCTTTGAACTCCCCATCGCTGTCTTGTTGTAAAAGAGTTTCCAAAGATATCATCACCACTTCTGTGTTAATCAAATAATTGTTGTTCCAGTTGCTTCAACAATGCTGCTTATCCTCTGGTAAAAGGGAAAAATGCAAGAAATTTTAAGATAGTTTCACAGTTCAGACTTCGTACCGTTCGCATTTCTTCAATGTACTACGACGTTTAATTAGTTGGAAGCGTTAATGACACTTAAAAAGACACATGAAATCTCTAGTGAAAGATGTATTATTTCGTACGCGTTAGTCGTCTAAACTTTAAAATACACCTTAGCTTACCGATGATTTCCTTCATAACTTTCAGCCTGAATCAATCCCCAAGGTAAACCGAGAAGTTGTTTAAGCATGCTTTTTATTAAGGAGGGAATTTCCTGGCTAAAAAGCTTCGAATTTTTGGCAATATGAGGTTATGAATTTCACCACGACTTTCGTCGAAGGCACAATCACAGGGTCGGCTGTGGTGTTACTAAAGAGCCCTCGAATAACTACTCCATTCTGGCGTATTTCATAGTTTATTGATTTATCTATTTTAACCAACATGAAAAATTGTACCCAAAGGCGAACCACGGGAGAAATTAGTAGGTAACTGCCTCTTTGCAAAAAGCAATAGAATAACTAAGCAATAAGAGAGAAACAGGAGAAAAAGGCCTGGCAGCTGCGGAATTGCATACAGGAGTGAGTCGTGACAGTCTACATGTCGGTTAGAGCGTGGGACCAAGTGAAGCCTTGGCAGGCTGAGCTGGGCAGGGGTGCAAACAATAGCGGATGCCTAGTTCTTCATAGTTCTCGATTGTACCTCCAGATTAGAAATTGCGAGAAATATCATCTTTACTGGATGCGAGGTGGCACAATCGGACGATGCGGTAGTTGTCATGTGCACCCGATTCTAGCTATTTGGTTCAGATTTCCCCCCATCCCACCCGCGTGGCGAATTCCTGCCTACTTGCCCGGGAGAAATAAAGCACTGTCTTGCCAGCTGCTAGCAATCACAAGTCATTGTACGCATTTTTTGTATTTTGTGCGCATTGTCTTAATGACTTCCCGTAGAATACAATGCATGGCGCATTCCAAGGGGAATTGAATAACATCATGGTTTTCCTGTATCATTTTTACAGGACAAACCATGATGCTTACAAGGGAGGCCAATGAACTTCTCGTAGAGATTTCCAACGTGACCTATTGAGGGTTGTAAGGGATTTTCTGGGAAGCACCGTAGTGGTTTTCAAATTTCCTGCGGGCATCTGGGCAACTCAAAAATGGGAGAAATATGTTGCAGTACGAGCATGATGTGCATCAAAAATCCATGTTATAATAGCTGGTAGAAATAGTGACAGTTGCAAGAAGAGTTTTCTTTATAGAAATCTGATGACTGACTAAAACATTCTAGAGATATGCTAAAGCAATACATCTCGATCACTTTCAAAACAAGTAGAGAACATTACAAAAGAATCGGTTATGGGTAGCAACCGACGGAAGCCTCCTCAGCGAGACAAGGATGGTTTAATGGGAGCACGACGTAGGTCCGCAACGAAAACCGCACTTTTCAAAACAACAAAAGGTTCAAACAGGACAAGAAAGCTAAAAAAGTACTCTACTGATGTCAAAACCTAGTCTATGTGTTAAAAAAGGCAGCAATCCGTAAACCCCACCTCCAGATTCAAACCCTTGACCACTCCCCTGCAAGCCTGTATCGCTTTTCACCCGGCCACTGCCCCGCTGGGGTGAATGACCCATCTAAATGTGTCTTGCAGCTTCTTCTAGGAAGCCTAAAAAATTCTCGCATTGAATAGATCTAGCTATATTTGAAGCTCCACATTTTTACATGCCAATTTCTAGCACAACAAGACCTTTCCAGGCGCCACTCACTCATCAGCCCGCACTGGAGAGCTACAGCTTTTCGTCATTTCTGACCTATCTAGGTGCCCGCAGGAAACTTCGAAGACACTACGGCGCTGTCCACACAATGCCCTAAACCCTCAATTGGTTATTTCGAAAGTCTCCATGAGAAGCTCATTGACCTCTCTTGTAAGAAGGATGTTAAATCGGAGGATAACGGGATACTCAGTTAGTGCTTTATCCGCCGTTGTTAGTGAACGGCGCATTAATTTTCAGTTTTTTTTTAGCAAGTGCACTCTTGAACTTAGCTGTCTCAACTCTCTGAATTTTTCCATAAGTTCTTAGGTAATTTCCAGTGCACAAAAGAGCAGCGATGGACATTAATCTATCTTTAGATCCTTCCGAATAACATTGCGTGTGACTTCATTTGTGGCATGATCGCGTGTCGTCTGTTTAACATGGGAATCTGTCGGACACCATAAACTGTGTCCCCCAGGCAGAAAGAATGGATGCACTGCAACTGTGAAGGAAGAAAGTGCTGGACTCTTTAGCGATCTTCGACCGACAGTTTGCTAATTACCCTTTAACTATTAATAGGATTCGATTAAGATTTTCAGCCACAGCATGAATTCTTCTAAAACTCTTCATTGATGAGGAGATGTATTTATGTAACCAGCCATCCCTCATACCCTCTGTCTTTCTTGAGGAGGTGGATTGGTACCATGTTTGGTACCAATCCTTCTAGTCAGGAAGGATGGAAATGGGGGACTATGTTGGTTCAGACAAGACTCGGATCAAGAACCTCTATTCAGTTGATCCGCAACAGCCGGCACCTCATCGTGTTGTGGCACCCTGCGCTTTTAAGAAGTTGAGGAATTGATTAACCGCTTTAAGCTATTTTTAGCTAAATTTATTCTTATTTCTATTATTCCCATTCCACGAAAGCTGTTTTTCCTGAACATATACCAAGATTGGAACAATACAAGGGGCGCATGGAGCGGAGTTGGAGGAGGTGCCGGCTGTCGCGTGCACCCGGTATCAGGATCCTGGTTCGGCCATTTCCCGCCCAGGCCATATTTCCTGCCTTTCATCCCTTCGGGGTCGGTGAATCGCTACCAGACTTGTCTGGGAAGGATAAAGCGCTGACTTGTTCATCGGCCGGCCACCGCAAGTCATTGCATGGCCAAATACGCATTCAAATCGCCTCCACGACATCCCGCAGAAGTAGAATGTGTGGCGCATCCTAAGAGGGATTGAATAACGGCGTTCTTTACCCTTTTTTATCCATGAAAGCTCCCCTATTTCACTGACTACGAAATGGCATGAGTGATCACCCCCTTGCAGGAAGTCTTCATGGAATGAACTTCTTCCACAGGACTGGTCAGTAATTAAATGGATTGTTCAGGTCCGTGTTGTAATATGATGACGGCTTTTTATTGCTGCACTCAAGCGCCGCTATGAATGCGCCTCCGCAGCTAATTCTCAATCGTACACGTACTAAGGGCGCTTCGCTTCTCCTGAGAGTGCGCATAGTGTGCGCGTGTGTGCAGACACGATTGAGGTAATGAGAACTTTATCCCCCAATAAGCACTGTTAATTAATTTATTAGAGGCATATGCCGCTGCAACCGCCGGACGGCCCGCCCCGTCGGACTAGCCGGGGCGGGGCGCCGGCGGACCATGGCCTGGGTACCCCGGCCAGTTGAACGGTCAAGTGGCCAACGTAGAGGCCAGGCACGCGTCATACCGGACCATTAGCCATCCGATTTGAGAAGTTTGACGGCCGACGTTCCTTAGGGTTACCGTATTTTCAGTCTATATTTCATCCTCATTCTTTTCCCAAAAGTTTCCAATCTGTGTTTATTTTCCGCCCTCATTTTCATTCTCGGCTTTATCACTGTTTGTACATCATTTTCCTCCTTATTCTGCTGCCCTATATGTCAATTTTAATCATGTTGTTCGTCTACTTTGCTGCGCTCTACTGAAACATTTTCGATGGTTTCTTAAATGTTTCACTAACAAGAAGATTGTTCCAGAATGCTCTCGTTGTGGTTCTTACTATTTGCCGCATTTTTTACATCTTCTGTGGCCAAGAAACTTCCCGATATATATTGGAATTCTACGAATTCACTGTGAGTTTTTGGCCTTGCTCCATCACTATCTCGTCTTTTTTAATTTTCATCGACTTTCCGTTTGATTAACTGTATCTGTTTTGAAACCTTGCTTATAAGTTTTCTATGTAGCTGTAAAAGAAGTTCAGTTTATAACTTAAAGTACGTAGGACTGTCTTCAAGTTGCAACGGGAGAGAGACCCGCTGGGTGCATCGAGGAGGCTGACACATGTCCAGAGGCCCTCTCCATCTGCTCGGACATGTACCGTGGGATGCGAGCAATCTGTTCGTGTCCGACACATCGGTGAGAGTTGTGTGTTCGCTCTGGCAAGCGAGCGGTATGTCCTTAACAAGTAGCCGGCGCTGCGGGAGGTTATTAACCCGGCACCACGCCAAATACGGCTCGTCTCCCGAGCCAGAGCAACCGAACCCGACGAAGCAGCGGTGTCCGCTTTGTGCTGCTTAATCCTATACAGATGACGGATATTGGCCAGATTTGTGGCGCGTTTTTCCGCCGCGGAGCATCGGTCTCCTCGACAGACCTTCTTCTCTCGGCCACGTAATGAATCGTGGATAGAGCAAGCGGGTGAAAAACTCGCGAAGGCAATGGGGTGCATTAGTCATGCTAATAGGATCTGCAGTGGTGACTTTTTCTGCACCCGCAACTTGTACAGCATATGCCTCGCTCAAGCTGTCGTCGAGGTGCGGTAGGAGAGATGTTCAGACTCAGTAATTTGATCACTCTTGAGGTAGAAGTCTCCTTATCGGGCTCCACTTGAGAAGGGTACTTCGGTTTAGTAGCCTCTACTCTTCTGCGTCAAACAGGTCCACTGTGGTACAGGTTCTGTTTTAACGAGCTTTACGAGCTTCGCGCTCTATGGCTTGAAATTCCAATCGAACTTGCTCCAGGTCTACTATATCAAGCCTGTAGGACACTAGGTAGTCGGAACGGACGGTAAGAGCAAAACACTTGTGGGTGGAAGGGACCAATGTCGCCTTGGCATGGTTGGGTTTCCAACCTTTACGTATTTTTAGTCGTTAACGACAATGCTAGGTACCAGTGTAATACAATAAATTACATATTATGTGTTTTCCCTCCTTGCCAGATAATGGACACCTCGTTTGCTTAACAAGTTACCTTTAAGAAAAAAAATAGTGTGTGAACAAAATAACGTGGACAAGATTTTTTCGGCATAATTATAAAACAACCAACAATTCGAGAAAACGACGACTAAATTACAACAATATAAACATTAGGGCACATCATGTTCAAGTGGTTTCGAAGTGGCCTCCCTTGGAGCGGATCCGGGGGCAAACGTTTCGCGAATTTTTCGGCGATGGGCCGCAGGTCATCAGGAGACAACCGTTCTCACTCCTGGTGCAAGGATTTCTTCAGGGACTCGAGACTGCGGTGGCGTCTGACGCCGACCCTAGCCTCTAAAATGCCCACACACTGTAGTCCATCAGATTCAATTCCGGAGGATACGGCGGCCATTCCGAAGGCGTGATGAAGTTGGGAAAGTTGGCCTTGCACCACGCCTGCGCACTCTTCGCCCTATGTGCGAGTGGAATGGAATGTCCAACGGGCATCACCGAAGTGCTGGTGGGCCCAAGGAAGAACTACGGACTCAAGAATGTCTTGCTGGTACACATCCTCGTCGATTTTCACTCCTTTATCCACGAAAACCAGGGGTCTTGCCGCTGGCGCAGATTCCGCCCCAAACCATGACAGATTGTGGGTTTCGGACGATAGCAGAGGTGCTTGGAGCCTCTGTTGACCACATCCTACCATTTTGGCGATTGTGCGCCTGCTCCACGGTGAACAGCTTCTCATCCGTGAACAGAATCTGTTCCCACGTACGACCTGCGTCGAAAAATTCGCGAAACGTTTGGCCCTCTGCATCCGCTCCAAGGGAGGCCATTACGAAACCACTTGAACATGACGTACCCTAATGTTTGTATTGTTGTAATTTTGTCGTCGTTTTCTCGAATTGTTGGTTGTTTTATAATTATGACGAAAAAATCTTGTTCACGTTATTTTGGTTCACCCTGTAAAAGGTCTTGTAAGCCAGTTTCTTTATAGGATGCGCTATGCATTCTACTGGTACGGGATACAGCGATAGCGATAGTGTGTATTTGGCCCACACTACAATGTCTTCCCATACTCAGGCGGTGATCAAGTCAGTAGTTTGTCCATCCAGAACATATTTAACAGAAATTAACCGATCATCTTAGTGTGGACTCATTGGTTGGCCTGGGTGAGATCTGAACCAAGAACGTCGGTACGGAGTGCACGCAACACCTATACACCTATAGTTGCGCTACCGCGCTCCCCAGTTGCCAATACTGAAACGAAGTAATAGAACTTCACGTATCAGGAGGCTCCTAAACGTTTGTACTTCGCCACTTCTGATCTCCCAATAAGGATAAGGATAAAGGACGGCGTTACTCAATCCCTTCTGGGATGCGCCAGCGCATTCTACTTCTACGGGATGTCGTGGAGGCGACATGAATGCGTATTTGGCCATACAATGACTTGCTGTGGCCAGCCGATGAAGAAGTCAGCGCTCTATCCTTCCCAGACAAGTCTGGTACTAATTCACCGACCGAGGCTCCAGGACCTAACTCCGACGCGACGTCGCGGCGCTGAAACGCGGACGCGCGCTCGGTGACGCATGGTTAGCCGCGGAGCACGAAATGTTCTCAGTGTTTAAGCACCCAGACCACATTTCTAGCAAGGAACTTAAGATCCCACAGAATGTGGTAGGCAACAGTCTGCAGTAGGACAATTGATACGAGAATGGGTGATCGTGACCTTTTTCCGTAGTATAACCATAATCACGGGTAAAAATTGACCGAAGAAGTTGTAGTTGGCAAATACTGACGCTAGAAACCATCCACATGACCAGAATTCCTGTATAAACTGTCGCTGATAGTCCTATTGAAACCACATTCATACACCATCTCCAAGAAACGTTGAAATAAGGCAAAGGCGTGCCGCATGTCCCTGTAGGAAGCGTTTCTAGCCGTCGGAAGCATCGGACCGCGACAACTCTTCCAATTTCGTCGCGCACCGTGCGCGACGCCAGGGGGGTTCACGCGGCGTTGTAGTTATGTCTGCCCCCGACCGACCCCGGAGGGATGGAAGGCTTGCTTGGCCTGGGCGGGAAATCCGAACCAGGAACCTGGTATCGGGTGCACGCGACAGTCGCGCCTCCTCCGACTGCGCTACACGCGCCCGGACCTCCCAATAGTGGATCTTATACCTGTTCTCGCTTGCTTCTCGAACGTTGTGGACTCGAACTCGATGCAGGTCAATGAGTGGGTCAGCCTAATCAGTGGCTAACCGAGGAAAACTGGTAGCAAATATCTGTAAAACTCTTGCCGTGTGGTGGGATCAGCTGAAGGCCATGGTCGCACGCATGCCGCGAGTCGGCTTCGGATAGAGTATACTCCTATGCTAACCACGTCCTCCATCCCTTTGGGGTTGGAAGTTTCGGTAGCGAACAAGTCTACGAAGGGTTAAGTACTGACCTGCTTATCGTTGGACTTTGATGGGCGAAATATGCATTCGAATTGTTTGCACCATACCTACAATACCCACCATAAGGATTGGAAAAAGGGCGCGGTAGGCGCGTTAACCGCGTTCTTTTTGTTCTTTTGCCACAACTCTAATCATTTTCATATTTTTCTAGAAAATTTTCCAGAAACCAGATTAGATCGAGAAGGACTATCTGACGGTCTAAATGAATTTTATTCCACCTGAATTTTGAGCACTCATTTTTCCGAAGTACCAGAGGGCGCTCATAAACGAGCGGCGCCTTCGCTAATTACACCCTATGGATATCTTTGCACCCAAACCTGAGAATGAACCGGCTGTTCTGACAGTGATCACTTCCTCCGCAGCAGTAGAAATGCTACAAGTAGGCGGAAAACTACGGTTCTTCCTGCCAGAAGCTGGATAGTAATGCTCAAATGCACTGCTGTC
>OX375865.1:33595503-33880465 GCA_947359475.1 Heligmosomoides polygyrus bakeri | reverse complement strand
AGAGTTTCTTGCGCTCCTACTCGCCCAGATTTGAGTCTTCGACACTCGCAATGGCACCGTTCCGTTCAGCATGGAAAGCGCTATCGAGCGGTATCAATTTCGAAAACATCAATTTTTGATTGTTTCGCATCGAGGACGAGGCCGCGGCGGAAGGACGATGACGTCATCGAAAAATCGATATCTTCGAGTTGGGCGATGCTTGATACCATTCGATAGAACTTTTCATGGTGAATTGCACGGTGTTATTGAGAGTAGGAAAAACTTTAATGCGGGCGAGTAAGAGCGAGGAGAACATCGACTGTTGTTGTGCTAAATTGCACGCGCGGGGCGTGTTCTGAGCGCAATAACTCTGTCATGTTTGAACCTTTCCGGATGCAGCTTGTAAATTCTGTAAGCAGCAAAAATGGTCTATTAGTGCGCCGAAATACAGCAATGTAGCTTATGATAGGACAAAGTTACACAAAGTGCGAAAATGCAGGTTAGCCTTGTGTGACACGATTTTTCCCAATTTCAGTCGACCCCTTCGAGAAGATGCAGAGAGCTAACAACCTAAAAATGCGCCTCCGAGCAGAACGCTTAAGGTTCTTTACGACGACAACTCCCTAGTTGATTAAACTGCCTAAGCACAAGCTTGCCATTTTAGGGCCACGGAGACACAGCGGTTGAAGTTTCCCTTCTCTCTTACCCACATTTGGGTTTTCGACATTTGCAATAACAACATTAGCTTAACCACGAAAAGCTCTATCGAACGATGTCAATCTCGACCAATATCAGGAAAATCGATTTTTTGTCAATTTCCCATCGAGGACGCGGGTTGCTCCAGGCCATGCCTGCGCGGACGATGGCGTCATCGAAAATCGATATTTTCGAAAAAGGCCAAATTTTTTCGTACGACATCATCTTTGGGGTTATTTGGGGCGCTGATTACGAATCCGACGTCCGTTTTCGAAAATTCAGAGATTTCAGTAGGTTACTTCCCGTTTGAGGTGGTTGGATCAGGATCACCGATCACCTCCAGTCATTGGTATCGGTGGTCTCCTGTCATAATCGGCCAAATGGACTTCGGCATCGTGTTCGGCATCCCGAATAGGCCCCCCGCACCTATACGAAGTTTGAGCGAAATCGGCGATTCTGACCCGACCACTCTCAGTTTATCCAGAAGAAAAACCAAAACCTATTGAAATCGGCGGAATTTTCAGAAACAGACGCCGGATTCGTAATCAGCGCCCCAAATAACCCCAAGATAATTTTGTACGAGAAAATTTGGCCATTTTCGAAAATATCGATTTTCGATGACGTCATCGTCCTTCCGCCGCGGCCTCGTCCTCGATGCGAAACAATCAAAAATTGATGTTTTCCAAAATCGGTCGAAATTGACACCGTTCGATAGCGCTTTCCATGCTGAACGGAACGGTGCCATTGCGAGTGTCGAAGACTCAAATCTGGGCGAGTAAGAGCGCAAGAAACTCTAACCGCTAGCTTTCGCCGCTCTAAAACGGCAGCTGAGGCTAAGGCAGTTCAGGCAGCTGAGGAGTTGTGAGCATGTCATCGTAAAGTACCTTAAGCATTCTGTGCGCGAACGTATTTTAAATCCGTTAGCTCGCCGCGTCTTTTCGTAGTGATCCACGGAAATCGGAAAAAAATGCATCACACAAGCCTCACCTGCATATTCGCACCCCTATAACATTGCCCCCTTCTATGTTAAACCATTCTGCTTTGGCGTGCTAGCAGACCGTTTGACTGCCTACAAGACCTACAAGCTGCAACCTGAAAGCTTCCAACCTGACCGAGCTATTACGCTCCGAACACGCCCGCGCGTGCAATTTGCGAGCGGTCGCCCCCCCCCCCCTCGATTGAAAGGTTCGATCCTATATGCATTGTTCATGGCGCACTCCAAAGGCTCGCTGGACAGCATTAGAGTAAATCCTGAGTAGGGCGGCAGAAAATTTCTGATAAAACTCTCCAAACGCTCAGTCTACAAGCTGTCCCCCCCTCGATTGAAAGGTTCTGTTCTCTATGCATGTTCATGGCGCACACCAAAGTTTCGCTGGTACAGATTGGAGCTAATCCTAAGTGGGGTGGCGGGGAATTTCTGATAACATTCTCCAAACGGCTCGAAATAGTCTTGAAAACGTCGCAGTTCCCAGTGAGAGAAGATAGAATGCAGGGGACATGCGCTCGCCCACTCGATTGATAGGTTAGGTTCTGTGTGCATTGTGCACGGCGCACTCTCGGGGCATTCTTGACATGACGGAGCACTGGCAACCTTCGCCATCTTTGAGATACTCCGAAAGCACGCATATCCTGGGAAATATGCTGCTCTAATCGCCCGTCCAGCCAATTTTGGACCACCCACGGCGAAAATACGGGTGCTCCGGTAAAGTTTTGCACATGTTTGTGTAGATCTCGAAGAGGCGAATCGAATGGTGCCAACCATTATTCAAGAAACCTAAAACTGAAGGAGTTATGAGCGTGCGACGCTTTGCGACGCTATGTTGGCGTTTTTTCGCCCACTTTTGACCGTGCGGCGCGAGCGGTATTGTACACGCGGGCGCGAAGAGCGTCATATCGTTCGTGCAGAGTCGTCATGAAGATATCCGGCCAATACATTGATGGGCTTAGTGGTGTTTTTTGACAATCCGCGGAAAGGCTATAGCTGTCGTCCAGCGGGGTCTGCGAACCGCCGCATTAAACATTAGTAACACAAAGAACATCCACCTACTTTTCGACGATTTGGCCGATTTAAAATAGCCTGTCTGATCTTCGAAGCTCGAAATCCTGGAGGTCTTTCATCACTTGCATGAATTGTCACCCCGAGCACGGACCTTGCTTGTTTACTTGTCATTGAAACAAAATAGGCTTCGATTTGTTCGAAGGAGTAATTGCCCTATGGCATAAAGGAGAACTGTCGTCGTTAGTGATTTTTCGGATACACATCACACGCTCTTCATTTACACAACGTATTAAAAAGAACTTTTATATAAGAACTGTGAGCCCAAGTTCAGAGAAGTGGTGATTCACATCCTGTAGGGACGAGCAGCTCCGTCATAGTCGCAGCAATCTAAGAAGTCCTTCTTAGTAGTTACAGTTACGAGGCATGCCTAGGCAACTGAGCTTAAGCCCAGCCTCGTTTCCAGAGTCTTTGGACTATTTCTTTGATTGGTGTGAGAAAAAAATGGTGGTTTGCGCACCGACCAAGTTTTCTCTGCGCGATACCGCAACTCGATGCCGTCTGCTTGGTGCTTGGTGTATCCTCTCCTGTGGTCCCTATTAACGACTAGTATCTCAAAATTCTTAAGTGTAATTTCCATCTCTTCGACTGCTCTTCAGCACTAGTGTTTTACTTTGTTCTATTCAATGGAGATAAATTTGGTTTTTTTTTCAGAGTGGAACGATTCGCAGCGATTGGCGACTCATTGGACATCATCTGTCCGTATTACGAGCCTGACGTCGACATGATGGATACTGAGCAAAGCATCATTTATAGGGTACGTTGATTCCAACTGTACGGTAAACACGGTAAATGCAGGACACTAAACTACCTATTTTAGGTGTCCGAGCATGACTACGAGACTTGCACGCTGTCGTCGTCGGCCCGTGAACTTGGGCGATGCATCTCACCAAAGCGACGAGACAAAGTCAAGGTCTCGTTCCGACTCCTGAGCCCAAACCCGTCGGCTTTGGACTATCGGCCTGGCCACACCTACTATTTCATATGTGAGTTTCTTGACATCAGTAGTCCTATAATATAAGATACAGAAAACAAATAAAGGGTTTCTTAAAAGATTGTAATATTTCCTTTATGATGATAAAATGTTAGCCATGTACGTATGTACTGCCTAGTCACAGATAGTGGTTGATAGAGGTGATGTACAGCACTTAAATCCGCTGTGTTCTTTGGGAAAGTAACATGGGCACGTAGCATTTCAGTTCTGACCCTAGAAATATTGAGTGCCATAGGCACCCCATAAATGGATGGTTTTTTAGCAACGTCCACTGGATCAAATGTTGGCCTTGACAACAAATACGGTGGTCTATGTGCAAGTCACCATCTAAAAATGGTCATACACGTAACGGATAAGAACGGAGACACCAGCAGTAAGTTTGTTCATATGGTCTCTGTCCGTCTGTCTGTCTGTCTGTCCATCTGTCTGTTTAGTCAAATCCTCCCTCTACTAACTTCCGCTCTTTCAGGTCATATCCATCGGATCCACAAGAAGCTCACCACCACCACGGTTAGCAGCACCGATACCGCGGAGTCTCAGTGGCCCTCAGATCCACTGTGGGGCGAGTTTTTTGAAAAAGTGAGTTGCCTGATGTCACTTTCAAACCAGGCCGTTAACCCTCAATTCGCTCTTCAGGTGGGTCGCGGTGAGAACCCGATTTGGCCAACGGCAACTAGAGGCGAGCGACTTTCTCTGGACACTGGCAGTCGACGTCACGAATACGAAGCACTGGCGCTAGGAGATGAAGTGGACTTCCAGATTCACGAGATCGGAGATGGTAAGGTTGTCTCTATCTGAAAATTTGAACTAAAATGGTGGACTGCCTCTCAAGAACTACATCGTTTTAACAGACCTTAACAGACGTTGTAACGGTTTTTGTGCGCTTACTATACATGTACGTAATTGTAGGTGGGCTGGTACATGTCGCGAAGGTGTCCAGCATTGGGAGAGCGCCCCAGCTAATCATAATTTAGCGGAGCACAGACCGAAAGGCACACCAGCCAATCAGAGTACCTACCGTGTACAATCTATTTAAATGGGAAGCCCATTTGACGCTGCCTATTTGACTAGCGCTCTCACCCCACAGTGCTGCTGACCTTCGCGACATAGCCGTAGGCGTACGGTAGTAGTGTCGGAGGAGGCTTCGGCTTTCGCCTACACCCGATTCCAGGTTCTTGGTTCGAATTTTCTGCCCAAGACAACCGAGCCTTCCATCTATTTGGGGTCCGTGAATTGGTACCAAACTTTCCTGGAAAGGATAAAGCTCTGACTTATTCATCGGCTGACCACCACAAATTGTATAGGCCAATCCCCTAGACATCCCGTTAGAAGTAGAACGCATGGCGTATTGGTTCTTTATGCATTCTCTTTTGTGAGCGGAACTCTTTCCCTTTTCAAACTACCGTCTGATTGTCAAGGCTTTGTAAACCTTTCTTTCTTTCCTTTTGTTGTTGATAGAAGCGTAGTCTTTTCCGAGAATTCAATATCCTTAATTTCCAGTGGAGAGTCTGTTCTCGCCTAGTCCTCGTCCTGCTGTCTCGATGGCGTTGATACTTGTGGTCGGCTTGATGCTCACGTTATGACCCGATTCCCTGTTCCGTCACGGATGCGGGTGAATCGTTCACGGGTAAATCCGATCGCCTACCCAGAGGCGCATCGGAAGACACTTCACCGACTGTGATGTAGTTGACTTTGCTGCTACCTTGTTGTACATATTGTTCAAAGTAATAAATTTATTCTATTCGCCTGGCTTTGTTGTAGTGTTGCACAGGATTACACGGACGAACCAGTGCGGGTTCAAAATCGCCAGTTCGATGATTGATAGCGGCCGGGCTTCGGCCATAAATCTAGGTTTAATAGCTCGTTCGATTCGCAAGCTGATCACTCTCCTATGAAAACGATGTGGTGATCGCATTGGGGCAAAAAATTGAGGTGAACAGCGAATCTTCTGGATGTGAGGGAAATATCTTAACCGCAAACACGCTGTTGTACAAGCTGCTCCAAATTCACTCAGGAGAGACGACCAAAGTTTGGGGTAGAATCAATGCGACATTCCTCTATAACTTTTGTTGGCAATTTTAGATTTGTTTTAGCCCTCTTGCTCCAAATCGGCCCATTTCTCATCAGCATCGTTACTGAAAGATACCATTCAAGTATTCAAACAACGATATTGAAGGTGATTGCTCAAAGAAAAGGAGAACAAAAAGAAAAACGGAAAACAATGATCAGGCCTTCCGTACTTTTCCTGGTATAGGTCATGAGGCCAGAATGATCAACCTAGAGCAGTGCGTAGGTACACAATAGCGTGAAAAAATTAATAAAGTTTCAAGAGCGTCGAAGATGTTATGAAGAAAGGGAAAAACGGCCGGTTTCGTTGCCACCTATTCGAGTGTTCTTTTCTCACTAACACACCTTAAAAACTTGGCCTTTGAAATTAGCACAAGCTTTCAGCTCGGTCTACGCAAATCGTGAGAACAATGGGCGCGGTTTCACCCTAGTGAAGATGCAGGCCTCGAGGCACTCAAGAATCAGAAGGTTACTTAGGCTGATAGCGAACAACATCCGCGGTATTATAATCTTAAGTGGATTCGGGAGGACGTCAAAAGGACACCATACCGCCTCCAACACGACGATATCGGTTTTTAAAGGGGAGCCTTAAAAGAGAGATGTCGCTACTCACCTGCAGGCAAGGTGAAGCGCTAGGCCATTATACACACAATATGGATGAATGGAGTCGCTACAGGCTCCCTCTGGGACAAACTGACGATGAATCCGGCAACAGGTATCAGGTTGTCGAGATACTTGACCCACTCCTCCTCTCGACTTACTAAACCCTTCTAAGCGCCCTGTCATTGCAAGTTCCCAACCACGTCAGATGGCACCTACACGCCGTATTCAACGGTATTTCTCCCAAACGGGAACTAAGACGGCACGGTTGTTCTTGTGACTGGGTATTCCCCAAAAATTCCTCTGCTCACTCGCAAAGGGAGTATCTTCACTTGCCGCCCTTGATATTGTACAATGTAACTGCGAAGATTCAGTGAAAACCGAGTTTGCGATTAAAACGACAATGATTTTCACAACGATCATTGGTGGTGTTTTATAAAAGTAGATGAAGGAGCCGCACGTGGTCTTTCAGCCTTGAAGACATTTGCTTCACTGTTCGGAATAAAATGATTATTCTGCATGCGCTTGCATTTCGCAGAACAAGAAATGACTAGCCATTAGAAAAGATTACAAAATAGGAAATCGTATGACAAGTCTCCGCTCCGGCAATATTACACGGTCTCTCCCTCTGACACAAGGAGTGGACAGCGGAATACACAGATTCTTTGAGCAAAATATAGTACGGAAGCAACATTTTTACCAATCGCTTACCATGGCTTTGAATCCTCTAATCTAATCTTTTACCATGGCTTTGAATCTATAATCTTTTACCATGGCTTTGAATCCTTGAAGCTTTCCGAAAAGGACATTTTACCTATCGCAATAGGGCAATTCAGAACACTAGTTGACCGGTATCTCCAAGACGATTTCGAGCAGTTTACGGCGACGAGCTGGCTGTAGTGCTGAATGATCTGTCATTATATACTATGCCTTTAGTTGGTCTGTAATTGCTTTTGAATCTTTTTATTTGTGTGACTATACTAATAGGGAAATGAATGATATGGTTGATGTACTAATAAGTCTACGGGATGTCATGGATACGATTTGAATGTGAATTTGGCCTGTAAAATGACTTGAGGTGGACAACCGATGAAAGTCAGTGTTTTTCCTTCTCTGACAAGTGTGGTACCAATTCACCGGTCACGGAGGGATGGCAAGCTTGGTAGGCGGGAAATCCGAACCAAGAACTTGGTATTGAGTTAACGCGACATCCTCCGGCTGCGCTAAACGAGCCTATCCAGCTCGGTCTAAAAATTATTTATGTTTATTGTTTACAATTAGATAAAGCACTCAAATTCTAAAAATGCGGTGCCATCTTGTAGACTCCGGTTGGCCATGTGGGATTTATTCGTAACGCAGTTCTGTCCAATTTCCATTGCAGGCTGAGATCCTGCGAAAAACAATTCACCTTGGCGTGAGAACAATGCCATTTCCAGCGTTGACTAATGTTCATGAGCAGCCGACGTATGGTCGCGTGGCTACGCGTGGATCGCGTGTCGCAGATGATACGGTGATCGCCGTCGAGACGACGAGATAATCATCACCTTGGCGTGGGCCAACCCGGTGCTCAGTCAACCGGAATATCGCCGTTCCCATATGCCGATGTTGGAACAGTGAGGTGAGCCGATAAGGGGACCACACTGCGCGAACTTCAGCCTCAACGCATCCGCCACACATTACGGAAGAATCGGACAGCAGCGAAATCTTGGGAGCACCTTCAGAAATTTGCCAGTGTTGAAGCAGACTGCCGGTTTATCGTGCAAGATTTCTCGAGGTTTGGCGAATCCGGTGAAGGTGATCATTGGCTCGCAAAGCGCATAAATAAAGAGAAAACGTGGAATTTCACAAAGAAAATTGATAATTTTAATTTTAAATAGCAAAAGAAGGCAATCAAAGGTTTGCTTCGCCTCTGGTCAGACGAACCTTCGCATCGTGCTACTTCCGTGGCAGAGAGAAGATGATGAGTACAAGGTTCATTAGTTGGTCACCTTCATAAAGTTCAAATATCCTTCAATGGGCTTTTAACTGGAGTAGCGAACGAGGACTAAAAGCAAGATGACACTCCGTATTTGAAAGAGAATTAGGACCAACGCGGGGTCCTCAAGATAGCCGAGAAGGCATGCACAGCAGAAGCTAACCTAAAAACCATTTTTTGAAGAGGATAGGCTCTTGTTTTGAATGACATAAAGGGGATGAGGGCAGCAATGCTCCCACTTCAACTGTCCTTTTCAAGATTACCTAGTACGTCCAAAGGTCAACGACCACTGCCCATCAGGCTCATTCTGAAAGCCCTATCTCAGCTCCGGCTAGGCGAGACCTCGCATGGGTGGTGCTGGTGAAACCCAATTGACCCTGATTTCCTTTCTGGGCACTAACTACCCTAAATCAGTGGTGTCCTAGTGTTTCGTTTAGCTAATTACTGCCACAACCAACACCACTAATCACCACTCGCCCGTACAGGTGCGTCCCCACTCGTGCTTTTTTTGCAACTCTACACCTCCTCCGTCTGCAGGATGTCCGCCGTTTTCTGGCAATTTTCTTCGGTCATGCTGGGCGAGAGGTCCTCGTCGACTCATATGCTAATCATCGGCATAATTACCGATGTCGAGTGCGCGAATCTGTTGTTTTGGTCGGCTGCCAAATGGTCAGGAAATCTTGGCACGTCCGCCAACTGATTCGCCCTTTCGATAACGAAGCTTTGGAAATCATTATCTTTTAATTGGATTTGCTGGTCAGAGAAGACAGCCCTGCATGATAGCTTTTTTCTTAAAGTGTCCATTATAAAGGGATAAGGGAGAAGGACGACGTTAATCATTCTCTTTGAGCAATGCGCCAGACTCCTACTACTACAGGATATCACGAAGGTAATTTGAATAATAGCATTGATATTTTGGGCCTGAAGAATAGCTTATAAGGGTTCTACTTTATCCCTCCCATATTATTCTACTATCAATCGACCTCAGAAGGATGGAAAGATTGGAGGGGAAGTCTAGGTTCCAAATCCGAACCTCGAACTTCGATTCGATTGCAGGCGATGAATGCCGCCTCCTTCTACTGCGATTTCACGCGTTCAAAGTGTTTCAAAGTTACATCCATCCAAAGTGATAGCAACTAGTAATTTGAACAATTTAAGTGGGAAATGTAAGCAAGTCGGGGATAAATTGGTGTGCTCGTCAACTGCAACACTTCCCATCCTATAATATTGCTACGGAACGCCTAAAACGTCTCGAACCCCGCTTACTGCAAGGCGCAATGAATATGTAGCTCTTCTCATTCCAGTGGCAGGATAAGCTTCACATACCCGCTTCAGCCTCTGAAAGCTAGAAGGGCTGTTTAACCGGCATGAAAAAACAAAATTTTCTAACATACAGAACACTTGCTGATTTCAATCTGCTGCTAGGTAAATACGAAGACATGACAAGTTATCTGTACAGGTCTGCAAAAGGTTTTCCACAGCTTAAGCATTATAAAATATTGAGTAGTCAGTAGACCCTTATTATGTCATCGATTTCAATGTGCATATGACTCATTCTTTCGTGTTTTGTTGTGTCGTGTATGTTCAGTTTCTTGTGTTCCCTCATTCTTTAAACAAGACTGTTGTCTTTGTTTAAATAAATAAATAAGTAAATAAATAAAATAAAATAAAATAAAATAAATGAAAAGGAACCTCGCGCCACCTTAATCCGAAACATTATCCGAAACTCAGTAAAAGCCCATTGCGCAGATTTATTTATTTATTTATTTGCACCAATCTTGGGCGCTAATAGAGTTAATAAAGCACAGTGGACACGATGTTTCAAAAATCGAGAATCACTGAATAGAATAGAACAAAACCTCAGCAGATCAACCTATTGTTTCAACCATAACTAACGGATGACCTCACACATGATATGAAATTGGCTTCGTGACCTACCGCCGAAAACTATAAGGGTGTAATTTGCAGCCTGAATTGACTCAGTCCTCTAATCTGAGGATGGTGTTACTAAATCGTTCAAAAGCGTAAAATACTATGTGTCATGTGAGTGTGAAATATAAAGTGGAACTGCGGGGGCTGAACGGAGTAGCTGATGGGGACATATGTACGTAGCAGCTTCAATCGGTTAAGCGATAAAGCAGAAACCCCCAGAGGTGCTTGTAGAAGTACTTATCCAATAGTGTTGGAAACACTGTACCAAATAACTTTAGTTTTTTTTAGTGAACTGTACCCCGTATGTAGGTTCCCGAACATTGTTCTCCACGATTACCAGTGTTTTACTGGTAAGCAATTTGGTCCCATTTGGTGGTTTTGCCTAGAGAGTGTTTGAGTAAGGTTTGTAAATTTTTCTGAACGTGAACTCCTTCAAAAAAAAATTACGGCCTTCGTTGACAAAGCTGATTGTCGATAATTTCACCTTATTGCTTCGGATTTCTACTCAGTATCTAGATTCAGTGTCTGTTTTTTAGGTGAAGATCTAAGAAGACTAATCTAGATCACCTGTCTATTTCTTGGCAGCAAAACGTGTTTTGCTTAGCAGATCATTGGCTGTATTCAGACGTCAATTTTATTGAACACTTTCCCACAAAAAACTCGAGCTACTAGATCTGTGAGCTTTTATTGTCCCGAAGTACAGAACGCTCTACTTTATGGCTGTCGCTTCTCAGGCATCGGTTCATCCGACAGATTTTGTTAAAATAACAATAAGCGGAAAGTGTTTTCAAACGAGCCGTGACAGCATTTTCGGGTAGAGAGCCGGCTGTCACGTGAACTCAAATTCTAGGTCCATGGTTCGTGCCTCTTCTTGTCAATCAAAGCTCATGGTGAATTTTGCCAAAATTGGCTATCGGATGGCCATCCCATCGTTGTATTGGCCGAACACACTTTCGACGTACTTTTATGAGATCTTATAGAAGTGCACAGAAGTTCATAGAATGCATAGCGCATCCCAAGAAGAGCTAGAAAAGCAAGGCGGACTAAATCTAAAGCCCATCTTGGCAAGCAGCTTGCACCAGCCTCGTATCAGCCATAAACGGTTGATTGACACGGTTCTTTACATTTCTTTTCTTCCGTTTCTTTTTCTTGGTTTCTTATGTTTTCTGTAATGTTGGTATAATTTCCTACGCTATTTCGTTTTGGTTTTTCTTGTGTTCAAAATACTTCATATTTGCTTAGAATTGTATAAGCCGAATAGACACAAAAATTGCCAACTTTGCTGGTTGGAAGTGCACGAGGCATCTGAAGAAGGAATGGTTAACACATCCTTCTGTTTCTTAAGGTTTTTATCTAGCCGTCCAAGTTAATTTCAAAAGATGCTGTTAGATAGAAACCTGATATTTAGTGCTATTCAGTTGCGCCATCAGTAGCCTGGGAGTGCGACAAAGTTGCCAGCGCAACCCAGTCGATCAGATTTCCTCGCGAAGAAACAGCGAAGAGGCCAGTGGCTACTCCAGTTACGGTAGGAAAACATTCGGTGCGTGTTTGTCGAGCTGATCTTGGTTATCCGATACGTTAGCGTAACCACTTCGGCTAATCGTCGGACGCACCCCAACGAACAAGTGTCGACGGACGCTCGCAGCTCCCTGTCCTCTTCGCCGAACTCGTACTATGATGTAAAGTGAAAGGGACCGCACGGTTCGCTTCCGCAAACGTCGTGGAACTCTTAAAGGTTCATCGACAGACTTTATTGTAAAATGAGAGCTAATTCGTCTCCTCTCAGATGCTTCAAACAACAAAACTCAATAGAAATAAAAATAAAATAGTAACAATAATAAAATAAAACATAAAAATAATACTGCTTATTTCTTTAATATGTCGCAGCTGAAGTAGAGTTAAAATTACATGTAAATTCTTGAATGACTACAAACTAAGAATTTTTAGGCTTCCAGAAACGAAGCTACATAGCTACATATAGCTTCCAATTGGTTACCGCGCCCGAGGTTAGCTCCATTAATTAATGTCAGAGTGAACAAAGGGATCTGCTATCACAGTCATCGGCTTGTGGATTAAGTAGCAATTTCCTCGAACACAGATCTCATTACAGCCAATTCTTCCAGCGAATATGAAATCGCCATTCGTACCTGATAAAGTTTGCGATTTCCCCCAAAGCAGCGTCGAGGATGTTTTGAATAAGCTGAGCAGAGGCATCATCATCATCATTTTCAATAGCATTTGTCCAGCTTGGTGGCGGGGTCCGCTCTTACGCCATTTCTCCTGATCGTGCGCTTGGTCGGGATGGACACCAGCTACCTTTAAATCCATGTGCAACGTATCTAGCCAACGTTGCAAGCTGAGCATAGAAATCTATGCTAGAAAAGAAAAATTACTGTCACCAAGATTTCAGGACAAAATTTTAAAAAAGCTTGACCAAATCAAAACTTCGTTAAATGAAATTATTTAGTTGTCCCTTACTTTTACGATATCCCGTAGAAGTAGAATGCGTGGCGCATCCCAAAAAAGGGATTGAATAACGCCGTCCTTTATCCTTTATCCTTTAGTTGTCCCTTCTTGCGTCAGCAGGCACGTGGTAACACAGTCAGAGGACTGTCGCGTGCATCCTATACTGGATTCCTGGTTCGAGTTTCCCACCAGACCATTCTAGGCTTCCATCCCTCCGGTGTCGGCGAATTGGCGCCAACCTTGTACAGCAAGGATTGTCCATCGGCTGGCCTCCACAAGTCATCGTAACAACCGTTCAAATCGCCTCCAAGACATCCAGTAGAAGTCTATAGAATGCGTGGCGCATCCCAATTTGGGTTTTAAGTAACGACGTCCTTTGTTCTCTATCCATTATATTTTATTTAGTAAGCTATTACCTAAAGCTATACCTTCTTGTCTTTTGGTAAATGTTCGCAAAGCAATGGAACTGCATACAACGTCTCAATGAACGCAGCTTTGAGTAAAAATGGTAGAGATCCTGTCAACGTTTCCGATAATGGATTAATTTCTTCATTTCTTTCTAGTATTCCGCCAGTTTTTTATTAACATATTTTTCGGTCACTTTTTGGAAGATTGAGGATTGCATCAACCTAGCACTCCTCGAGATGCTTCATGGATTGCACGGCCGCTCGACATAGTGGTACTTTAATTGCCAATTTACATTATACAATGAACAGCTGTATATGGAAAGTTTAGTACTTTCCCATATAAGTGTACCAATTCCAAGATTCTAAAAGGATAGAAATCTTTGTTGACCTCTAGGGGATCAAACCAGGTAGCTCGAATCGGGGTTAGCGACGAGCGGCGCTTTCTCCAACTGCGCTACCACCCGCCCATGAAAATAAGCACAGCCGTTAAATCCTGTTTCTTCAATGGCGATTTCCTATTTATTGAAAAATGTAGAAACACGTTTATTCATTTGGCAAAAATTATAGAGCATTTTGAAAGTTTTGTTGGAAAAGCCAGCATAAATGCAAACCATACCATGGTGGAACAGCCTTTTACGAATAAATGCATAGTTTTGGGTCCGGGAAGATGTAAATTCCACTTAAAGCGTGTTTCTTTCCAATTCCTTTGGTTATAGATAGTGGGTTTCTAAATGGAGCCGTATATCACCCACGTGCAAGGCGAAAGGTGAGCCGCTTCAGCGGGCACTTGTCAGCTTTCAACGTGGCTTGTTGTGGTCTACGACGGCCAGTGTAAAGCCGTGTCAGAACACATGTCATCGAGCACGCCTGCTTCCCCTGAATTATGGTGATAGTCGGGGAATTTATGAAGAAACAGGTTGATGAGCGCCACGAGTTCGAGCGGCAGCACCCTAGGGACATCTAACCTCCAACTCCCGTTGAGATCAGTATTAGAGGTTCCTACTAGGTGTATCAGTGATCTACTTTTTTATAAGGCAACTTGTTGAGCAATAGAAAGAAGTCGCAGTGTAGGTATTTCTTAAATTCATGTTTATATTACGTTTAAAGACTTTACATTTAAAAAAATATGGCATCACTTGCAATCTGGCGTTCTGCGTCAAACTCGACCTACGTCCTGTGATTGTTAGGGTTTTCTTGTTGTAATTTCCAGTGCTTGAAATTTTACATTTCAAAATAGCCATTTTTCTTTCTATTATCAAGGGGACAAAGAAGTTGCGGGTGCCACTTGTTGAAGACATCAACGTTTTATCCTTCCTAGGCAAATCTGTCCCAACTCGCCTACTCCGAAGAGATGGAAGGCATGGGGCTGGAACTGACCCAGAACCTCGATTCGGAGTGCACCAGACAACCGGTGCCTCTTTGGAATGCTATACAACGTGCCCCACCTTTATTCTTGTTTTGGATTGCATGCCTCAAAGGGTATGTAAGAAATACAAAGTGTTCCTTCTACTATTGAAAAATTTTGAATTTCATTTGAATTTTTTTGAGATCAGAATTCACTAAGCTCAATTTCCACGTTGAATTTTAAAGCGTAAAGAAACTAGACAGCATAATCAGTACAAGATTGTCGTTAAAATTTTACTTGTAGGCACTGAACCACCTCCAGATCTTTTGTTCCGGTTAAGTTATCATGACCTATGTGCAAACTTATGTGCAACTTTGTATAACCTGATAGATTGCTGATGCCGCCTGGTTAAGCCCACAGAAAATAATTTTTGGATTCAACGTCAGTGAGTGCTGTCAAGCAGTTATCGAATAGAGGCAGGTAGTGCATTTCCAGAAGCTTGCTCGTCCATTGTAACAGCTTAATGATCGCTGCAGCCCTAGCGCCGCTTACAAATTCCTGCGCACTTGTTCTCCCCGATTCGCCGGGTGACATGACAGAATGACAGCCGCCGTTGTAGTAGGCGATCGTTTCAATCAGCAAGTGCTACCGTAGGGAGTGCTAATGCTGATGGAATAGACATATTTCCTCGTCATTTATTCAAAAATCAACATCCCAGTTCCAGGACACTTGATGGAAATGGACAACCGCTCCGTCAAGCCGTGATACAATCTGACCTGATTGCGTGGGCATTGTACTGAGGAGCAGATGATCGTCTTCAGGCTTCTCCTAAGCTCTTAATTGTTTCGGATCAGCGGCTCGACCGAGTGACGCAATACGGGTGCAACTCGCTCGCGGTGAAATCCGCAACAGAAGCCACTAATTGCTCTGCTGGGCAATTAAGACGCCAGGGATCGAATAGCATCACTGCTGCTTCTAATTGCCACGATAAAGTCAGTAAGTGAAACTCGAGAGCCGAGGAGCTGAGAGCAAAGAGAGCAGCCGACCGCAAGGACACGGCCACTGCTTGCCACAAAATGCACGCCTTATTCCTACTGGGGAGAAATGTTGGGAAGCTGACAACGCTTCAGTGGTCTTACAGAAAATATTCCATGAAGGAGTTCGTACAAATCGGTCTTCAAGGTGTTTTGAGCAGACCTTTAGTTGACAGACCTTCTTTAACCAGATACGTGAACATTCTGTTGCAGATTCTCCTTTTTAAATACAGCAACTGAATGTAAGAGTGTATAAAAAGTAATCTGGAGAAAATCAATTCTAAGAAAAATGTAGTAGACGATGATGAATACCAAGGGACCTGTGTGCTAGGTTCTTCAACCTCTTTGCTTATCCTTAATCGTTTCTCCTTATAACAACATTAATTTGCCAGTTCCAGTTCACCGACCCCTGAGAGGTGGAAGGCTTGGATGTTCTGGGCGGGAAATCCGAACCAGGAACCTGGTATCGAGGGCACGCGACGGCCGGCGTCTTCTCGGACTGCGCTACATGTACTCGGACATGTGGAACAAAATAATAGTTCAAGCACTAGAACATACATATAAAGACCACTTTTAGGAGGATGACAGGTGAAGAGATTTAACAGGGAGATCCCACAAAAATGACTGACTCAAAAGAGGTTGACAGATTGTCAGGTTGTACTGCTACGCTTCTAATGCTTGGGCAGCATTCATTCTCAGAACCACATTTGCACGATGAAACGGACTTGTTGTAATTTTCCTGAGCGGATGTAACGCATCTAAAAGAGGCGCTTGATCTAAAATGCGTTCTGAATCGAAGAATATGTATGTAGTTCAGCTGCTGCCTGCGCCTACCTACCATTCAATCTTTGCAGAGTTACCAGACCTGTCTGGTAACAACATGTTGGTTGTCAATCAACATCGACCAGCACAACTAATTCTGTGCTCTAGGTGTACCCAGAAATTGTTCCCACAAATTCCCTTTAAAACAGAATACGTGGCGCTTCCCAAAGCGATACAGATGATTAATGCCGACCTCTCTTCTTATCCTTTTGTATTTTTTGCAGTTGCAGTCAGCGAGTTCCTAAACCTAAAAGAGGGAAATGGCGCAGTTGGCAGGAGGCGTCAGTACGTAATCGGCCCTAATTTTCATTCGAGCAGTAGTTGTAAAACTATTCTACTATTCCATGATTGACGACTTAGAGAAGTGCTTGTATGAGAGGAGTAATGCTAGAATGCCGACTGGCCACTGTAAGGCGGTGTATATAACCCAAACAGTGACTTCCTCTCCATGAAGCCATACACGCAATCCTGTACCTAGAACCCGCCACGCTATAAATTTTTTAATACCGCCTTTTTGTTTATTATTGTTTAAACCTACGGAGAGAAATCATAAGCTGGCCGCAATCTCGTCGGGGACTACTGTTCTCAATCCCCTAAAAAGAAGGATATAATTATTTTTTAAAAAAATTCAAAATAATTTTGAGCGGAAACTTCGTATTCGAGTATTCGAGTTGGTGGCTTCTTCTACTCTAGAACACCCGAGCGCCAATTATGATTAAATACTTCAGTATTTTCTCTCTTAGTTCAAGAAGGGATTTTTGGTATTTGCATGGTACACAGAATCATAACAGGGAGAGTTGAATTGGGCTTTACGGTATATAGGGTTGTTCCTTCTATCAACGGTGGTGGACAGAACAAAGACGCTTTTGATAGAGGTAGGACCTCACTTAGGTCCAATTTTCTTGTAAATAGAACTGGCTTTATGTATCTGAAACTCACTAAGAACATACCTCTACCTACAGACAGCCTGAAATGTCTCAAACGTAAGCCCTCAAACTTCATCTTGAAGCCTTTATGTATACATACATGTTGTTTATTTCATTGATTAGCGTGTTTCTATTCTTTTCTTGGTGTGTACTTGTGCTCCGTTATTGTTTTCTCGTGTACATGAGGTTTACCTTAAACAGCGTAATAAACATATAGCTCAAACAACCTCTTCACTTCAACCATTCCTCAGTTCTGCCTCGCACAAAACTGTTAACTTCAAGTGCATTCCACTTTCCTTCTGTCCTTCGTTTGGTTTTGATTACAATCGCGTGTTTTTCAAAACGGCTCAGAAATTCTCCGAAAACATTAGCCAACAAACAACGACAATTTTCATATCAAGGGTTTCTTGGCGTCAAAATCAAGATCCTCAACAATGTACTTTCGATATTTGGAGTCTATCGTAGCCTTGACTACGGTTGTGAGGCAAGACATCCTGCCGACCGTAAGCCGGAGTCGGGCCACTTGATAACAGAGTGCGACAATTCGAGCGTGATGATAATTACGGTAGGCGGCCGAGGCGTTTGATGTTCCCCGTCCAATGGGCGTTTATGGGGACGAGTTCAATTGGGGATCGACAGGTCGACTTATGCTAATGAGGTGTGGGCACGGGTCTATTAACACCTGAATAGGGCGGGGAACGGAAGGAATTGTCGGGGATTTCACGGCCCCGTCCTTCCGATTCGACTAATCTTTCCACCACTTCCGATCGCCTTTAGTTCGCTCTTGGCATTGGGGGTCCAGCGTCCTGTCGTCATTTCTTGTGTTTGCTAGTTGGTGAACCTTTGACCGGGGTAATGCTTTGAATGCGATGCATGGCTGTCTGTCAGAGCCGTTCTCAATCAAATCCGGGGTCATACCGCCCGAGCGGGGCCAATATTGAAGCGCAATATGCACCGAAAATGCGGTAATTACATTTCGTGGTCGATGTTTTCCGTCCACGGGACAAAGCCTGCAAAAGAGAACGACTGCCGAAAAAAGCGCGACGCGGAGGAGAGTGCCAGTGGTTTCAGGGACAGAAAACTCGAAGAAACAGAAGGGAGAACCTCCAGTCCTTCCCTCATGTTGTGCCTATATTCTCAGTGAGAAGAATGTTTTTGCAGAGTGTTACACATATGTCTGTTTGTTGCGTTATGGTTGTTGCTGTTTTTCTGATTGGTGATACACTATGATCACACAGGCTTATGTACTTGAGTATCAATTAACAATAAATAATAATAATAAAAAATAAAGGAATATGATGTGTCATGTACGTTCTGTTAAAGTCGAGAACATTAAGCAACGCATGTAGCTTTCATTAGGATCCTAAGAAATTTATTATAGAAGCATTAACGTCCCCAGCGATCAAGTCCAGCGGTCATAAAACACTTGGGAAGAAGGAATTTCTGACTAAAAGCTATTAATTTTTGCTCTACAGCTCATACTATTTTTTCGGGCCCTGAAATCAACCACCACGGCAATTGGTTTAGGGAAAATAAATTTGGCATGATTTCGAACCAAAATTCGGTTAGCATTAGGGTGTGGTTATGCAATTTATCAGTAGCATAGACGAGCATTGGACGTTAGACAAGATGACATAAGGTTAACGACACAGCCAGATTAGGAAGGCTACACCTATATCCCTGGTTGACCACAGAACTGTTCCTTCTTCGGAAACAACAAAGAAGGCAAGCAAAATCGATGACATTGTTATTACAAATACAAATATGCATGTATAAACTAGTTCCCGAATGCTTTTCTCTTTCGCTTAGAATGCTGTACAGTATTTATTTTTTTGCCTACTTTTTTATTTGGTTAAATACATTCCGTGTACGAAAGGCCTACGCGGAAAATTTGATCAATTTCAAAAATAGACTGCTACACGCCACTCTAATTTCCTCATGCCAGCTCTCTTACCCCATAACGTCCTCGGTTATTCTACCGTCTCTATTCTTGATGTCACTATTCTTAGAAGCTTATTAGTAAAGTAGAGAGGATACAAATGATTGTTGCTTTCTATCAGCGGGTGCTCCCTAACCCCTCATACCTCATCAGCAAGTCTTCGTACAGAAAACGGGCGAGAAGACGTGGAATGAAGAGCCTCCTTTAAGGAAGGGTATTTGGAGAGGACATTTGATATTGTCATGGCATCTTGGTTTCTCAAAGGTGAGCTTCGTCTTCCTCCTTCCAGGTTCCTACGTTTCAAACCGCCTTCCATTAGAAGGGCTTCCTTAAATATTGTACTTACAGATATAGGCGGCAACAGTATATGTAGCGAAAACAAATATAGCAAATACTCTTTACAAAGCAACAAATTCCTCAATTCGTCTCGTTGGCTCGTTTTTCGAACGCTGATTTGGCTTAACAAGCTACATATAGATCTGTATCGTAAAACAGGCAGTTCACATTTCAGAAAAGGTCTTTCAAAAATCGACTACATTGATGTGACCGATTTCTGGTGTACAACTAAATATCAGCAACGCAACAGGTATTGTTTACATGTTTTTTCTGCAAACTACTTTGCAACTTTGTCGACTATACAACACTGAGTGCAGACGATATAAACATAAATTTAAATATGAGTAACAAAGCATTCATGCGCTGGATAAACCTTCGCTGAACACATGCTTCTCAATGCTACAAGAAACTCGGGTTCGAAGCGCCACGGCTACGGTGCCTTCGCATTTCTCTTCAAAAATACCCTCTCGCATGGATGCCTTCGCTTTCCGTGTCAGTGTTCGAGTTTTCGATTTACGGTAGGGTTCGTTGGGTTTCGACGGTGATTACGACCGGCGCCTGTCGATGGTTGCACTTTTTTCTCGTTTTGATGAAGACAAAACCCTCCGAAGAAATGGCGCGCATTCTGACGAGTTCCGGCTTCCATCAGTGCCAACCAACATGTACGGTACAGCAGGCTCCTCTTTGGCCTTCAGCATCACGCAACAGGCTGACATTCAAACGACCTTCGGCAGCCATCTGACTGACCGACGAGTCGCGCATCTGGCGCACATCTTCTTGTATAATTCCAGGCCATCATCTGAGGGGTCGGCAGCCTCCTTTGATCGCCGGCGACAAGTGACACCAGCGAGTTGATGGATAACTTTATACAGTGCTCTCCAGCGAATCAGTACAGTACACTAAGCCGAGCCATTCCACGCTTTCAAATGAGGTGGGGGGGGGGGGGGGGAAGTGCAGTGCGAAACCAACACGCTTTGTTCACATGGTATGAAATGTTTGTGCAGGGGATTACCTCCTTTGCACAACAAATAGAGGATAAAGAATAAAGGATGGTGTTAACGAATTCCTTTTGGAATGTGCCACGCATTTTACTTCTACTTCTATTGAATGTAATATTTAGACAAACATGCTTACAAAAAATATGTAGAGTGAATGGTCCCCACAAAAATTCCTTTAAAAAGGGGCTTGAAATCGCAAAAAAAAACATTATATTTTTGACAGACATCTTAGCTTTTCAGAGTGATATCCACCGAGTGCTAATCTAGTTATACGGAATATTTATTTTATTATGGGTTTTTGGTTTTTGGGGTTTTTTGGGGCGCGTGTGGCGCAGTCGGAAGAGGCGCGACTGTCGCGTGCACCCGATACCAGGTTCCTGGTTCGGATTTCCCGCCCAGGCCTACCAAGCCTTCCACCCCTCCAGGGTCGGTGAATTGGTACCAGACTCGTCTGAGAAGGATAAAGCGCTGACTTGCTCATCGGCTGGCCACCGCAAGTCATTGTATGGCCAAATACGCATTCATGTCGCCTCCACGAAATCCCGTAGAAGTAGAATGCGTAGCGCATCCCAGAAGGGATTGAGTAACACCGTCCTTTATCCTTTATCCTTATCCTATGCAGCTTTTTGTGTTAAGCGTATCCGTCAAAGACAAAAAGTTCCAAGAAATCATTTTTCCAAAGTTAAACTAAATTTCGTTAAGCCTTAAATTCTTTTAGGTTCTCTCAAGCTGTTTAAAACTATTGGCCTTGATTGTCAAACGAAAATTTTCATGCTTTTAAGTCTTGCGGAACCCTCAACTTTAAATAATAACCCAAAAAGTAGGACGAAGTGATGAAGAACTTGTTTTCTTTTGGGGCTTTCCATGCTATTCAGTTGCTTCCGTCAAGGCTCTAGATGTGTGTTTGCCCAACTGTCTCACACTCATCCATCCCATGCCGAAAAAATAAGCAGTTCCTTATAGCTTTATCCATCGATGGATTAACCTTTTTAAATACAAAGATTGCCACCGTAAACTGTCCTTTGAGATTTTTAAAGGTTGAAACTGAAGGTGAGGGGTTTACCCGTATTTTGACAAGAACGAAAATCGACAATCCAAGATCCACAAATGTCATTCCACTGATTTTATGCTGCTAACCTCCAGAAAGCACTCCCTCATCTGGCTCACGTCTTCCTGTATCACTGCGACCCTTCCAAACGAGGATCGGCGCTGTCCTTTGATTACTGTCGACAAATCGCGCGGAAAAGTGATGGATAACTGATCCCGATGGACACCAGCTCGACAGTGCAGTGGGAAATAGTACGAGCAAGGAAATATTTATTTGCCAAACGAGAGATCGCAAGATGACTGTCATACAGCATTGAATCATTTATAGGTCCTCATCGTTGTAAATATTCTTGTCGATCTTCGATGTCGACCGCCGCTTTGTGCGATCGAACCGTCGGCTATCTGGAAACTATCCTATCAGTCAACATCCTTACAGAAAATGCGTCTTCTGAAGAAATTCCCAAGCTCTTCTGATCTTCTTTCATTTAGAAGCGAATTCCCTTTAAATTTTTACTTCTTAAATATGTGTAGGTTAGCATACACGTTTCAAAAGAGCTTTATACCCTAATCAATAGAATGGTCATATTTACTAGCTTACAGTGAGCACTCAGTTCCGGGAACTAAAGTTCTAAGTGGAGATACCAGCTCACTCGTAGCGACACCCTGGTGCAGAGGCTCTGAGGCAGTTCCATTGGAACAGTGCGTGATTTTCGGGCAAGATGAATTGACTGCGGCTATTCGCTACCTTTGATCATGGAAAAGATGAAACAAAAAAAGGAGAGGACTGGGTTTCCGTTAGGTTTCTGGCAAAAAAGCCATCAAAGAAGAATTTGGACTGAATGTATACGCCTTCCCTAACGTAGTTAAAACATTGACTGCCTAACAGCTCAACGGAATTTCGCTCAACTACATCCTAAAAATTAGCGGATCCTTTTCAAAATGATTTCCTGAAGCAAGACCTCAGAGAGTAAAGCGCCTATTTAAACAAATTGTTGACCAATTTCGGCTCCGTACCCATCTACTTCATTCCACTTTCCTCACTAAAACTACATAACGAAACATGGGTACTACAGATGTCAGCAAAAAAAAAATGGTAGAAAGACAAATGCGAGATTTCATCAACAGACGTCAGCACTGAGTAAATCGACCACGCCAGGCCCTAATCGTTTAAGAAGAATGACCAACAAGCATATGTTACATGTCTGTCCCTATTGCAGTATGTTGCGACTAAATAAAATGAGAAATGAGCTACTGCAGAATGTTAATACTCACATTTCAAGGTCTGTGAGTCATAGTTGGCGTCCGGGTAGCAACGAATAACATTGAAGGCAAGGGTAGGCTCAGAGTTCAACAAGCACCGTGAGATTGTGGTCATCTGGAATTTATCGGATTAGGTCATTTGCCTGCTTGAGGTATCAAGCACTTATGGCCTGGGCAATATAATGCAGCAATATAATACCCAAGCCACATCTTACTGTCCGCCAACGAAACGCTCGTATTACTTTATTTCATTGCCCATTTTTCTTTACAATTTAGAAAACTACAATATAGATAGAAACGCTAGATGAGAACGAAGAATTCGAAATACAACACATTAGGACCATTTCTGGCAAGTTGCACTCACATTTTTGGACTTCCCTCTCACAGCAGCTTCGGAGACGAGCCGGCCATCAAGCTTGGCAAGATCAACGACGCCTTGTCTGCTGCTCCACCATGGCGAGCCACCTGCAAAAAAGCTCCAGCTCATTCACTGCTTAGTTCCTTTCCCCTTGGTACTGTACAGTTTTACAGAAGTTTTAGAGTCCAGATAAACGCATAAACCCAGTCCTTCTTCAGACCCGACTCTTTTTCAAATGAGAATGAAGACAGACGCATACAATTTTTATAGAAATATTGTAATCTACGGCCTCCCAAATATGCTATATGTAGTCCCAACAGACCCTCAAAATATATGTAGTCCCAACAGACCCTCAAATAGGCACACTTTTTTCAGTAGCAAATTCTGGGCAATGCTCTGAAGCTATTATTCGTTTCACACTTCTAATTCTTTGTTTCGGTTGTCATATGTAGGCGTGTTAGGATTCAAACCCGCAAGATTCACCGGAAGATATCTTCTCTAAAAAAGACAGTTAGCTTCTTGAATTTGTAAAAACAGAACAACCCCTCCAGTGTTTCATTTCTGTGCGCTCCTCTAGACGCTGCAGCTCTGATTTACGCCATGACGTTGGAGGCATTTTTCTCATCGCCTGACGGTCTTTAGAGATGGATTTGAACAGGAAGATCTAATAAGGTAAGAAAGTCATCTTCGTATTTGATCGTTCTGTACTACGCAGGTTTGTTATGGTGGCATAACTTATAACTCTCAGCGCTGGTCTAACAACGGTGAGTTTGGTATGCTTTAGAGGGGCACTTCTTGACATTCGTGGAAACCCATTGTAACTAGAGATGTAAAGAATTATGCCTTTGACGGAATGAGTTGCCTGATCTAAAATTTCGAAATACTTTCAGGCCTTTGAAAAAGACGAGTTGTCGAAACGTCGGCCGAAATAAACGTTATACCACCATAAAAAACCCGCGTGGCACAGAACGATCAAATATATTGTTATAGCATGCCGAGCCGAAGCGCGCCATGACCAGGTTTTATGAATGTCGGACATGGAGACTCTTTGTTTCTCATGCCCTACTGTTACATAGTCGACAGAGGTGAGAACGACCTACAAACGTGAGCTGGTGTAAATTGATGCATGCTTCAGCACTTCGGCATTGCTCACCTTAGCTTCGGCTCGACTGCTTAACCATCACTATTAAGATCACCTCACCAATGAGAGCTCCGTAACACCCTTGATGTCAGGAGTCGCTTCTCTCGAATGCCAAATTGCGAGACACATCTCTACTAACGGTGTCCGTTCGCTCTACTACCTACAATTTTGGTGAGAAATTTCGCAGGTATGACAAATATCGACACTAGCGTGAATGTTTTTTATAGGCACACAATAATGGTCATCACTTTTTTATTTATTTACTTCATGCTCAAAGGCACAGCATAATGGAGAAAAAACAACCCAATAAGAGAAGAACAAGCATCGATGATAGCTAGAATTTTTTAAAAAATACGAAGAACTACCACTAAAAGATATTAATAAAGTAATAATATTAATAACGAGCCATTAACATCGTATCAGTAGATTTTCCATTTAATTTAATTTGCAGGACGAAAACCTTAATCAGCTTTTAATCAGTTCACTTTTGCACACACCATTGGTTGTGGGCCTTTTACAGAAGCACTCCTCGTATTAGAATATTAATTAAGTCGAGAACACTTACTCTAAAATCGTATTGTGCATCAGAAGGCACTTCTGGAGCACAATATCCATCTGACTGTAGAACAGCAATGTGTAATTGGCGCCAAGGAGTACAAAAGGTAAGAGGAATGCACCGTAATCGCTAGGGACAGAGCAAGAGAAATTGCAGTTTCGCCCCTATTGCTATGCCGCATTATCATCTCTTTGAATTTGCGTTGAGATATTCATATAATGGGGCGGCCACTGGAGCTCTCGAAGAAATCCAAGAGAGGGAATCGTTTGACAAATGAACATATGCCCTCCCCGAATAAGATGGATTCGATAAGCGTAAGGCTTAGCTTACTAATAATAACCAACCAGCTCAGAAGTCGTTCACTTTTTGGGATGTGCCCCGCATCGTCTTTCAACGGAGAAACCCTCTCACAACGTACTTCAATTGAGAAACTCTCTCAGAAAAAAATTCGAGTACACGGTGATACAGTCACTGCTCCATTTTTTACAAAGAAGTATGGCGATGATTCGCCGACGATGGATGGAGAGAAGACTTGGATATCCCAGCCGTGAACTGACCTTGAGAGCACTCAAAGAAATGCAGAAACATTAAACAACTGAACTTGAGCCTCACAGGAATGAGTCAAAAATATGATGGCCGTTTTCGGTGATTTTTCAAAAGGCGTGTTAATTATGTTTTATTAAAACTACTTCGAAATGGTCTAACAATAAGAGCGTCACCTACGTTGGGGCGTATGGAGTGAGACGACCGCATAACTGGCCTCTCCTCTAGCTGGTCGCTGAAGTTGTCGCACCTAGAACACACATATAGGCTTTTCTTTAAAAGGTATAAAGAGACATATGCTCCGTGGTCAGTATCAAGCTGAAATGCAAACTGCATACAATACCGCTCAAATTCTTTGCAAAAAAGACGCTTTGTGACGGATTAGTCCGTCACAAAGCGTCGCATTGCCATAACTCTTTTCAAACTTATTTGTTTAAAATCTAGTTAACACCATTAGAAGCCCCGTCTCATTTTCTATCCAGCGATCTAAACATCATCTGAAACGATTGCACAGTGACCTAGTTATGAAGCTTTTGCTTCCTCGGCTCCGTTAATTGATTTACGACCCCTCCGAGATCCCCAGTGGCATGCCCTTAAGGCGTTTCGTTGACGAGGTTCATCGAAATTCAGAAACCCTCTATTGTTTCAGTAGATCTGTATTTGTTACGCATCAGGTGTGGAATTTGAGCGGTATTGTAAATGTGGTAGAATTCCATTTCTCACCTCTTCCCAGCGCTTCTTCTTGTTTAGTGAATACTCCACAAAGGATGAGACAATCGGCGCCTCTGGACTGGGCTGAAATTGGAAAATTCAGGCAATTATGACCGTATTTTAGATACGGTGGTGGCTTCGTGATATGTCATCGTAGAGTTTTCACCGTGGCTTTAGGATAACATTTAAGCACCAAATCTCAAAATCCTGCAAAACCCTACGTCTTCCTTTATTTTGTGGCCCAGGTAGCGGTCAGCCCGTATATCTCGTTTCAAGCGAGTAGAACACGGCCCGTTTGAATGTCTCGCAGACTTCGCTGACCTCCCTTGGTCGATGATATCCTCGACTCTAAACAGCGCCAAAAATTATTCTAAAAACAATAGTAGTTGGTTGTACAGCTACAAAGGTGAGACAAACATGTGGTGTCTATGTTATCAATAAATTAACTGGAGAAAACTGTCAGGGAAATTGAGAGAAAGATTTACATTTTAACATTTCTCACAACACATTTTACATTTTAAAACTCCCCAAACGATCACTCTACAGGCTGTCGCGCCCGCTCGATTGATTGTGTCCGGCCTATATGCCTCGTTTAACCTTACTGATTTATATGTCAAAAGAAATCATGGAAGATTTCCTACCATGCATGCACCTCTGCAAAAAATTATTCCCCTGTTCTTAAGTGGGTTTGAGGTTTTACTGACAGATTATTCGCAGCAAAGTTATGGTTTCCAGACAGTGCTTACCTTCCCAACTTCTCTCTTTAAACGTCGGACATCACATTTTGCCGCCGCTACCAGACTGATGGTGTTGCCCCCCCCCCCCCTTTAACTAGAACAGATCCCGTTATAATGCTTCAGTGTCGCACGAGACGAGGTGGATCAGTTTTCTGGCGTTTAAGGATAACATTTTGATCTATTCAGCGCCTTCGGAAGCCTAGTGGTATACCGTTGAAGCAGAGCGATGTCGCTAGCGCTTCAGTTAGTAGCCGAGTGGTGACATTGAGTCAGCGCCTAGAAGTTTTTGCTACAGATGTATTAAGTACTATGGGCCAAGTATAAGAGGAGGAAAATCAACTCGCATTTTTTACAGTACCCAGCAAAGAAGCCCCATAAAAACAAGCCCAGAAAGACTTCAAAAGACAGCAAAACTTCAGGAGATAGCATGAAATAGATGGAGTTTATGGATTAAAGCGATAACCGAATAGTGAAACGAACTCGTCGTAGTCGTAGATGGGGTGATCGTGCGACGGCATTCTGTGTGTGGTGTTGAGCTGTTGTCTTCTCGGTGTGATCTCTCGTTTTATAGCCTTGTTCGGATTGCGCGCAGTTGTGCAATGTGCGAGCACGTGCTTGTTGCCGACAAACGTGTGACGTGTGACTCATCGAGAATTCACCCCCGAACGCTCTTGCCGCCGACACGGCTCCGTCGCGTTCTCTCCTTGGAGCACGCTAGACCTCACCCTTCCTGATGTTAAATTGCACAACAGCGAACCGTGCTCAGCAGTACGGTAGCGCACTTGGACTGGAAATTAGATTGGTTTTTGGCAGCCATCCCGAAAACAGATGACGCTTCTGAACACAAGGTCAGGTAGCTGAAAAGAAGCTGGCCTACTCCATGAGACTACCCTATTTAACCATTGCTTCTCTCCCAGATTCTACGCCACTGGAAGCAGTAGCGGGGAAACGCGTGACGTTCGCTGGAATTGTCACACCATTCGTTATTGTCTTTTCAGTAGACGAAGACGCCTTTCCTACAGAGGACGTGTTCCCCTGGCTTCTTGAGGTGATGCTTTTTGCGTTCGAAAAGCATTTTACCGTGTCGACGAGGAATTGACTCCTTGTTCCCTTCTGAACGTCGTACGCCAAGAGAGAACGTATCAAACCATAGGAGGAAGCACTGTTCCTGCTCTGTTTCTGCAACATCCTGTGAAAATAAATCGCCTGAAATTGGTTGTTGTTGTGCTTCTGAGAGAATTCAGCACTGCATTTTAAGGGCTTCTAGACAGCTCCTCCTACCGAGAATAGCCAGAACAGAGTGAGCTTTCTAATTCAATCACAAAGAATTCCGCCGATGGAGTGATTTCTCCACAAAGGGAGACAGCATCGAAAATCCCCTCGAAAACTGGTTCGGTGAGAAGTCTCTGTAAAATGATACACCTTCTAATTTATCTTCGTTATTAAAAAGACTGAGTGAAGTTCTCCCTCCCCACCAATACAGGCTGCCTCAAAAAATGTATACACTGTTTGAAAGCTGATAACTTTTCTCGCAGTAAAGGTACTGAAGAAATCAAGAGCTCCTATGAAAGCTTAAGATAGTAGAAGCTTTCTGACATATGAGCGGTATGGGGTGCGCCATGCACTCGTCTGAAGCCTTGGATTCTCTACTCGATTGATTGTGTTTCGATTGGATACTTGTTATAATTCCCCTTAAAGTGGCCGCATCGATTGATTTGGGCTTCTCTTAAGGTTTAAAACTTAAAAACACACCAACGATGGCGGAAAATGAAGAACAACGTACAAAATGCAGGTAATGTTTGAAAGGTGCTAACGTTGCAGCTATTGAAGCTTTTGAAGATGTTTGAGATTCATATGAAAGCACACGATAACGAGACTTCTGTGGCGTGTAAATAGTCAAGATTGCCTCATGCCCCCGTCTGAAACGGTGTATTTCGGACTTGATTGTACATGGGCTGAAAGCTTGTTTAAATCTGGATACTACATACTTGGACTGATTACCTTGTGCTGTGTTTCTTTTAACATCTTCCGTCGTCCAGTAGCTGCAGTTATGCCGATTTACCTCTCCATCCAAATTGAATGTCGTTTCATTACTCCACAGAACCCGTCTTGGAAAATGGAACTTCTGCTTGTGCAATCAATAAACTCGCACTTCACGTGCCTTTCACGTGATGGTCAAGTTCCAAAAGTTTAAAAGCTTCAAATGCTTCAATAGCTGCAATGTTAGGACCTTTCAAACAGTGTCTGCATTCTTTAGGTTTTCCCGCATTTTACGAAGCAATAATGTATTTTTAAGTTTTAAACCTTAAGAAAAGCACAAATCAATCGATGCGGCCACTATATGAGAAAACTATAAAAAGTGTTCAAGAGAAGCATAATCAATCGAGTGCAGAACCCAAGTTTCAGACGAGTGCTTGGCGTAATCCATACCGATCATATGTATGGTAATTTCTATTTTTAAGCGTTTATAAGAGCTTTCAACTTCTTCAGTAACTTTACTGCGAGCGAAGTTACCATTCAAACAGTGTATACATTTTTTGAGACACTCTGTATAGATCCTTTTTTCTTTAATTTTTGGATCATAATTAGAGTTCCCATCAATGGGATATCCTTTTGGTGCGCATTTGTGCGTGGAATAGTTTCGGAGCTATCAATTATTCTTCCAACTTTATTAGGACTTCTTTGAGTTTGGAGAACGTCTTGCCTGTTACTAATAAGTAGGAGTCGGCGTCAACTTTGCTTTCCTTCCCTTTGCTTCTTCTCACCAACGGTGGTCAAGAAAACAAGAAATATTCAAGGGAAGAGAGCGTGTGTAGCGCAGTCGGGGGAGATGTCGGCTGTCGCGTGCAGGTTACTGGTTCGGATTTTCCGCTCAGGCCAACCAAGCCTTCCATCCCTGGCGACTTGCTACCAGAGTAGTCTGGGTGGGATAAAGCGCTGAGATGTCCATTGAATGGCAGCCAAAATTCACTGCATTTCCAAATACGCATTCAACCCGCCTCCATGACATCCCGCAAAAGCAGAATACGTGGCGTATCTCAAAACAGAGTGAGTAACGCCGTCCTTTATCTTGTTCTTTATTCATGGGAAGCCTTTGGCAGACGCGCATACAAGTAATCTCACCACGTCTTTCAAATCGGGCATAGGATTTCATTCTTACTAGGCATGGTTTCCATCCCTCTCGAAATTATGACTCGATGGAGGACATGTCTGAAACGACAAACTCACTGACATTCGCATTTGCTGAACAGTACATGCTGTTGAGTACTGGTCAGTGCAGTGCAAATTCGATCGAACGTGATAGACGACAGACGCTTTATTTCCCGACTTTAACTGAAAAACTACAAAGTAAACGGCATTGAGCTGCCACGTACTTCGGTATTCAAGTACTTGGGATCAGCAATCGCGTCCGATGGCGGTCTACTCGTTGAAGCCAATTCACGCGTGAGTGCAATGTGGTCCAAGTGGCGCTCTGTGACGGGAGTGCTCTGCAAAAAGATATCAGAGCGGCTTAAATCGAAGATCTACAGAGCAGTCGTTCGACCTGTACATAGCTATTTACGGAGCTGAGTGCTGGCCCGTTACCAAAGAAATTGATAAGCGCCTCAGCGTAATGGAAACGAAGATGCTGCGGTGGACGGCCTGAGTTACGCGTTTGGACCGTGTGAGCAACGACTCCATTCGGCAAAGATTTGGTGTCACCCCGATAGTTGACAAATTGCGTGAAGCTCGTCTGAGATGGTACGGCCATGCTCTTCACGCAAGCGGTGACGCTGTTGCTGACCGAAAGACTGGCCTTAACTTCGAGGTGCCCGGAAAGCGGGCACGAGGGAGACCAAAGCAGCGCTGGCTTGATGCGCTGCACCAGGGCTTGAAGATGGCTAGGTTACACCCTGATCAGACATTTGATCGGGAAAAGTGGCGCCAGTATTCCAGGAAAGCGGACCCCGCAAGAAAGCGGGACAAACACTGAAGAAGAAGAACAAGAAGAAGAAGAAGAAAAAGAAGACATGAAAAACTACAAACCAAGCCAAAGTAGCCTTTATCCCCCCGCATGATAACCATCATATCATGCGAATGATACAGACCTATTTGTGACACATGTATCACGACGGTTTCACGCTGACTACAATGCGTGGCGCAACCAAAGAGCAGATCGCCTTTTCCGGGCACGGTGGGGCAGTTGGTCGTCCGCGAATCTCGCACGCGACGTCATCTGCCGCATATGTTCGTCTCTTAATAAGTCGGCGGCGACTGCCTTTGTACTGCCAACGGACGTGGTCACTGATTGATCACTACACACTGCGATACACACGCGATCGGTCGACCTCGCCGTTCAGCGCCCCGGGACCACTACACGGAAAGTGGCCGACGTAGCTGTCTAGAGAAGGCGGGGAGAAAGCTGAGGGTTCTAGCGGATGAAATGCCAGAATAGCTGTATGTTAGATTCCTTAATTCAGTTGACCAGGAGAGATGGTCAGACCGTCTGATCAGTCACGAAAATAACCGATCATTGGATTGTCGTGCTGCACAAGGTCATCTACCACCATTCCACTGAGAGCCCTACACTGACGTGTTTTCACAGAAGTACGAAGTTTTTCGACTCGAAGCACCAATAGAACACTTTCTTCTATTATTTTCGCTTGCCTACATGTTTCATACGTAGCTCCAAAAGTTTAATCTTGAAACAGTTGTCTGCATTTGTCATCCTCAGGCTTCAATTTTATCGTGTTCCTCAGACTACACTTTGGCAATTCATTTACATAACTTCACGAGCTATCTTTCCCCTCCTGCTTTCATTTTTGGTCTAATTACCCAAGTTTGATTTGCACTTACATAATGCTGAACCGAACGATTACCGGGAGTTTACTCCTTTATGAATCTTATTTTCCTGATGTTTATCTCATTTGCTTTTCCTTTTTATATGTAGTATCTCTCAGCTTCACTGATGCGTCACCGGGGAGATGTCACTGCAAAGGGTATGTTTGAAGTTGCGGCGAAACGAACCTGTTTAAGTTTTTTTAAATTCTGTTCATTGTACAAATTGCGATAGTCTTTTTGTTCAGTTACCAGCCTACATATAGTGGTTCATTGTGTACGCATCTGTCCTTCTATTCTGGTCTTGCGGATCGGAAGGACTTAGGTGCGCGTGTGCTTGGCCTGGGGCCGGATTCATCAACGACTAACCGGTATAGGGGGTAGAGCTACGATGAAGCCTGCGTCTACCTTATCTCTACCTGACTCTTATCCTATCTCTACCCCTTATGCCCCGCATATCCACTGATTTAACTGTTCATGAATCCGGCCCCGATGTTGCCAGGTTTGTGAATGGTTTGGCACGACTTTCTCGAGAACTCTGAAAAGCTGTATGTTCCGTTGGTAGACTCTCGAGCTCACTTCAGTCCTTTAAATTACTTTCTTGGAGGGAAGACGTGACTGAAAGGAAATGAAATATGTTACTACCAATATAGCATGAAGTTCCTTTCCTAACCCCACTGAAGACTCTGGCTCCATTCTGGCTCTTCCACAAGTGTGCATCGCCGTCACTGCAAAGAAGGAGAACAGCTGACGGATGAGCTATTGAATGATGGCCTTCAGCAGAGCTTCCGGTGTTAATCAGCGGTTTCTCCTGATTCTCAATAAATTTATCACACAGGCGTTGAGCAGCGATGTTGCTAATTCATAGGCACTTTGATCAGTCTCGAGGAGACTAGTAAGGCCTCAGATCGATGGCTGAAAGGAAGCCTGTCAACCAGATCGTATAGTGAGTGCACTACTCCTCAGAAGATTGAATATGTGGAGAGGATCTGAAGGATCATCTGTCTCAGATTATATTTTGGAGTAACACGATCTGCCAACAATTAGCATATGAGAAGAGTCCTCTAAGGGCCTCGCTTAGGCGAGATAATGAGAAGCACCAGATGCTTCGGCAAAAACGTCCCTTGCTGTTCTTGCTGTGGACGGCGATAAACAAACCAGCGCCAGCAACATTCTCGTTAAGACGACAGCTTGTGGGGCTCTTCCTACTGAAATAGGTGTCAAGATTGTTTCCAGTGCCAAGATATAGCCAACGGCTTAGCGTTGGGTTTCATGTTCTGTAAAATGACGACTGTAAGTCCTCGAAGACCTTAACTGTCATTGGGGTCACTGTGGAGGACACAGCTCGAACAGCACAGCAGCCATACATAGCATAGCGTCCGAATTGGTTTCCTAATCCTTTGCTTACAAAAATTTAGTTAATTGTCTTCGAACGTATCCAACTTTTATGGGGACGTCGTGTTGCACAGTCTGTGCTTCAAATATTCTAATAAATAGACGAACATCTCAATATTTTTGGAAATTCTTGGTAGTTATATGTTTAAAGGAAGTGCGCGTTTAACCTCCAGCTATGTAACGTTTCTCTGTTCGAATTTGTAATGTGCTAGCTTCATTCTTTTTCCAGAGAATTTATTGATGGTAACACTCTCGACAAGTCCTAGTGAATAGCTTACTTTTTAGTATGCCGTGAAATAGCTAACGAGTTAATGCAACCTGGAAGACAACACCACGATTTCAAAATATCTTCAAGAAATGTCCACAGGATTTTTTTATTTTCACCTCTAATGGATAGCGCAGCAGCACAGCGGACCCTTCCACTGCGCGGAACTAAACGCTCAGGAGAAAAAGAAGGATAGCGCAGTAGCAGGACGTGCGGTCTTCTTGGTGCACCCTCTATTCAGTTTAACTCTACTGCTAACTCTACTTTCATGGTCGCTGAAGTTATTTACCAGATTTGAATATTTGGGTGTGATAAAACACTGAGTTGTCCATGGACTAGCGGCAGGCCAGTGCAGATCGAATAAAGAATAACTTTATTAAGTTCATTGCTAATCATTTCTCTTGGTGGGATGTGACACGTATTCTACTTCTACGGCATATCCTGGAGGCAATTTGAATCGTTTTGGTCTTGTGGTGACACCCGATGGAGATTTTCTGTCCCTACCAGACAGGTCTCTTACCAGTTTACTGACCTCTGAATGGTTGGCCTGAGAGACATCCCATCACGATTGCACGAGGTGCACGGGACAACGAGCGCCTACAACAACGCTACCACGCACTTGTACATTGAATACGCGTTCAAACTCTAACCGCGATATTCTAGAGAGGCAGCATACGTGGCGCATCCTCAAAGGAATTGATTGACGCCGACCTTTTTCTCCTTTACTTCGCCCGACAATCAGCCGCCTTAGCGGTTGTATTAACAACTCGATGGGCTCTTACTCCTGCAGAGGACATAAAACTGATCGGGCGAGTTTGTCTCCCTTCTTCAAAGTTGTCCAACTTGCATACTACCTACGTCACATGCATCTTCTGCAGTCAAAGGTTGATAATACTGGTTGCTATTGAATGGTGAGAGCGCATGGTAGCTCACTCGGAGGAAGTGCCGGCTGTCACGTGCGGACGACTCCGGATTTTTGATTTGAATTTCCAGCACAACCAACCACGCCTTCCATCCCTCTGGGGTCAGCGAAATGGTACCAGATTTATCTGGGAAGAAAAGAGCAGTCACTTGTTCATCGGCTGGCCATAACAAGTCAGCGTCTGTGGAACAACTACGCATTACCTTTTATTGACCGTTGACCTCTGCGCCTACTAAGGATAAACCCTTTTCAGTGAACATCAAATAATATGTAGTTGCTCCAATGGTCGTAAGAAAGAGTACACACTCCTGGGCGGTTTCTCTGAGGTAGAGCAGAGTGATTTAAGAAGAGAGCTCAGTCTTGTCACAGGTAGGAATTTTCAAAACGAGACCCGCTGAGTTTGCATCAAATTCGATTGGAATGAGCGATTTCCGTAAGCCGTTATTCTACTCCAGTTTTTTTTTCAGACGTCGCGTGAATACCAAGCACACATATCCGGAGCACTCCCCTGCATTATATGACTGCCGTAGCTTATACATTTACTAACGTCTGAAAACATGAAAAAAATTGAATAGCACTTTTATAGTAACGAAGAGCGAGGGAGTGTCCTTGACGACTTAACATCACAACATTAGAGCAAACTGCCTATCTCCTAGAAGCTGAGCGAATCCTTAATTTAAGAGGGAAAACTGTTCCTCAAAGGTGGCAGAAGGTCGTTTTAAGATAAGCTCGAGAGGCAGTTTTTTAGACACAAAGTCCTCTAATACCCTTAATCCATGCTGTGAAATTATTTATCAGAAACACGTCCCATTCTAATAACCTCGATATTAAACCGCTAGTCATTGCTTCGAACTTATTTCAGGTGCTGCAGGTGATTCATGTAACAAGTTATGTAGTTGCTCAGCTATTCCGAAGTTATGGTTTATGTACATTGTGCGCTAAACAGAAGGGCTCGTTCATCGTTTCCATGAAACATTGACAAAGGCAGTTTCAATTTAGTTTTATTAAACATGCATATACATTGAGAAAATATCACAGAGATTGCTGAGAAATGCCGTACTCCTACGACTACCCGTAGTGTTGAACCCGTTATGGAGACGAAGAGCCTTGGCAGCTATACCCATCGGAAGACCATAATCAGGGCCGTCACAACGAGCCCCAGCGGTAGTGATGGTGCCGAAGAGAAGAGGCTTTCCACTGAAATGAATGACGTTAGAAAACGGTTACCAGCTATTCTCTAGGCTTCTTTAAGTACATTGGCTACATGGTATAATACAACGTATGTGGGTAAATGACACTGAAGTTATTTTCTTTTAGGGGAGTGGTTTTTTGAGTTACAATTTTACATGCCGCATCAGTAGAAAGAATATTTGTGCCGTGGGAAGTTGAAGTTGCAACAACACTTGTTAGACCACCTTCCACTTATTCGAGTGGAGCTACGGAGAATGGAAAGTTGATGACAGCGAATTAGATCTAACACACGTTTTTCTTTCCATAGTTCGGATATTATAGCACAATTAGAATATATAATATTAGCTTGTAAGTATGTAGGTTCTCAGGTTTTTTAAAATGTACCAGATCAATCCGTTTAAAGTTACCCTAGAGCTGTAGGCTACTTGTCCAAGTTAGGATGCAATGCTCTTCTAGCCTTAATTCCTTTCAGCTTATCGAAAGTGCAGCCAGTTCTTAGAGGGAATTCGCTCGTTGTTTTTTTCGTCAGCGGTATAGGTGTGCCCATTCTTTTAGGTTAGAAAAAAATTAAAATGAGCCTCCTCCTCATCATAGGCTTTCCGAGAAGACCAGCATAATTTCTATCCGAGGAAAATTTTGCACTACCTTCTTTGCAAATTCTTAACCCTCCGCCGCAATAAGAGAACAAGCTGTTTGAAATTTTGCAACATTTATGAAAGAAAAATGTAGTTTGAAGCTTAAATGGCAGTGCAGACGGACAGCAATTTTTAATTTAAAAAAAAATGTGCCATGTACGTGTCTGGCTTGTCACGATTTTAGTATTTTCTAGCAAAACCTGCTTAAAACCTGGAGTAAGGCAGATATGAACGTAGCAACAAAAACGTGTTACAACACATATCTAGGCATCGTTTTTTTTCGAGTGAAAAGCATTCACACTATTAATTAATTGAAAATTGCGACGATCTAGTTGAGCGCTGAGTTGGCAGGATCTCCTCTTAAAGCACTAAATGATTGCTGCCTTTAAAACAAATTTTCCTTCATTATTTTTTCCTTGATAAGCAAAAACTTTATAAAATGTCGAAAAGTTTCTTCACTTATTGGGTGCATCTTTAAAAAACTTACCGGCAGTCATGTTAAACTTTTCGGGATAAAAAATCGTTTTAACGGTCTCGGAGAATTTCCATTTTAATATGGAAAAAGCTCGTTTTGGTTTTGAATTTGTTAAGTTTGATTTCAAAAGCGTCAACCTTGCTTGGAGAGTGTCCAATTCGGCTCGAAAAGTGCCCAAATTGACGTGAAGATGGCACATAGTTGTGTTGTCATGTGTTTGTCACTTTCTAGTTCTCAAGAATTTTTAAAGGGCTTGTTTCCATCCCCTGTATTTGTCAAAGAATATAGATTCCAAGGCAATGAAGGATTGAATAAAAGAACAAGGTTTAGGACCGACCCTCTCCAATCTCGTGAATCTGAAAATCCATCTCGTCGTTGAACGGCACGGACTCGTACTCATGACGCCGACTGCCGCTGTCAAGCGACAGCCGTTCGCCTCTGGTGACCGTCGACCACACCGAGTTCCCGACACTTTCTACCTGCAATCAGTCATATTAGAGGGCTGAACTGCTTGCTACCTCACAAGCAGGGGAGAGCAGCTAGAGAGGTGAAGAAAAGCCTTTCTTCGCTGGATCTATCAATAGACCCTTTTGATGCAAAAGCAGTTTCTTTGGAGCGCAGAAATCGACCCTTTAAACTTGTGGCTCTTCGAATGGTTAACTTTGAGGTTCAGACGTTCAACAACCATGAGCGATGCATACCTTGTCGAAGAACTGCGTCCACAACGGATCAGCTGGCCAGCTGGAATCCTCAGCTGTTGGCTCTACCGTTGTAGCGACGGTTGTTACAGGTCGCTTATGGTGACGATGATGGTGATGGCCTGAAACTAACAACGTCAGATTCCACAAAGTTCCACAAATCTTCTGGTGTTGTCGGGTTCTAGGTCGAAGAACCTACCGAAAGCTGCTACGTGAATAATCATCTTCAGTTGATTGGTCGAGCACAGACCACCTCTGGTGTTGTCTAGGCCCCACGGTGTTCCAGTAGAAGTTGCTAAACACGCATAAATAACAAAGTCCTTAAAATCCTAAGGACAGATGCAACTTACAGATGAAGTAGTAGCTTTGACCAGGTCGGTAGTCCAACGCCGACGGGTTAGGGCTGAGGAGGCGAAACGAGACCTTCACCTTGTCGTTCCTCATTGGGGCTATGCATCGACCTAACTCTCGTGCGGCGGAAGACAGGGTGCAGGTTTCGTAGTCCGACTCAGGTACCTAGAAGCATGAGCGATAAGTCGTATAAGAATCCAAGACTTGAACGCGGGACGTACTCTGTAGATGATGCTCTGCTCGGTGTCCATGAAGTCGACATCGGGATCGTAGAACGGGCAGACGATGTCGACAGCATCGCCGATGGACACGTATCGTTCGAGTCTGAAACTTTTGCAACCATCAGTCCATTTGTGTGATTCATAGCACAGATAAGCTCATTTTTCCAAAACATTGAAAGACTCTGCACTTTCACAAAGTGTCTAGTGGTTTGTATAGTTCTACCAGGTAAAAAACACATTTGAGTTATAGAAAAAAAATCAACGTCTCTTAATCTCTTGGAGTTTTGTCGAAAAGCATCAACGGACCTTGCTTCGTTTTTCGGCCCTTGCAGATTCCCTCGATAGCAAAAACATACGAAGTCTGGGGGATTTTTCTACGATGCGGTTTAAGCCATCATTTGTTCTCAACTCACTTGTAATTCCCTAGAAAATTTTTCCTTCTACAGATTCCTGTTTTGATTTTTTCAATGGGAAACCTTTTTAAAACTATGTATGTGTATGTACCACGTACCAATCATGCTTCCAGATGAAATCGCTTCTAAACCTGGGAGACATGGCTATGTATGACAAAATTTTTCATTCCTTTGAATGATTTAACTATTTCTACCACTACTCGAGTTATAATCTAAGTATAGCACATGTATTTTGTCGGCAAACACTTGGGTAATAGGAAGAAGAGAGCGTCTTTTGAAGGAATTTCAAAACGAACTTAAAACTTTCCTTTCTACCCCTTTTTTCAGGAGAAAGAGCTATAGCTTAATTCTCTTACGACAGAATACTTTTCAGTGGCAATGAATTCTAAGCAGTTCTTTTTGCAATGGCGAGCGGTCTTTCGCACCTCTTAAGTGTACTTGAATAGCATGAGGAAATGAAAATAAGCTTTTCTGGTTCGTTCATTTCGCCGCCTTCCTTCAGACGAACTTAAATTATTACAGCCGGTGGCCCATCAGGAAAGTAAGGACGAACTCCAATTTTGAAGTTATTTTTATTAAATAATGATATAATAAAGGTTTTATAGATATTTTAAAAATAAATTTGCTCAGTCATAAGGGTGCTTCAAGTTTTGTTATCAATGTCTTCGCGAAGCGCATTACCATGGGAACATGCTTATTGTCAGTTCTAGCTGAACAACTCGTCCGGACCACATCTCGAAGCTGAGCAGTCGGAGCCAAAGGCTTCCGCTTCGGCTCAGCATCGCCGCTCGTCAGCACGTTCAAAGTGCCGGAGGAAATTAAGTTTCGTACGGATTCCCTGAACCATCCTTCATCTTCTCCAGTACAACGGTTCGTGCAGAGGAAATTCCAGAAGATGTAGTTAGTTCAGGTGGAGTACTACTTGTGGTTTTTCCCTGGTTAACTAAGAGCCGGTTCTCAATGCGCTCGCTCCGAGTGCGAGCGAGAGCGCAAGGAGAGCTGTACTTGAGACGAGGATGCCTCTTCTCTTTGAAGCGAATCGATGCCGGTAAAGTCGTTAGCTCAGACGTACTTCGCGGTTAGCAAGGATGAGTGCTGATCCTAAGCAGGACTCTTTTGGCTTCGGTGCTCCCTTGCCCCTATTTCTTAATCGAGTTAATTTTGTACGTAATAAAGACAATTTTTCTTTCAAAAGGCGAACAGGTCATTCACGTCACGCCTTGAAGTCTTGGATGAGCAATTTTGCCTTAGGACGTCTTCGGTCTGGATGGCTTGAAACAGGTCAGCCGGCAGCGCAACATCATCTAGAGCGCGGTTCCCTTTGTTCAATTAACACAAAGGAAGAGATCACCGGGGTATCGTAAATCATCATCTGAGTAGAATTTCCTGCGGCGGAAATGCCTGTGGCTAAGAAAAGCGCCGTAAATGGGCTATGTGATGGCCCCGATAAGAGTCTGACGTCACAACCGAAGAATACCCTAAAGGATAGAAGGATAACGGTCGAAGTTAATCTATCTCTTTGCAGTATGAGCCATGCAATCCAACTCATCGTTACATCGTGGAGACCACGTGAATACGGATTTTCTCCCACACAGTCGCTTGCGGTGGCCAGCCGGTGGAAGAGTGAGTGTTTTATCCCTCCCAGACAAGTAAGTCTGGTGGCAACCCACGCACCGTGGAAGGGAACATATGAACCAAGATCTTGCTTCGACATGCTGACCCCTCGGGCTGCGAAAGCACGAGCTCAAAGGCAACGCTTGCCATGGGGTAGGTCATGATTTTAACGGTACTGACAGTCTACACACTCTGCAAATGCTGAAAGGAAATTGTAAAGGATGTTGCCACTTTAAGGGAAAGTTTAGGTCGGCAACAATTTCCTTCCTGAAGCTGCGCATGGTTTGAGAGCCTAGAGGCAGCCAATTCCTTAAAGATCGAGCCGCTATCAGGCCGCACGATCTGTGCCGATCCAGAACGACGTGCTCCTTTCCGACACCTCGGCGAGCAACCTGTCGATCATTTCAGAAAGGTCGCCGGGTGATCGCTATCTTTGTGATGTTCCTAAGCCTTCAATTGCTGCGCACCGAGCACCGAGCCGAGCCGACGGCTTCATCATCTTGATTAGGACCTTTACAGCACCGCCACACTGCAGGCCCGTCTAAGGTAAGACCAAAGTGTTCCAGCCACTGGCGTCTTGCCGCCGGAGTCGACCTCATTCGAGACATCTGCCGTCGATCGGCCAAATCCTTGAGGTCCTCGACGAAGGAGAGGGGAAGTGTAAGCGATACTCGACTACAAATAGAGCGTGCGGTGGTCAGCGCGACATTGAGTGCCACTGCGGACAGATAAACCCGATCCGAACGCATGACCGCAAACACAGCAGCGAATTCCGCGTAATTGCGCCACGGGCCGAGGTACGAATAACTTGTGTTTCTGGAAGCAATGGGAGAACACCTCTACGTCGAAGTGCTCGGACAGATCTCACTATTTCTTTTGAGACACGCTTGTACGGTTTCTTCATGAATGAAAAGCGCAAGATTTCGTTAAAGAAATTAAATAAGATCTACTATAGTTGCGCCGCTTGGGCTGACATATGCAGCTGACACATTACCCTACTCCCCAACTAGGATAGCTCCGAGATCTGCTCTATGGCGTATGCGCGTGGTAGCGCCAGAGGAAGGGGCGCCGGCTGTGTGCATCTAAACCACGGTTAGTTAGTTTGGATTTTTTGCTTGGTCAACCAAACCTTCCATCCATCCGGGTCGGTGAAGTAGTACCAGGCATGCCTAGGAAGGACGATTTGTCCCTGACTGAACAGCTCATGTCATTGCATAGACTAAATACGCTTTCAAATGGGTTCCACAATGTCCCGTAAAAGGAGAATGCGTGGCGCATCCCTTGAGTGAGTTGAATTCTGTAGCTTCATAACAACAATATTTCGGAGTTTCAACACTTTCACACGAAACGTATTCCACTTTGCTCCAGCTATTTCTGGCCATGGTTATATGACTCCCATTCGTGTTCATCCCTCACCAGTGTTGTGACTCCTCCGTTCCCCAGGTCGAGGTGGTGCTCTCCGCTCTCTCGAATTCCTCAAGCGCTTCAGTGCGATCACATGCAACGCGAGAGCGTGAGCTCCGCAATGTTTGGACAGCGTCGTCATTAATTTCGCCTAAGTGGGTCCGATCTCTAAATCACTCTTGGCGTGTTCTTTGTGGTTTACAACGACTAAATGGTGGAGGCCTTCAATGTGTAATGGTGGAAAACACTGAAGTGAGCACTTTATGCACAGGGGATGCTGGAAACCTCCTTGGATAAAGTTCTCATTGGAAGACCAGGAGGTAAATCAGCACTACGACGCGATTTAGGTAGCTTCTGGAGCTGATTTGATTCGGCGTTCGGAAGGACAGTGAAATATCAACACGGTATTAGCAATGGTTTTGGATACTGAATGAAAAATCAAGATCTTCAAGTAAGGTGGATTCTGCTTGGCTACAGACAAAGCTCCCTACCAACTGATACAGTAACAAAAACAACCATCCTATCCACAAGGTAACTCCTAAAGAAAGCATTGAGTTCTTCAGATCTTTCCATCCTCCAGCAGTGAACTGCCTGTCACCCGGTCGTGATTTCTAGTGTCAAAATGCGCCATGCAGCCATCATCCGGTGTAAATCTCTCTCATTATGGCATGTTTACCCCCAGCTGATGGACAGTAATCAATCTCAGCGCCGTTATCTGTTGCTTGAGCACGACATTGAGCAGCAGCAGCTGCTGCCGCTGCCCAGACCATTTGTTTCCTCTAAACAGACACATCTCGTCTTCCGACCAGCACATACGTACACATCCACATCTAATTGCGCTAGCCAGTGCGCATAGGTCAGAGAATGAGGTCAGTCACACCGTCGCCGGAAGTTTGCCGGGATCTTCGAAGGCAAAAAATGGAATATTTCAGCGACTTAATCTGGGCGGATAAGCGGAGCCATTAACAAAGATTACATACCCTGCGTCATTAACCTTCATGTGCTTAGGCCTTCAGTTCAATGTGCAATTCCGATTAAGATGGTAAAAATGGGGTGTGCGGACAAGGGGAAAAGAACAGTATTCATGCTAACGGCATTAGGTGTGGAAAAGTGAAAGTAAAGCGTAGGGTAGGGTAGGGTTTCTATAAACCCATTCAACTTTTTTGGCACTAGGCTGACAAGAAACATAAGAGGGAAGCTCAGACTTTATGTTTCGGTGGCGAAATCACGAGCCCGAGCAAGCTTTTTCACCTACAGAAATTTAAAGGAGTTTAACCACATTTTGAGCACAAATGAGGAAGTCTTAGGTCTATCCTTGCACGGTTTCAAGAAGCTGCTTTTGCGTATGCAATGAGTGCCTTCGGTTGTATTCGTTTGTTTTTGATTGAGTTTATCCGTTTTTATTCTAACATTGTATTTTCACGTGTGGCCTTAGCCCACGTCATGAATAAAATAAATAAATAAATAAATAAAGAGCGGTAAAAAATACCAGCAAAATATGTCATGAAAAGAGCATGTAAATCAAGAGCTGTAATGTTCTTACAACATAAGTAAGAAGGATTTGAATGCTTGAAATTTCTGGACAGGTGTTGCGAGAAGCTAGATGACATTGCTAAGGAGTACCAAAGCTAGAAATATTCTAAGCCATCCATGATTTAATTTCCAAGTATCCTTCTTAAATGGTTTGAGAGCCACATCCATTAATACAGAACTTGACTTAAGTTAAAAGATACATACATACCTTGTCACCTATCACATAGCAATCCCTCAAAAATTGCTGGCAGCAATCTGGCTTCCAATTTGGTATGTGTATCAATTAAGCATTGATAAAAAATAAGAATCCTCTCTTGATTCAGTAATTCTACAAAACTACTGTTTTACAAATCAATTGCCGAAGCTTAGAAGGCAAACTTTTATCTTTCAGGGCAGATAGTATAACACCCGGAGTGCAACATCGAAGACATCTATAAAAATGACAATTACTGAATTTTCTGTTCTGGTAGTCTATCAACATAGGTTTATTTATCCGTTCCTTATTTTTATTCTTTAGCCTCTTTTTCAGCAAGCTCTGAGATGCATCTCAAAGCAGTCAAGTACGCCAGAATGCTAACGCAAGTAAAATGACAATTTTGAGAATAAGAAAAAACTGTGATGAACAGGTTCAGCTGAAAAATTATTCATGTCCAGAAAATCGGAGGAGCAACTCGGTCATGGATTACGCTACGAATGGTTGCACACGGTGTAGTCTGTCCTTAAAAAAGCGGCTGCCCAGTTGGCCATGGTATGCTACAACAATTCGTTTAACAATTGGAAGTAATATCTCCAGGAAAAGATAGCATAGGTATGGATGAAGCAGGCGCTCTTACAACTGCTAGCGAGCGAACTCTTTGCTGGTTTTTTGTTTTGTTGGAAGGCTCAAAGTCCTCATTTCTCTCCATGATGGACTACATCAGCTCTTCTCCGCACAGGCGTGAACAACTAATAGCACCTGCGTGAACCTAGCGCCACGACCGGCTTCTCTTCAAAGCCCTTGCAGGACCAACACCTATCAAACCGGCCGACCGACCGACTCACCCAGGTAGCTGCTGCTAGCTGTGCGGCTTAGGCCCAGCACTAAGTAACACTAATGACTATGTAAATGAGCAATCAATAGCGCGACCCCTTTTTCCCGTCGCGATACCGTCAGCTGCTGTGGATTAGCGGACACTTAAAAGTGCTACCGACTCGTGTACCGAGCGATTTACCGTATTTGCTCACGGCGCCTGATTAAGCGACTCAACTGCGGCTGATTACGGCGCGCTTGGAGCCTTTGGTGGGGAGAGCATGTAGAGCTGGGTGCGAAGGCCGTCGTTTCACAGTCAGTGAATTTGTGGACAGAAGACGTTGAGGAGAAAGTCCCAGGTGGTGCGGTCAAAGTCTTGTTTACAGGGAGTTTAGCGGCTCCGGCCTCTGATGAGGCGACGATTTGCGCCCTGGAACTAGACCGAGTTTCTCTAGTTCCTAAAGGTGAGCTAATTCTTTGTTCATGAAAAATATTGAGGCAGTTTATTGAATCTAAGGATGTTAGGACCTCTAGTCCCAGTCACCTGGTTAGAGTATTCAATTAGCCCTTTCCCCACGTCCTTTTACAAGGTTAATTAATCCCCAAACGTCCTTTGACAAAGTTTTATCCCTGCCAATCCAAACTCCGTAGCATCCTACGATACCGTTAGATTAGTGAGCCCGTTTAATTTTTGTTTTTGTTTTTCCGAATGTGTTTGTTTCCCTCGACGTAAAGAAGAAGTTGAGAAAGTTTCCCCATGAAATGATCTGAAAGTTACCGATAGTGATGGAGACTAAGGAGGGACGGACGGTTGAACGATTCTAGAGCTCAAACTCGCCCCTTCTGTCTCTACATACTGTAAAGTAGAAGAAAAGACAGCACCTATACTGCTGTTCAATCCCTCCGCATATGAAATTCCACAATTGCGGACTCAATTGAGGACTTAATTATCGGTTGAAGTCCGAGAGAAAAACGGCTAGCGGCAGCTCGAAGTCGAAGGCAGGATCATTACGACGCATTCATCGTGACTGAAATGCTAATGATAGTTTTCTTCGCAGCGAGTTTAGGCCGTCGTCGTCTAGTGCAAAGAGAGTTCCTGCTGAATTGTCTCCTATGCGGATCTACCACCCACAGGCGCCTCTATCTGAAAACGCTTGGAAAGGCAGTCAGTTTATGATGTTCCTTATCTCTGTTGATGCTGGAGATGCTGAACGGTAAAGTGAAGAACCCAGGCACCGTAGTGGCTAAGCCAAGATTTTCTCCCAAAAATTACCCGAACTTGCTATTCCACGCTTTCTACATAGATTACGTTGATACTAACTGAGCGCTTACCCAGCTAAACTCGTATTGGTTTATGAGTCGCTTAAAAAATGTTTGCAACGAAAACGTAACCAATAGACGGGTCCTGTAACTGCTGTTTTTAAATATAAGAACCGTCAGGAACAGATGAACTCACAAAAACGCCAACAATTTGTGAAGCTGTGAAGCTCGAAGCTAGGGGATTGAAAAGAAGCCTTACGCGTAAATTTGTACAAAGCTACTTCTGTCCAATTAATGTCCAGACCGTGCTTCATTTTTGAATAAAATAAACTACTTTTCAGCAAAACGCCAATTTCAAAGCTTGAAAACAAAGCTTTTTATAGCGATTTTGCTTTGCTTTTCTATATGTTATTAATTTGGTCACATTAGAAGCTTTATGCATTTTACAGTTGAATCATTTCATTCGAAAAAAACAACGGAAGTTTTTATGAAGCTTTTCATTATACCTTCAATTTCTGTGATTTGAGAAGCAAGAAACATTGTAACTACTTTCACCACGAAATTCCTACAGTATTTTCCAGTTGACTACGAGGAAAATAAAAACGATCATAGCAACTCAAAAAAGAGCAATAGTTTTTGGAACTGACACCTCAAAACATTTGATCATGAGAAAGCGGGTAAAAGTTAATAAAAATAGACGAAATGCATACAAATGTGTGTCTCCTTAATGCACTCTATAATAGCAAAATTGATAGAAAGGTCTTTCGACGATCGAAGGCCAAAGAACTTGGAAAAAATAGAGGTTATTTTGAAAATTTGCTGTTACAAAATTGAACAAAAACAAAACTCACAAGGAATTTGTCGAGTTCCAGAAGATATCGGGCAGTTTTCTCGCGGCGACACTGCTTATCAAGCAGTAGAGTATGTGGAGAAGCATGCTGAAATTAGCGTTAGCTAAGCGATTCCTATGAATAGGAGCAGCACACGCATGAAATGCCACGACACGGCTAATTCCGACGCAGGTACTCGTGGCTACATGGCCGTGTCGACTCTAGTCAGAAGTAGGTTGTTTGGGAGATGGAGGGGAAGTCGTGGGGAAGTTAACGAGAAGAGAATGGTTGAAAATCCATGATTCTCTGAGCTTCATATTGTCGATTCGACGGATGTGTGGGTGATGAAGAAGACGGGCAATCAAAATCTGATGAATATTGTTACGGAGGAAGAGCTATCATAGAGAGGAATAGAAGATGTTACGGAGGAAGAGCTATCATAGAGAGGAATAGAAGATGAACTAGAACTAAATTGAGAGACAAATGCATAATGATCCTTACTTGAGTCGAATAGTGGGCTCTGGTCTGAAATGGATTTGAGAAAAGATTTCATTGAATGGCTAGCTAGGCGCTGGTGCCGGAACTTATGCAGCTGGCACTATATACGTCTGAATTTTCTCTTTGAAAAATACCGTCAAAACTGACTCAGATGTACAGCGATACAAATAAAATGGGCTATCCTGTCGCAACGAACACAGAGCTATTATATTGGATAACATAAATACAGCTTGTGTAGAACAACTCCCATGAACTTATTTAACAATAGATCTCGTTGTAATTAATACTAAACCAAAAACAATGGTTATCATAGCGACGAAACACGCTATAATCTGATAATGGGCAAGATATTCTATGAAAATGAACACACTGTGAAGACGAAGCCTACTCTACTACGGAAGCAAAAGTACTGAAAATTAAGAGCCGTCAAGTCCGCTATCCTACCTCCTATCCCTGTGTACCATGTTATGGGAAAACCTTGCACTCAAACAAGTGGGCAGAAAGTCCCAGAGCAATCCCTACAGGTGCCAGCTCAACAGTGCCTGACCGCGGGTGGGCTCCGTGGGCCAGTCCCACTACGGGCCCGCCCTCTCAACAGGAGTGCGAGCTGGGCGGGGTCGAGAGGTTGAGGATTTGCATGCGATTACGCTGCCGTACGCACGAGAAAATACTCGACATTTTTAGGGGCTAGAGCGAGTAATCCGCAGGCACGGATGAGGGCAAGGGCTAGAAGTGAGGAGCCATCTAGGAGCTTGATCGAGTGGGAAGTGGATTTTTGAGTGGTTCATCTGCTCGTCAATGACACTCAGGAGATGCTTGCAAGGTTCACAAAAGCCATGAAACTCTACGTCGAGAAGCACATAATCACAGATGGTGTCCAAACTACGCTACTGGGTTCTCCTCTAAAGGAGCTGTTATATTATAATTTGTAACTGATAAAGCCTTCAGATTCACAACAACAACAACGAGGAAGAGGAAACCCCCAAGCAGTAGCCGGTAGTTTGTCTTGGCTGCGGATCACGATACGCTGCTGTTAGGTCAAGCTTCTCGAACTAACGATGTACACATCCTTACCCCACGCCCTAAAACGCTGAAGGGAATTCTCGATCTTATGACAACACAGCAAAAAGTATTATGATAAAACTGTTTCCAGCAGAGAGCAGTTAACAGAACACAATGAATATAGAGTCCACCACAGCTCTATTGTCGTAACATTTATCGAGGATAAATTAAATTTACGTTAAAGTTTAAAGTTAAGTTTTTAGTGGAAAACGGATACGTGATAACGCACTCGTGAGAGTTGCCGGCGGTCGTGTGCACCAGATAACAGCTTCATGCTTCGGATTTCCAGCCCAGGCCAACCAAGCCTCTCACCCCTTCGAGGACGGCGGATTGGTACCAGACTTCCTTAGTAAGGATAGAGCGCTGACTTGTTAATCGGCTGGCCACCGAAAGTCTATTATATGGCAAATGCGCATTCAAATCGTCCTCAGCTTCATGGTTCGGATCATTCGGGTTCGGTTTGGACCACGTAAAAGTAGAATGCGCTGCGCATCCTAAAGGATATTGAATAACGCCGCCTTTCATACTTTATCCTTTAAATTAAAAACGACGTGAATCTGTTAGTGTTACACGAAAACTTTCACATTCGCCTTTAGTGCATGAAAAAAGCGCATCTTGAGAACCATATAAGTGCATTGTGGTAACACGTCAAGAGCAGAAAACTGAAACCCTGTTTAATTAAATAATGTGTAAAAAAGAAATAAAAGAGGTTTTCAATGATTAACGATAAGTGAGTAAAGCCATATAAGTGTGATAGTTCAATTATAAAAGTAAGAAAACAAAGAATTAGTTTGGTTTTCGTTTCGCACTGGCCCTTAGACGAAAACCAAGCAGAAAGAGTATCCTTTCCCCTGGGATTAAGTAATTTTTCTTGATCGTCTAACAGAGGATCATCGTGTAAGAATCAAATGGGCAGTCTACTATGCGCGAATACTGTAAGTGGTAAAGAGCAAAGGACGTCGTTAATCTCTCACTGCTTGAAATGCGCAACGCATTCTACTTCTAGCCATAAGAGACAAATTAAATGAGAATTTGATCTTACACTGACTTCCTGTAGCAGGCTTTCGAAGTGCCTGTCGTAAAAATGCTTTATCGTAAAAACAAATCCGGTCGTCACTATCAACTCAATGATCTCAGAGGGATGAACGGCTTTGTTGGGTGAACACGAACCAAGAACCTCGCTTTCGGAATGCAGGGTGTTTCGTTGACTACGCTGCTACTGTGAATCGCATTAAGATATAGGGTCGAGGTGGCTCTTAATTGATTAGTATGGACTGTGCACTCCACCTCTGCAGGGTACCGAAAATGAACTCGAATTCGTATTCGGCGGATGCCACGGGTGACTACAATGGATTGATTGTTGTGTTGTCCTAACCAAAAGATCTGGTAATAATGTGTCGGCCTCGCAGGGACAGGACGCTTGGTAGGACTGAGATGAACGACGGCTAACGTGCAATTCTAGTCTTCCTGCAAATGAAAAAAGTCGTGTAGGTACAAAAATGTACTGATTCTCAGCTGTCTAGCGCAAGTGGTCTTCTGATATGTGCTTTGAAGCAAAACGAGCAAACGAGAAACCTTTCATGCTTGAACGAATATACTTAATTCGTTTTCTGATTCTGTGAAATCGTGTTGTATGTATGGGCCAACGAACTACGGAAGTGTTCAGTTCTGCCTATTATTTTTGAGGATATTACAGAGTGTTTTCAAACCTAAAGAAAGAATAGAAATATGATAAGAATATGATGGGTAGAACTTTGCAGTTTTGTGAGGAAAGCCAGTTTCAAATTGTGATCTAGAAACCTAGTTCCTAGCATCTGTGATTAAACAGAAGCACTTTACAGGCGAGTGTGTACCGTAAGGATGTATCGTACACACTGATGTACAATCACGCACTGTCAGCTCCTGGTAGGAGCACCGACACGTTTTTACTTCTTCTCTTATCTAGCACTTAATTATTCCTCTTGTTCTAGATCTGCACTAGGTTCAAAAGCTCAACGTATCTAATTCTCTCTGTCTTCTGGTCCTTGCCCTTAATATGTTTACTCTTCCACTGGAAGCAGTTCCATCATTTCATGCTGTTTTTACTGTGTTCATGGTAGCGAGATGATTAACGAAATTACTGCTGGATGCCAGCCATTTTTCAGACCCTGACTACTTCTCACCATGAGTTAGCTGTGCTTTTGCAACGCAGTTTTTATGCAAGATTTGTGTTCATCCGTGCAATCCTCCTCCAGGCAATGGAGGACCTAATTACATACTGAAAAACACCGTGACGGTTGTACTGCACTTCATCTTTACACAGCAGTGCACACGTGTTGCTAGTGTTTTTTGCTCGAATCCTGTCTGCAGTTTTTCTATCGGCGAACATCTTCAAACTGTCGGCCGGACGGGACTGCGGGTTCCGGTCATCCAAGTGATTTGTTTCCTCCATTTTTTATGGCGTCCGGCTAGGAGATGCGATGGCACCTGACAACAACTGCTGCGGTGGTGTTGTAGCACCTGAGGGGAGACCGCTCTGCAGCGTTTGTTTTCAGTGTCATAAGCTAGGTGATAACAAGTGGCGGTTAATTATCGCTGGCTCGATTTCCCTCCGGACACCTTACACACCTGAGAACATTCTCAGGCTCGGCATAACGCGGTACTCGCTGGGAGGACCAGGATAGCGATCTAATTTTGGAAAGCTTTTCCATGCTTTGTGTGGCATATGAGACAAGTAAGAATTTTGACCCAAACGAGACGCTCTCAAACTGCACTTTAAAGCACATCTGGATATGGGCTTTGTGGTAACACAAACTTCTCTAATTAAAGGAAATGCCTCTACAACTGAAATCATGGAGATATTTCACTACGAGGTTTACATTAAACCTTTCAAAATTCTAAGTTGACAAGAATGCCGTGAAATTTGGTACAGATTTCTAAAAACCTAAAGTAATGAAGGTGCTCTGGCGTGATCGAAGGATGTGTTCTAATCAATTTTTTTCGGTTCAGGACCCTCCCAAGACATTCAAGCCTCCCATCCCTCCCTAGTAGGTGAAGTGTATGCCCGATTTTTTTTTTTGAGAGAGAGAACTGCTCAATTCAAGCTTTTATATAGACCTACAATACCGCCCGCGTCGCGCGGTCAAAAAGACGGTTTGTGACGGAAAAATCCGTGTTAGATTCGTTCGATTCGTCTCCTCAAGATCTACACAAACATATGTGAAACTTTACCAGAACACCGAATTTGTGCCGTGGGTGGCCTAAAAATGACTGGAGCAGGCTTTTGCAATTAGAACACCTTATTTCCCAGGACGTGCATGTTTTCGGAGTATCTCAAGCATGGCGTACGATGTCAGTGCTCTGTCATGCCTGGAATGCTCCGAGAGTGCGACGTGCACAATGTATATAGGATCGAACCTATCAATCGAATGGGCGGAAGCATGTCCACTCGGTTTCTATCTTCGCTTCATGGAAAATGCAAAGCCTTCAAGACTATCTTGCACCGTTTGGAAAATTTTATCAGAAATTTCCAGCCGCCCTACTATGGAATTGCTCCAATCTGTCCCGACGAGACTTAAGTGTGCGCTGTGTGCAATGCGTATAGAAATAAACCTATCAATCGAATGGGTTCGATAACTGGTAGAGTGAGCGTTTGGAAAGTTCTATCATAAATTTGCCAGCCGCCCTACTAAGGAATTGCTCTGTACTACACATTCACAATGGCTCGGCGATAATCTATAGAAGCAGAACAAGTGGCGCGCCTGCAATAGGGCTTACTAACTTCGTCGCCTATCTTTTCTCAACGTGAGCGAGAGAAGAATGAGGCAGAAGTGAGCAGGAGAATTTTCAGAATTACTCCTAGTTTTTTCAGCTTCGTTCAAACTAGCTGTGTGACTAGCATAAAAGCCGCACCACCCGTTTATATTTTCTTCATTAAACACCCGCTGTCTGCTCCTATTGCCAGGAATTGTGCCAAAGTTGGAATGACTTGGAATCATCATTCCTGTTCTGGATGTGCCAACATGTTACCTAGAATTATGCCTGCCTTAAAGATAGTTTTATTTTATTATTTTTCCTTTGGTAAGAAGCGTTGGCCTAATTATTATAATAGCTCACAGATATCAGTTGGGCCCCATGCTACCTTATCGGCATGGTGTTGGCCTGATGCGTTACTTGTGTCAAGCGAAGAGTCGACATTAATCAAATCCATTTTGGCATCCTCCATGTCAACGTTTATGGGACACCGTGAAGGCAATTTTTCTTCTCTATTGGCTACCCGGAGCAAGGACGAGTCGTAGTGCAGTCGGAGAAGGCGCTCACTACCGCGTGCAGGTTCTTGGTTCGGATCCCCGCCCAGACCTACGAAGCTCTCCCTAGTAGTTGAACACACTGTTCAAAATTTTATGAAATTTTTATTTTTGAGGGAAAATAATTGATTAAAACTTGTGCTTGACAGCTGGAAGGCGGTAATTTTTTTAGTGTCAAAAAACGAAATTGCGCCATGCTCTCCTCCACGAGATCGCGATTTTGACTCGATTGGTAGTAGAATTTCTATTTGGAGGTTTACACTGTTGAAAATACAATAAGAGGCACTGTAAAGGACACAATATCCTCACTTTGACGGTTAATGTATTAGGCATTCACACTATCAATCGAATAAAAGTTGCAGCAAAATTTTTGAGTGCATGGCGAGTCCTGGTTTTTTGATGCGCTATATGTTTTCTTGTTTGCTGTGCTTTAAGGCAAATTTTAATTTATTATTTTTTTCTCCTAAAATAAAAATTTAAATAATGATACATATAATAATAATAGTAATAAATAAAAAAATAGAAATATGGGGGCAACCGACCGAAACTGTTGAGACGAACATTAGCATCATGTTGGCATCCCAAATTTATCCTAGACGAAGTTTAGGTAACGGTATGTCGCGTCACGTTTGTGCGGCGCGCTTCGTCCCACTGGCCAGACACGCGAAAATCGCTCTCGTCGTCAACGTATTAGCGCTGTCCTTTATCCCTCATCTTTTATCGAAACCAAGTATTACTTCGGCATTCTAGAAAACAGTAACCGCTTTCTTTCTGCCAATTCACCGACCAGGAATCGCTGACAGATTGATGGCCTGGACGTGAAACAAACCAACAATCGATTAGTAGTGCCATGCTATGCAGGCCTTCTGCTGACTGCGCTAGTCCGCCTTATACGCCTATGATCCCATGGCCTAAAAGTACAATACCATTCCTGTCTTTTGGTTTCTAGAGTGGAGTAAACGCAAAAAAACGCCGGTTTCGCTGCTTTCCAACAACTCTCTTTAAAGTAGCCTATTTAAGAAATAAATCTTACCATCCGAATCCAATATAGGTCCAATGATGTAGGTCCAGTTTCCTTAGAAAGCTTCAGTTTGGGTGACCTGTAAAGCCTGATAGCGTAAAAAAAGCGAAATGAAAAACCTCCTACCGATACGAAATGAAAAAACCTCCTATTGAGATATTTGAACACGGTCCAGATTTTAAAGGACTTTTGCTCCTATTCCGCGCAGGAGCGGCATTGTAGCATATACAAATAAAGGCCTTGAAATAAAATGCTTTCAAAAAGAGAATAAAAACGCAGGTGGTACAAACGTATAGTTTTCTTCTTTAATTTGTAGTTTTTTTCCTAAGGGTTTCACTTTTTTCTAAGGGAGCATGCATATTAATTCCATTTACTCCAGGAGAACTTCAGGCTTCTGCACTCCGTTCACCTTAGGACAGGCTACACAAAGATTGCTCTTGTATCACTCCTGCCCTCCCGTGTTTTTCTACCTTCTCAATCCTTTTTCTGCTATCGTGGTATGCGATGTCATCGTCAGTTTATGTGACTCAAGACAAATCTAAAGATGGCAACTAGGCTGTGCCTTGCTTTATGATGAAGAAGGGAGCTGATTGTGAATACCTTGGAGAAAACGGAACCTCTTCTCATAGAGTACGATCAGCAACGCCAAGAAGGCAACCTAGACTATGTTAACGTGTTGAAAACATCGCGAGGATTCCGCAAAGCTTTACTCTCGGGCGTTATTGGAGCGAAACCGCTAATAGCCCTTGTCTCGAGTGAGCGACATGAAAATGCCGTGCCGGACACGTAACACCTTCCTGATTCCTGTGGATTTGATGTGACGGCGTGCCGAAATCGACGACGACGTTTCCTCTAATTCAATTTTGGAGGCGAGTCGACAAATGGCATGGAATTCCAGTAAGCGGAAATTTCTGGTGGACCCCTCGAACACAAAAACCCGTACCCGAAAATGAAGTCGACGAAGGAAATGAACTCGAAAAAGCCTTAGTGCTGAAACCGCCAACCTCGAATATCCAAAAAAGTCACAATTGGGCACGATGAAATTGTTGTGGGGAAAAGGCCCAGTTGACGGTAGTGTTCTGAGACTGGGCGAATCTTTGTTTCGCGTCTAGTAGGTTTCCTTCAATTCTATTCTGATCAGATAAAAAAAAAATCTGTCACACCGAAAGACACCTTACCACTTCGCTAGTAAAGAGGAAAAACAGGAAAGAAAACTACGACGTCGGAAGGAGAAAAATTAAGAGCTCCTCGAAACTCATCTTGAATCCGCAACATGCACGGATTACTGCGCTGTTTGAATTTGAGAAGCGGAACGACCTATTCATCTGAATTTCGGTACTTTGGCACCTCATGAAGTCTTTTACGAGCTTTAGTTCCAAGAACGTTACGCTAAGTGCAGCAAAGCATCCTTCAGGCTGCGCTTAGTAACTTCTTCCACCTTCACTTTGCTTTTTTCAGCACCAGCAGTCGCTTTGCACACCCCTTTATACTTACGACCTCATCCATTGAGAGATCCGGGTGGCGCAATCAGTGTTGCCTGATCTAGTGTTTACTTTCGCCACTATTGTCCATTGCTGCAAGAAGATCATGTGTGCCGAGTAACAAGGTGCTGCTGCACAGCCTGCCATCTTCTTCGGCTTTGTGGTTATAAGTTGAGGTCAACATAACTATGACGTCGGCAACACTGTACTTACATGGTAACGGTGAAAAGTTTGCAGGGAGCAGCAACACAAAGTGTAGAATGGGAGAAATCAAAGAATCTAAGTTTATGAGCTGCTTATTAACCATTTGAAGTAATCCACGACTACATACAGCTAGTTGCTCGATTTAAACAATACGTATCACCAACAATCCAAACTAAGAACATCATAGTAGTTGACTCCCTTTGAGAGGCGTCACCTGCACTACCTGAACTACTAAATTTCCATAGGTTAGCTTTGTCACCGTTAGTTTTGTAGGACTTGCACATCTACCAGATGGCTACAACCCATCTAAAGGATAAAGGGAAAATGACGGCGCTGCTAAACCTCTTTTGGGAGGCGCCACGCATTTTACTTCTACGGAATGTTGTGGAGGCGGTTTGATTGCGTATTGGGATACGATGATGCGTATGACTTAAAGTGACTAGCCAATGGACAAAAACAGCACTTTATCCTTTTCAGACAAGTCTGGTACCAATTCACTAAGCCCGAAGGGGTGGAATGCTTGGTTGGCCTGGGCGGGAAATCCGAAACAGGAACCTGGTGCAATCGACAGCCAGCACCTCCTCCAACTGCGCAACACGCGTCCACAACCTATCTGGAAATCCGTTTTTGTAAGGAAAGGGTAGCCTAGACCTAGTGGTAAGGTCTATGATTCCGAAATTGTCTGGAATATGTAACGCATTCTATTCATTACATTAGATTTATTGGGCCAATTACAGTTGACAGTATAGATGGTGACGAAGTTAGGCGTAGTTCTTGGCTATTCATGTGGACTGATTTAGTTTTTTGTGTAATCTGAGAAGAGACTCTCTTTTAACCTGGCGCGATTTTAGCCTTTACGAAAAATTATGAGCATACCTTCTTGGGAACAAAAGCATGGTTGGCTCAGGTATTCATTTTCAACACATTTTCAGGTGCATTGTTGAGTGTCGACAGATTCGTTATATACTAAAAGAGTTACAAGGTTGATGTATTCTCAACTCATGGCTACCGCACTTGTTCAATGTTCAACTATCAGAAGGTAATAGGAGAATGCGCAGTAAGGTCAAGCTAGTTTTGTTCCAATGCTCGCTGCTGTAAGCATGCATGACTCAAATACTGCAAGAGTGATGACGTCACTTTTTTTTTGTTCAGCGAACAGGGCGAAGAATCTAAAGGTTCTCAGAAAACCTGAGAAATAAGATGGACACTAATGGAAGACTGAGGTACAGCGAATATTTGCTAGCCTGCCATTTCCCCTACGTCATGCAAAGCTTTAGGGGACGCATGTAAAACCTAATATTTTTAAGCTCTGAAAACTCACACCCTATGCCGAAATGAATTGGAAGTTTCATGCAAGCTTGCTACATATTATGAGAAGGTAGCCTTATTTCAACGTAGTAGCTATGTAGTTGAAGTGTAGTTGCAGCGAAGCTAATGTACTTACAGTCCTTTAATACGGTTTACGTTTCGGTGTTGTCGGCTCCTTCAGAGTCAAGAAAAGTCGTGTCCTCTCAGAAATTATGTTTCAATTGCCATTTAAGTCGACAAGAACCCATCCAAAAGATTAGGAGACCTCAAAAATGAGCAGTATGAAATATACTTTATGGAGGAGCTATCCTTTGCACAGAAAAGAGCGAAATAATTCACCGTCGCGGTTGCCTCATGAAAGAGCCTTGCCTTTTTAGCATGTTGATGGCTTCAAGTGGGAAGCTTGGAAAAGTCTACATCGGGATATTATTCCACGCCCTCGTCACCTCCACGTCATCGGTTACTTTTTAAAACATTTCAGCAGGCGCCGACGGAGTTTCGTACGAAATCGGATTTATGCCAGTTCTTACATTAAATGGAGGGAACCGTGAAAGATTGAAACAGGAAACTCAGACTGTGATGTTGAAGTGAAAAATGCAATTAACATGTGTTAGAAGTTCGAACTTGATGTTGTCATGGTGATGAATGGAAGGTGCGTTTTTGTACGACGTAGACTTTGAATTATTCCTGTTTACTCCAATCGCACTCACTTAGAGCACAGCAGCTGCTTTTTTGGTGCTCCCTCTAGAGAGAGGAGTCCAGACTGCATGTGCTCTATTTCTGACAGCTTCACCGTACATATACCAAAGGTAGGTGTCCACTTAGGGGTGTAGAGAAAATGAAAGCATGTGTAGATTTCTCACTCCAACGAGTTTAGGTGAATTTCAGTGAATGTTATGACGAAATATGAGTGTGCCCCATCCTCGCTCAAGACTTACATAGGCTTTTTTCGGAGAATAGAGCCGAAAAACCGGTGACCGGCGGAAAAAACGAAATCGATGCATCCTGTCCACTTAATCCAACATTCAAAGGAATCTTCAGCATTATTTCAATATTTGCAGCAGTTCGCAAAGTCGTTAGCCCAGCCTTAATCCTCCCAAATGCATTCAAAGTTAACTGCCCGCCCAAACCAACTATGCTTTCGGTCTCCAATGTTAGCGAATTGGTATCGAAGTTTTTCAGGAAAGCTAAAACGTATTTACACATCAGCTGGCTACTTTGGGGTGTTCTATGCACCAAATAATAAGGATAGAAGTCAAACGACACGTTAATCCTCAATCCCTTTTCGGGGATGCGCCACGCATTCTACTTCTGCGGGATGTCGTGGAGGTGATTTGAATGCGTATTTGGCCACACACGTGGGGCCAGGCGATGAGTAAGGCAGTGTTGTATCCTTCCCGGACAAGTCTAGAACCAATTCATCGAGCCCGGATGGATGGAAGGCTTTGTTGACCCGGGCGGGAAGTGCGACCTAAGAACCTGGTAGACTGCGCTACATGTAGTTCTATGCATCAAATACGAATTCAAACTCTGTCACTACGATGTAAGATTCACAACGCATACAAAGGATGGGAATAAAGGAAAAGTCAGCGTTGGTTAACGCTGACTTTTCCTTTATTCCCATCCTTTGTTCTTATTATAAGTGAATGAATTTTTATATGCCACCGGACGTGATATTATGATCGCAGACCAAGTTCTATAACAGATAGTAGCCTCTGCTTGAAAGAGAAATATGCTCCTTCAGTGCAACTGTTGTCAGAGGCTTCGACCCAGAGCTTTTTTGGAAACGTTTATAAACATATTGCTTAACATTTCACAGGCGTTTTCTCAAACAGCACAAAAACTCGTAAAACTGCTCTCGGAGAAAAGCTAAGGACCGTGCCCATCGATCTGCACACCTTGTCACAAATTTCTTTCCCTCTGAGTTTGTACCTTTAACTTTTGAAGTGAATTCGGCAAAACGAACACTTCCCATTATCTGCCATAATTGTAAAACATTTTTGCTTTGCGTTCAGCTTTCAGCTGCAGAAGATCGCTCAGGAAAGGGTCTCAAGAACGAAGTGCATGGGAGTTTTGCCTAAAGCTGTAACTACTTATACCGATTTCCGTGACAAGAGTCAGCCGCAGTAATCACAATGTCAATGTTACAAAAGTTTCACCATATAATGCTTAGTAAAACGCAGAAAACTGATTATTTTTTTTTTCTCTTAGCACAGAAACCTTTTTGTGTTTCGAATTGAGAAGTCAACCGATATCCGAAATTAAGCTTAAAAATAAAATAAAAACAAATCCACCCCAGATCATTCTTATGAAATGAACTTTTCTTCCAAATGTTACGTTTGTAATTGTATTGTTGCTCCTTTCCACTAGATGTACCTCGCTGAATTCCACTGGCGTTTTCCGTCGCACTCAACCGCCTCCATAGCCAATTAAGGTGCTCTCCCACTCAGGTGCCAATCTACTCGACTCAGCGTGGCATCCACACACTGTTGTACTCGAGGTCAAGCTCCCAGTGTCCACGGGTTGCCGTCGGCGACTTTCCCAGAAGAATTCGCACCGTTGTCTCTCACAGAGGTGAGAAGCACTTCACACCGTCGAGAACCGTAAGCCTCGGACCGTAATAAATCTGCACCTCATGCGGGCAGGCGTCTCGGATTAGTTGCATTTCCAGCAACGTACGCCACTTGACATGTCAGCAGAGGGTTCATAATGAGCAACGGATCTGCATATTAAATCGCATGAGGATTAGCGAGAATAAACAGTAACCAAAGCTGCATCTGTAGTCGTTATATCGTATTAGTCCGACAGCGCAGGTGCAGGGATTGCTATTCAAGACGTTTTCCTCAAATTTTCTCTTCTGAAAGAAAATGGTGCGTTAGCGAGTGGTTTCCTAATCTCTTCTTAACTTAGCTTGGCTTTAAAGAAGACGAAAATGCCGAAGAAAATCGAGTAAATCGAGCTAGGCGAACTGAATTACTTTCGAAGCATGGATATGGCCTTCTAGGATATTTGACACGAAGCACTGGGATGAAGTTGTTTTTGCGCGCGCCAATAGTGGGTCAAAATGGCAGAAAATGTCTCCTAGTAAACTCGTTTCGACTTGCAGCGGACTAAGAGGAAGATAGACCACCAAGTTAACTCGTGGGCTACAAAAATGTTGACCATTTGGGTTAAAGTAGAAAACCCTACAGGAATTCGGTTTTAACACGACGCGGCAAAGTGACCAGCACTATGTAATTACATGGGGAAAATACGTACACCCAACCTCTCGTTCTCATGAGTTACCGGGCGAAAAAGTTCTGCCGTTTTTGGACCGGCCCATAGCAAAAACGAGCTTGCTCCTTGTTACAAGACGTATAAAACCGTATAGGTCTTGCTGAGAATTGTTGGGATAATTTCACAGACGACCCTTGTTGGATGGCCAGTGGGTTTGAATGATGAGCATTGTGCAGATATCGCTTGCGTACTGTCACGTGAGTTCGTCTCTCTATGTAGTTATTGTAGCAAATGTTAAGGTCGCTGAGGTGTTTGCTGGAGTTGAGCGCAAACTTGGGCCTTCATCCCATGTTTAGGCATTTGAAGACGACGAACGTCAGGTGTTGCTAAATCGAATACACCTAAAACTTTGAATGACAATTAAAGAAGGATAAATGTGACGTTAATCAATCCCCTTTTCGGAGCGCCACGCAATCTATTCCTAAAGGATGTCGGAGGCAGTTTGAATACGGATTTGGCCTGTCGTTTTCTTGGTCATCGAACTGCTCGAAGGGCTGCCAGCAACGTCTCCAATCGTCCATGTGCCAGAGTGCTTTAAAAAGTCCTCCTCGTTGGAGGGACACGAGGAGCGTCATATTGTTCGGTGAGGGCTTTCGCGAAGCAGTTCGACTAACTCGTTGGTGAGGGTGTTTCCTTTACATCCGCTGAATCCCGTTGGTGACGGCTGTCGTTCAGAGGGTGCCTGCGAAGCTTCCTACGTAGCCGGCCCACTTAATTTTCGACGAATTGGTTCATGCGACAGCGTCTTTGATCTTCGAACCTCGACTAAGCATCGGAACTCTTCACTTGCATGAAAGCATGATCGTATCGCTTCCAAACCGCTCGCTTCCTCCTTCCCAACTCCAGCTTTTGGTTCGTTGGCCGTGTTGACTTCGAGACCTAGGTGCACGTAGTTGGTGCATCAGGAGATATTTGTTCGTTGGGCACGAGCGAGTTGGCATATTCTCAATCAAACGAGCAATTAAGAGCTATAACTCCAAGGGCTGAGCTTCGCGATGGTACTTCTTGTTTCAAGCATTCCTTCTCATTCTATAGGCACTCTTCCCATTTTCTCTTTTAAAAAAAGTGATGAATGTTCTAAAGAAGCGCATTTATATGTAGTCGCCGCTCTTGGTAGGATACCTGAGGTGGTTAGAGGATATCAGACCTCGTTAATTGACGTCTATTCCACAAACAGGTTTTATGTCCTGCATACAATGGGGTTTTCCGAGTTTTGTTTTCCGAAAGTTCTAGTACCACACTAAATCACAACAACATAGCTTACGAAGAGAAGAATCTATAGCGATGCGAAAAAAGTGAAGCTAATTGGTTTTCCATACTCTTTGTTCATTTAGATAAACTGTTTTCGTCAAGCTAAGTCAGTACAAGTTGCCGCGCCTACTCGATTGATTCTGTCGGGCCTATATGCAATGTTCAACTCTACTATGTTTGTATTTCAAAAGATAGAACTCGAGCTGCTGAGATCAAATATGTGTTTCTTTTTACGGGTATGTTTTTAAGTTATCAAAAAAAGGCCGCTTCGGAACACTCAAAAGCGGTACAAGTCGGCCTCCGCATTCTTTTCGGCCAACGAGCAAAAGACATGCACGGTAATGTACTAAATAGTATATCAATATACGGGATTTAAAAAAGACTGTAAGAAGCTCTTGAACTGTTTTTTCATGTATGGCATTTATCTTACAAATTCAATAGGGAACGCTCATTCCAACCTTTCAGGCAAATTTATCACTGCCTAGCACTCTTGATCATCGAACTTTCGAGCCTGAATTTCAGCGCTTCAGACGACAAGCAAGAATCCGTTAAGCGGACCGTAAGAAGGCAGCCGCCGTCACGTCCTCATTCAGGACCCAACCTTTCGTCTGACTGCGTGATGCATGCGTAAGCGCGACGTAACAGAAGAGGCATTGTGGCGGCTGGATGAAACGCCGCACCGATCCCCCTCCGCAAACCCCGCTTGTCCCGGGTTATTCATCGCTGGGACGAAGACACCACCGTCCGAAAACTAAGCCGCCATTCTACACCACTGAGCGATCACAATGGCACATCCGTCAACGCGCGCAATTTGCATAGCCTGAGCAGCAGCAGCTCGGCATCAGTGTCAGTGAGCGGCGGAATGTGTCATTCGGACAGTACGCCACGATGGAGACATCCACGAGCCGACGAGCGGAGCGCTTCAAATTGAATTCGCATTGCGAAGCGGGTCAGTATGTGCCTGGAACCGACCCCGCGACCCCGCATTCTACCAGTAGGTGCTGTGTGCACCACAGGGAAGGCTATCTTGGAAAAGGTAGCTCCGGAACCTAATCCTATCCGAACGTAACTGACAAGGCAAAATAGACTGTTCGTCAACCTTCAGTATCGGCAGGCTTCGGAGTTTCTTCACAGGTCAAAGATGGCTGATTATCGAAGAATTGTTGACTGCTGTCCGTTGTTGGAATGTCTCCACAATTCACCATAATGGGCTGCCATAATGCATTTGCGCGTCATCCAGCAGTAGCAATTACATCAGTGAGCCTATAGTTGTTCATACACAGCGTGGGCCCATGATGATCTTCACGGACATGATCTAATGTACTGTAGCACCAGGAATTTTAGTAAGTTATTTGCTATGATGCCTTATCTATTCGCAAGTTTATTTCAGCCTTAAGAGCCTTATCTATTCACAAGTTTATTTCAACAGTCACCTGTATTCCCTGTTATTCCGTTAATCATCGACTTGCTCGAGCGGGCGCCAGCAGCGTCTCCATTCGATCCTGTTGCGTGCCAGAGTGCTCCAATGGATCCTCCTCGGTCGTGGGAGTCGGAGAGCGTCATATCTGTCGTTTAATGCTTTCACGAAGAAGTCCGACCAACGCGTTGGTGGGCGCCCTGGTATTCTCATTCCAGCGAACCTCTCAGAATCCAGTCAGTGAGGACTCTCGTCCATGGGTGTCTGCGAAGCGCATTTCGTGGCCGGCCCACCTAATTTTCGCGACTTTGTCAATGCGACAGCGTCTCTGATTTTCGAACGTCGACGAAGTCGGAACTCCGAAGATTTCAACAATATATATATATATATATATATATATATATATATGTAGAGAAGTAAAAATAAACTTCTATGGTTTGTTTCGCCATTCCTTCCTTCAGAAGAGCCTTGTTCATTATAACATCGCTCCGGTGGCTCATCAGTGAAGTAATGAGATGTTACAATTTTAACTTTATTGTTTTATTTAATGTTTGCATAACAAAAGTTTTTAGTCATGATTGTGCTTTAGAAATTCTTTTTATATAGACATAAATGCATAATGTGTATGCAATTTTGAACTCAAATTTTAAATAATCTGATAAATTTCAAAGATGCGTGAACAACTATGTATAATTAAAAACAGTTAACTTACAACACAGCTGTTTGCAGGACCAACCGCTAAGGATCGTTGAAAATAATGTAGCGCTTTCTCGTCCTTCTATGGTATAGAAAGTTTTCAATGTACACTATGTACACGTGTGATGAAGAATGTAAGAAATGCTGCTATAGCAGTAACGAAGATAACAGTTAAGAGTGTTAAAGACTTGTTTTTGGAGAATTATATCAAGTGCGGAAGAAATGGATTCACGATAATTTCCTACAAAACTTCAAAATTTGGCTAACGAAACTTCGGAAACAAATCATACCACTCAACGTGTGTTCACACTGTCAGGCACAGTATATTCGTGAACAAGCAGCCTTCGCAACAACCACTTCATCCAGAACGAGATAGGATAGCATCTTTCAGGGTGCGCCGTGCATTCAAATTTTACAAGACTTTGTGGATGCAATTTCGTTTCATTTGCTGCACAATTTGTACGCCTTAAATAATGAACAAAAGAGATGTAGTGCTCTAATTCAGTAATAGAACCCTATGCCAGAATGCAAGTCCTACTTCAAATAAATAAATAGATAAACAAATAAAAATAAAAAATGAGTGTTTTTCAATCCTTTTATCCCAAACATTGAAACCTTTTCTGCAAGCGCTGAGATTGCAGAAATTTGAATCCGTATTTGCATTGCACAATTTCTTTTATAACCAGCTGGTTAACGAGACAGTATTTTATTCTTGCTAGAGAATCCTGATACCAATTAACCGAACCCATATGGATGAAAGGCTGGTCGGTTGCCATGACACGCGGAAGAAGAGCTTCGACTCGGGATCAGCGTCACAGCAGACACTTTCTCCGACTACAGTACCACACCCAATACGCCCAAAGAAATTCCTGGTCATGAAAAATAGGCGAAAATTGGCAAAAGAATTACAAATGAGCAGCAGAGTCTACGAGGACCAAGTCACGTGAATTCAAATTGGACATCTGCGAACATAGAATGCAAATGGGTTTTTTGAAGTTTGCACTTCTCATATCCTCCATGATTTGACCAAGAGACAGAATAGAATTTAGTTAAAGTTATGACACTTCTGATGATCTCCATCATGGAAAAGAAGATATGAGCAGCGTTAACCTATTAACTTCAGAGGCGATATTAACGTACCGTTATCGAAAATATATGTAATTTGAAAAATATACGGTAATTCTAGTTTTTTTAACACACCGGAAAGGAAGGAAATGTAAGGGAAACTGCTGCAATCCTACCTGGGGAGCTGAAAGACATTGTCATCCTCCTTCCCTGGACTTGTACGAGGGCCCGCTGGCTGCTTGGTAGTCGTTACGGTCTCGGTTATCTTCAAACGAGACGTTCGTGGGCGTAGGGGAAGGAAACAATTGCCCCTGTTGCAGATGGTCTCCCCAAACTGGGATTGCAGTGAGAAGTCTCAGGTCTGCTCTGGACCTTTTACTGTTGCAGGCGTTGACCTCTACTTGCCACTACTCCTTGAAGTGTCACAGGCGCATTGTCGTGCGAGAAAATGTTGGAAAATGTGCCGCCGGCCGCGGTTCTCCTGTCCACGCTGCGGCAAGTTCGCATTGTCCTAGGAAATTCGACCTTCCCGATGAGCGACCGGGTTGCGTACGGCCGAAACTCGAGAACGAGGTCCCATTGCGCAAAAATTCCACAATCACTGTATCGAATGTCCATGTAAAACATGTGCAAACAGAGTCGCTCATCCACTCGGACAACTCACATTGTGCAACGAGGAGGGGTCAGGTCAGGAGCAGACATTTGGAAAACAATTCGATGGATTTGGCCGGATTGCTTGCAGCAAATCATCTCTAGCATGCGGAACGACAGTACTAAACTGCAGGAGATCACTGTGATGGTTAACGAATTGATACAGCATCCAATAGTCTTCTGTCACAGAAAGTTATGGTCTCGCTGTGTGATGTAGTTAAATAGACATTTGATCAGCTCATCAGCTTACGGCTGTCACCTTATGTTTTTAAACCTTATTTTTTGACTCTTCGTTGCCTTCTGAATATATTAGAGACTTCTATCTAAAGGAAAATACGGCTATTCTTCCTAGGAGAGTCACTAAGGAGAGCAAGAATGCAGTTCAATGTTTTCTTGCGATCATAACTTCTAGCGCCAGGCGGGACTCGAACTCGCACCTCTTGCTGACCAGGCGGGAATGCTCTACGCCATTACACCACCGGCGCGTTTGTTCGAACGCAACATCCACACCTCGTGGGACCCATCAGCACTCACCCGTATATCGGGATGAGCCGATCGCTGGGTCCCGTTTAGCGCTAGAAGTTTTGATCGCAGCAAAACTTCGTTGTAACAGCTTACAACCTCGGTACTAGCCACTTGAGAATTAAAGAAACTGAAATGAGTCATTGCAATATTTTATTTAATTATTCAGCCGATATCCAACTAGATGTGGATCAGAAACAGGTGATGAAGAAAACTTCCATTAGTTGACTTGTTATATAGCAAAAAATGAAGCAAAATGTGAACGAAAAATAGAAGTAGCGGAAAATGGAGAGAGATAGATAGGATAGGATAGGAGATTGGAACTGGCTCATTTAGAACAAATCTATGGATGTTTAGGTGCTAAGGGCTACGTCTAATTGAGCTTTTCTACGCTGTTTAAACAATTTCAGGTAAACAGGTCTACTGTTTAGCGGACGGCTTACGACGCTACAGCCATTGCGCTTGAGTGAGAGCAACCGTTCGAGCAGGACTGTGTTGTTGATAATTTTGCTAAAAGCTGGCAGGATTAAACCACTTGGGTACGCGTATGTAGCACTTATACCCTACCCATCCATTTGAGGACATACAGGGTGCGTAAAAAGTATTGACGCACTAAATGACGGTTGTGGAAATAGTACTGCGCAGTAAGTTATAAAGTATTCCCTTAAGAAATATGGAAAATGATTTTGCAAACACGATAGAATAACTCGTAATTGACATTGGCTCCTTTACTGTGAATACAGGAGCGAAAACGGCGGAAAAATTCATGAGCACGCGCCGCAAACACTTGCTTGCATTTCGTTCCGTGCTTTGAACAGGGTAGCCTTGTGCGACTGGTCACTTCTGCTGAAAGTAGCCCAGACCTCGTTCTCCAAAATCGCCTAAAAAGAGTAATCCAGCGGATTCACGTTTAAGCTGTGCTCGTCCGAGAAGCTGTCTACACCTGCGCGCGTTATCTGTTTACCGTTATCGGACAGAGGTTGATAATTTCGGATTTGAACGTAAACGTGTTTGAACATATTGTAATCATCATCTGTTATGACAGAGCCGTGGCTGACGTTTGGGTTGCTGACATCTTTCCTCACCTACCGTTTCGATCAGCGCCTAAATCTCTTGTTGAGGAAGTATTCGGCTCTTTGGGTAACAGACAAAAAAAGGGCCACCGTAACGATGACGATCATGTTTCTTCAGTTTTTTCGTGAGTGTTTTTTGAGCACAATACAGACAACAAAAATAACACACAAAAACCTAGAGGGGTAGAAAGAAAAAGCTGGAGCTGAATTAAAACGTAGGTGCGTCAATACTTTTTACGCACCCTGTACTGCTAGGTGGAGGATACTCGATCATCCTCGTGGGAATGTCCGCATATCCACGAGAATTTTTTCCATTGCCTCGAGATTGGCGAATATGACCCGTGATTCATCTTTACCAATATCCGGTGTAAGTCAAGCATACCAATGGGTACGCAAATTAAAGTGGCGCACAGAATAGTGTGCAGAAATCTTATTTATCGGCACATACCATAGGTTCTGTTAGCCCAGGGTTGCGCAGAAAAATGCTTCGCAAGGCTTCGCCAGTGAATAACAGTCGGTTGTCGGAGTTGGTCTGATCTGTATCTTTTTACTCCTTCGGAGGTGCGGGTTCGAGTCCCGCCTGGCGCTAGAAGTTTTGATCGCAACAAAACATCGTTGTAACGGTTTGCAGTTAATTGTATTTTTAACGAAATTTAATGATTTACCCGAAATTTAACGAAAATTTTTCGTTAAAAATTTCGTATACTTTTATTTTTTATTTTTATTTTTTATTAATAAAAATTCATAACACACAGAGATTTGTGTGCACCCCTGTTTCAGATACGGTGAATAGCGGGTCACCGTCGGTTCTCTTTTTCCCTTGTGACCAGCACCAGTGACTCTTCGATTTTGAGACTGTTTTTTAGAACCGTGTACTAGTGTTTTTTAGAACCGTGTACTAGCGTGGGATACCCAGCTAGAGACATCAACCGAACGCGGTGGTCTGGCAGTGCTCAATCCCACAGCTGGGTAAGCGAAGTGCACCTTCTCTCCTTGGTTGGTGGTTCGAAGCAGGGCTTCGCTAGGAATGACAGATCGGCTCCAATCAGCTCGCCACAGGAGATCACTATAGCGAAAAGACATTACGAATGCCTTGACAGCATCAAGGTGCCGTTGCTCATCCCCAAACTATTCATCCTTATTCCTTTATTATTCAACAAGTGCCCCGTCACGCCTATCGGCGTGCCTCGAACTTGCGCGCTTCGCGCGATGTTGCAGCATCACTAAGCTAAGGACAATCAATCGATCTAGCTGCTCTACTTGTGCAGCTTTTTTCAGGGTCTTATCTCATTGTTTCTCATTATTTTAGCATGCAGTCTTTCCATATCTATCCACATATGTATCTCTTTCCATATGTAGTACGATAGGGCGATCTGTTGGTTCCTCACTACTGGTCCTCCCTTAGTGAAACGGTCCCCATTACTGGTACTGGTCCCCCTCAATGATCCACCCTTAGCGGACGACGTCTTTGGCACGCCTTCTGAGTTCACAGGCACTTTGGAAGACGTCTTAGGTACGTCTATCTGAATCCCTAAACACGTTGAGCGAAGTCTTTGGCACGTCCTTGGAGTCCCAGGCACGTCATGCGACGTATTCCCAACGGCTTTTGAATCCCCTGGCACGTAGAAGACGTCTGGGTATTTTCCGCTCTTTTCGCGCCCCGTAACTTGATCAGTATTATAGTTGCGTTCGAATGACCTATTCGAATAGGTATTCGAATGATTTTCATTTGAATTTGGGGATTCGAATTTGAATATTAAAAAAACCTCGTTTTTCGAATATATTCGAAATTCGAATGCTCGAAAATTGCGGGCATTCGAAACCATTCGAATATTCGAAAATTTTTCGAGAGCACGGCTATAATCAGTATCGATTGATGACGATCGATGCTTCAAAAACAAACTTTAGATTCGTGTTCAGCGACCTCGACTGCCCCAGGGCCGAAGTTCCCAGGCAGGGAGAAGACGTCTGGGTATATTTCGCTATTTTCGGGTGGTAATTTCCCCCATTTTCTCCCCGATTTCCCCCCCCCCCGCTAATTTCTGCGGCACTGCCGATCGATAGGACGACTCATCGCTTAGCACGTTATTATAGAGTATGATAAAAAGGCAATAAGAGCCGACGTCACTCAAACTGCTCAAGCGATGTGTTTTGCATTCTATTTCAGCGTAATATCCTAGAGGCACCGTTGTAGGTTATAGCTCTACAATAGGTTGGTAAATGGGTTTTTTTTTGTAGTCAACGTTTCGGCGAGCTTTCTTCAGAGCCTGAAAGGACCAGATCAATTCGAAGTTATTCCACCGAATGTCGCCTTAACCTACGAAGTTCAGGGCAAAATATTCTAGACATTAGTGTACTACATACAACTTGAGACCTCAAGCCCTACCTGAGACTCGTCGCATTTTGACACTGGGCTAGTTGCTGTCCCGCACCCCTCGTCTGTCCTGCGCCACTTCCATCGGTCCTTCGGTGGACTACGGTCAGGTACGACAGTTGGACTCTCTCTCTCTCTCTCTCTCTCTCTCTCTCTCTCTCTCTCTCTCTCTCTCTCTCTCTCTGTCTCTGTCTCTCTGTCTCTCTCTCTCTATTGGCTTCCTTCTATTGGACTCTCTCTCTCTCTATTGGCTTCCTTCTATTGGACTCTCTCTCTCTTTATTGGCTTCCTTCTACAAACTTCGGCGTTGAACTTGGTAATGCTGAGGCGACATTTGGCGGGATAGCTTCTAATTGATCTGGCTACTTTCATGGTCTGAAGAAGGCAATCTCGCCTAACCGTTGGCCAGTAAAAATCCGTCTAGCAACCTCGCGCGTAACCTCGCTACCCCCTGCACACCTACAACAGCACTTTACATTGGCGATGTTCATTGGAGTCGGTCATGGCGGTCGTGGAGGCCGTGGAATTTGTAAAAAAAAAATTTGGCCTAGATAATAGCTTGCGATGATCACGGAATAGATCGGTCAGTGCTTTTCCTTCCCAGACTACACAAGTACTAAGCGGGGACGACCGCTCTACCCCTCGTACCCTGGCCCCCCCCCCACACCAACCGCCTGGGCCTGCTTGAGAGTCCAGTGGCTGCCTTATGAGAAAGTGGAGACGCAGACATTTGCAAAGGTTCTGTTTAAAGGGCGGGAGAACCCCACTGGGCAGTACCAAGCACTTAACACTGGAGGCACAAAAACTGGGTTGAGCTAGCTAAGTACCGAACGACAGACTTTGTTTTGCTGTTCACGTTAGTCGGCGCCTCTCGCCATTTTCTCTACCACCCCTTACCAGCACTTTTCTGTTATTCAATTTGTCTTTTTCAGTTAAATACGACTTGCGAAAGTCCTAGGAATAACATTTTCAATTGTGAAATTCACATATTCCAAGAAAATTACAACGGTCGTTAATAGATATGCACTATCAACTCAAAGCAGAAAGGAGAGGAGACCGAGGTCGTAGTGGACGATAGTGTGTGTGGTAGCACATGTACTCGAGTGTAAGCGAAAGGTGGGTGACGGCGTTGCGGCAGGAGGGCAATTTATATGAAAAACGAGGCCAAACTAGATGATTACATCATTAATTATTCAGCACGTCAAAACGACGGCCCGACCACCAGGCGCTGATCGCCGCCGTCGCGCATCGCTGGACTCCTTCTGAATCGAAAGCGAGCGTCGTTACTGAATGCATGTGGAGCCTCAGGGACCATTCTGATTCTACTGTTGATAGAAAAATGCTATGAAGCCATGCATTCTGCGTGATGGGTGTTTGGCATTACGGCATGCTTGCGCCTTGTATGAGAGCTTTCTGTTGGATAAGCTTGTCATTGGTACTAGTAGGAAACTAGCATATTTATTTATTTAATTATTTATGACTGCACTCGAAGTGCGCTCATAAAACAGGGAAGTAACGAACAAAGCAATCATGCACAATTTTAGCAACAACAATGAAAGACGTAATATCACTATGCACAGCATTCTGTTATTTTTCTGTGTTGTACAGACATGCAGAAGCCGAAATTTAATACAAGGTGCCTGAACCGATAAATGGTCGTAAAATGAGAATATTAGCCATAAGTAATTTAATTTACCCATGGTTTAGGCAGTTAACATTATTGTGGTATGTCAGGTCTAAAGGTCGGTTGGGCAAGCAGTACAGCTACGGCCGATTCCGATTGGATGAGGATATCACTATCGAGCAGCTTGTAAGAAGGAAGTACCTAGGAGTCCGGTCTTCTTTCCTGTCATACAGTCGCCGGTGCATTTGCGCTGCCCCGAAAAGGAATTGTCAACCTTAACACATATGTACCTGTTCCCTATCTACGACAAATGTAATTGTTTTCCAATACCCAATTCTGATGACCTGGTGATAAAATTTTTGTGACAAACATTATCGAAAGCTTCAGATAAGTCAAAATAGACAACGCCGACACAATCACTCTTATTGACCGCAGTACTTCAATCGAGGAGGCAATCAGTTAGTTGAGTTGTAGTAGAAGCACCCTTCGTGAATCTATGCTGTTCGGAAGAAATAACTTCATTTTTAAGAAGCCAAGATACTAATATGACTGCAAATCGTTGGGAAAATCAGCAATCTGTATAAGCAGTCTAACAGAACTAACTTTAACGAAGCGATAAAAATCCACTGGGAAGGAAACCGTCAACTCCTGCTGGTGCTGCACTGCTGGAGAGTACGAATAATTTCCAAGCTGTCTCAACTTGAAACCTCGGCATTCTCGTTTCATATGTAGGTCTTGCTTGTTCTGTGCCGAGATTCATACGTGGAATAATTGTTTATGGCCTCACTCTTCGACACTGTCGTCGTCTCCGTAGGCATAGAATTTCGCCTTTGGCGAGTAGCGATTGCGCTGCCACCCAGAGTCAGTTCGGATTGTTTACTGGTCATCGACTAACCTGGGTGGCACCGCAATCTCTACTCTCCAGCAATGAAATTCTAGTCCTCCGAAGACGTCGACATGGTTGAAACTTCAGGCCATAAATAAATGCTCCACCTAAAAACCTCGTTGCCGAAGAACAAACAAGAAGTACGATTGTAGAAGTGTTAAGGAGCAAAACGAACAAAGCCATGAATTTTGAAGCTGTTCTGGACGACAGCGTCAGAACTACATTTGTTCAATATGATCAACTTCTGATGAGTCAGAGGTTGAGGAACCTTGGGAGCTCAACCAAGCGGATATGGGTTACCCTAGACGGAGGCAAAAATTTTACATTGTAGCTAATGGACTAGGAAAAAAGTCTTGAACAAAATCTATTTCAGTTTCAAAAAATTATGGGTCTAAAACAACGCAAACTTAATCAACTAGTTTCCATCATTGCCAAGAGCATTTTCTGAGGCATCCAGCACTGTTTCATTTTGGTTTGGCCAGAACTGCGGCTGCCGCATGTCGAAAAAAAAACAGGAGACCTCAGCTTCGAGTTCCGCGCGGTTGTTGTCGCAATCGCACTTCTTGTGTGTTATCGCATACATACATAGATGATGCTAGGAGGTGCGAGGTGGGGGAGAGGGAGGAAGGGGTAACCGGAAGCAGCTCTGTGAAAAAATGAGGACCATGGGGTAGGAGTTCCCATATCAATCTTGTGGTGGTCCAGTGACATGGAAAGGGCGTTCTCATGACGTCTACAGAATTTCTTTCCCTAAAAATTCGCTATCACTTTCACGAGCATTGTCGGCCAGTTTAAGAAGCAGCGTAGATTGGGAGCCACACTGGTGTTCCAACAGGAATAACCCCAAGATAAGGCGTCGCCCTTGGGACAACAGAGTAGGGTCTTCATCTCGTGGCTATTGCTAGTACTGTCGCGTAAGATTGGTGGAAAGGATCCAACATCCGCTCTTAGTAGCAATACTTATTTATTTACTTATGGAGGGATATGACTTGGATCCAGGTAACTTGTTCAAATCTCCCGCCTGAGCCAACAAAGTGCATTTAAATTAAGTAAGGTTTTTTAACAATATGTTTTCAAGAAAAATAAGGAATTAATATTTGTTCAAAACGCAGTAAGGCAGCAATCATTTAATGCGTTAAAAGAGAAGATTGCGCCATGCACTCGACTATATCTATTTGTTTCGCAATTTCTATTTGATTCTGTTGATTCTCTTTGCAAAAATTCTCTTTACAATCATACAGTTATTTTAAAGCATTCTGCGTAAATTCTTTCATGAACATCAGTACACAGCCACTACGCTGCAGTCACAGATTTAGAGTGCCTTGACTGAAAGAATGGCCGTAGTATCGAATGAAAGTGCGCTAAAAAGAGCTCACAATCGCGGTAGTTCTGGAGAGCATGCTATTCCGAATTTGAAGTTCGCGTGTTGTTCGAAACTACTGACCGTTCACTATGGTCAAATTTCATGACGGTAATTGTGGGACGGCCTGCGATTGCCTTGATAGTCTGACAAGTATACGATCCCTATTGATCTTCGTATGCGTATCCACACTGCAATGGTGTACAAATTTAGGTCACACCAGGCCTTTTATACGTGGGGCGAGCAGATACAGCTTGACTCGACTAGTTTCTCACATAAAATAGCTTTCGAGGAGAGTTCTCCTCCGAGGAGCTTCGTTTTGCTCCATTAATTAATTCGGTTCAATTATCCAAGTTTGAAGCAACTGTCAACACTTAAGCAGACATGAGTAGTATGGGGGTATGCCGAAATCGGAGCTGCCGTACCAAAGCTCTGTTCCGTCGACGCTGAAGCTGACCAGCTCCCAATGCATTGCGTTGGGCAGCCGACTGGGTGTTTCATCCTGCGCAGGCAAGTAGCAGATCGTTAAGCTGACGCCGACGTGCAAGAGCAGATCGTTAAGCTGACCAAAATAGGTATACGACAGTACTGATTGATGTAATCCGACCGGTCTGCTATTCTTCTGGAGTATCACTCCGCTCCAATCGTGAACGAGGCCAAATCAAGGATCAAGCTCCTCTCGTGCGACGTACTGCAAATTGGACAACGACGAAACGCTCGAAGAATCTCGACGTACCAGTCGACCAAACACGCAGAGCAGACTGCTCGTACAGGCCAGCCATGGCATTTGACCTTACCTTTCAGTTCACAAACTTTCAGCGCTTACACACACTTCAAAGTCCACGGCACAAGATGTCCTGGATGGACTTCAGGCAATGTTGTCTCGAGTTGAACCACATGCCTTGACGTCTGTGGACAAACGGAAGCGTGTTGCTGCCTGTACCTCTCTCCCGAACCGGTATAGCACTGTTGCATGGACCGATTTCATCGTCGCGAGGGATGAGAAGTGTTGCGTCTACGACAATTTGGGGTGCCATAAGCACTGGGTTAACTTCGATGAGTTGAACGAACCACAACCGAAAGCCCTTCAGCAAGGTGATGCTTTCCTTCTTCTTATTCTTCAGCGTGTGTCCCGCTTAGCATTAGAGGCGCGGTCCGCTCGCCTGGTATGGTGACGCCACTTCGCGCGATCAAATGCTTGATTGAGGTGGACACCAGAAATCTTCAGGTCCTCGGGCGACGCTGAAGATGATTGGTTCCGAACAGTTATTTGTTTATTTATTACCAGAAAGGTAATGCTCTTCGATACCTCATGTTCGATTGCCGTTGAATCCTGATCATCGGTCAGGATTCAACGGCAATCGAACATGAGATTTCGAAGAACGTTAGCTTTCTGGGGCCGGATTCATCAACGAGTTACGTAACTTTAACGGAGAATTGTAAGCAAAAAGCTCAGATAACGCGGCTTATCAAGCGCTTATCAGGCGATATGGTGAGCGATAAGCCGCGTTATTTGAGCTTTTCGCTTACAATTCTCCGTTAAAGTTACGTAAGCCGTTGATGAATCCGGCCCCTGGTTTTTTCGCACGCTCAATCCGATATCTTAGCATTGGCAGGGTTTGAAACCGAGGCTGATCTCTGGACAACCTCTTAGCACTTTTACTCCGTGTTGAGTTACGAGCTTTCTCGGTCGATTAAAGTGGCGATGGAGTTAAGCGATAATCGAGTTTCACCTTGACTTCTTATAAACAAACTTCAACGCCTGGTGAGGTTCATTTGCTTGAGGCGGCGTCGTGTCGAATAGCCGTTGCTAAGGAGTTTAACAGCATCTTCCGCGTTTATCAATGTACGTTTTACTGATGTTTGCGAGAAGTTGGCCTTTACATGCACCGACCTCCTGCTACACACTGGACCCGAAAGAGTTGAGACGAATAGATGGATGCCCTTTCAGAAGTTTGCACTTGAGCGGTGTTGTTCACAGCGAATTGTCACAATGATTCACCTCATACTAGGATTTGTTGAAGCGTCTTTGTTAGCGATTGTCGGTTCAGTAGCATTCTGCGGTTCTAGACGGACAGCAGGAACGAGTAAGTGAACATTGCAAGCATCCAAATTGTATCGCACTAAAGGGAATATTTTCAGGTCAGGTACATGCCTTCACCGAGACCTATCATTACCACTTATGACCTCCTTTGTCATTTTTGCTCCATTACAAAGGTGTATTAGCAGCCAACGATGAAGCAGCGATGGTCCCCTCAATCAAATTGAAATGGGCATGTTTTGGACTCTCGTGAGCAAGGAAGAATATGAGCAATGGTTGTCATAATGCCAGAGTTGGAAAGCAGTTCAAAAGTCTGGTAGAATTAACGGTCCTAGTCTGGGTGCTGGTCATCTATTACAACGGTGTTCAAATAAACTCGGGGGGAGGGGGGGAGTCTCGTTGTACTCAGCGGATATTCGCCTTCGTAGGAAGGCACATGCATGTCCAGTTACATCTGAAATGACCTAGCGCAATTCATCATAGGTGTAGAACACAGCGGTGCAGCACAGCTCTTTTAGCTCACAATTAGTAGAACGCAAAACTTTGTATAGAGCTGTCCTACAAAGTGGCCCTCTCTGGATCTGTTTGCGCCACTATGTCTGTATATGCATATGTTATGAGCAGTGCGGAAGCTGATAGGTGAAACATCCTCTACTAAACGAAGAGAAACCACTGCTATGGACTGCATTTCGCGTGAGTAAATGATTTGGGCTAACTCTTGCTAAGCCTTATTGAGCGCCATGTCATGTCAGGGGCCGTATGCTATTCTCTCCCCAACCGTCCCCGGCCGGGTATGAGGCGGTCTCCGCCCACCTCTCCGGTATGCACATCTCTCCCCGACGAAGAGAGCACTTTTCAATGCACCCGTGACGGTGTGAAATATCTAATTGGGAACAATACAGGTTTTCGTAGCCAACGCTCAAAGAAAGAACGTTCTTTGAGTCAACTGCTAGTTTCTTTGAAAAACAAAACACTTTTTGCGGTACTAATGGAAGAAATCCTTCACTGCAAATCTTCAAAAGAGATCTTTTGCAGCAATATTTTGTGATCAAATAATTTTGTATCTCTTTTGGTGCGATAACTGCTCTTCACTTTTGCTGGTGTTTGAAGAGCCAACTTTTGCAGTGTTTTTTTTGTGTTCAACTTGTTTTGCACCACTTTTGGCTCAATAAATGTTCTGTTCTGTTCTGTTCTGAGTGATTAATAGAACATAAAAAAGTCGCGAAAAAGTCGAAAAAGATTCTACAACCTCCGGAAATCAAAGTAGATGCTATACAAAGCTTGACTTTTTAGTGCACTTATCGGGTGAACTACTATTTTTTCAGTGAAGAGTAAGCGAGCCACTAAAATAAATATAATTAAAACTCCTTCATGCGAATTAGTCTCAATCTCTTCGAAATTACAAAAAGATAGGCTGGTAGTAAAATGGAGATTTTGCCTATAAATAGCTTTTTTGTTCCTGCAAAACTGTGCTTAAATTTTAAACAAATTGACATTAACAAATTGACATTTTGTTCGTTTCAGCTGAATGATTGTTTGCATTTGCAAAAAAATTTTGGTCTCTCTCAGATGCCAATTTCGCACTCAAAAAGCTTCAAGAATCTTTTTCAGCTCGTGCTCCTAAAGCTTGGAATGAACTTCCTGTACCATTTCTCAATTGTTTGGGAAAGACATTCAACTACAAATCAGAAGGCTTTCATAAACAGAAAGGACATATGAAAAATCAACTACAAATTTGATAATATAATGCTTTCCCAGTGAATGAAATACTAACTCGCCTCGAGAAAAAAGAGCACTTTCCACTTTACGCAATTCATAGAAAAACTCGATTTAGCAAATCTTCAAAGAGCACACTTTTGTTGTAATCTTTTGTGCTCAGCTGATTTTGCATCAGTTTTAGTTCAAAAAATGTTTTGTGTACTGTTCTACACAGTGTGGACCCCCTCTTTGAAAATACGTATCTCTAAACACTGCACGGTAAGTGCTCTGGTGCAGAATCACGCAAATCATTCACTAGCCATGAGTAGCTCACAGCCGTGATAGTGGTACTCCAGTCGGGATCCCCTGCTTCTCTACACTACTCTGCCATCTCTGCCATTTCTGCCATCCTTGGGAAACGCCCCGGAGATGTTCATGAGGTGGTGTGGGGAGCGTCGAAACTCGGGGATGGTACCCGGGTTTTTCGCGCCGGGCACCATCCCCGAGTCGGGCGAGAATAGCATACGGCTCCAGAAGGCAGGAAGGCCTCCTAAAGATCTGGCTATGGGCCACGTAATAGGCCGCGGAGCGGACCAGCGCCTGAGGAGTACTCATTGTATTTCCTCGATTGCACGTTCCTTTGATCCATCCTTGTCGGAGGTGTGTCCTTCTGTGTTCTGCCGACATGTTCTGGGCACAACACGCTTGTCTGCCTAGTTAACGATCTATCCTGATCGGACCTGCGGGGAGGGAGCACTTCACTCAGTTCTTTTGACAATGAAGGTCAAATTGAAGGTGCACTATTTTGCAGAGACTACACACTGAGCTAGTCCATAGGCCTACAGGAGCGCTGTTTTACGCTATTTCCTCCTAGGATAGGTCAATATGATTATTCTTGTTTCGATTTTCTGCTCCTGCGGCTAGGACAAATCCGAATGATCGACCCCTCCCTATTAGGACACATCCATCAGCCATCGACGATCTGCATAGTAGCCAAACTTGTGAGCTCAAAAATTGACACAGCTTTCTCTTCAGCTGGAGTGGCAAGGTAGCAGCTCGTCAGAGAACTCTGACAATAGCGGGAGCCGTTCACCGGCTAGCGGTGACAAGAAGAGTGCGTCTCTTGCAAATCTCACAACAAGCGTCACCGCCTTCCTACTAAGAAGGGCTTGGTTTCAGAGTACCGTCCGCAGGACGACAACGAGACGATCAACGAGGTGGTCAGCAACTGGGGCGCCGTTGTGGCGCAGTCCTCGTCCAAGAAGGGGGCGAAGAGTAAGCACCCTCGCACGCAGCAAACCCAACCCGCCAACCAGCCGGGTTGGCCGCCACCGCCAGGTTTTCCGCCGCCACCTCCTCCACCTCCAGGCTTTCCTGGATCTCCAGCTCCGGGCTGGCCACCTGCACCCAATGTCCCCCCGCCACCTCCACCTCCAGGCTTTCCTGGACCTCCGGCTCCGGGCTGGCCACCTGCACCCAATGTGCCCCCGCCACCACCGCCAGCACCTCCACCCCCGCGCACTCCCCCGAAACCTCGCGGAAAGAACCCAAAAGGACTCGATCCCTACTTCTGTGTGCCTTGACCTTGCTCTCGCTCATTCGATACATCGTGTTAACGAAAACACATATAATCATCAATACTGTACAGCTGAAGAATCAATAAACGAGCTCGCTTACATGCCTTCTTGTTCAGTCACTATTACTAGAAATCAGCCTTTCGGCTTAGGGAGCACACAGGAACATCAAGGTACAGTGAAGAACGTCGTGGAAGATGCTGCGAGATCTGCAAAATCATTGCAAGCTCGAACCATGGTGGAATTTGTATGACCAAAACAAGATCAAGCAGTGAGCTCAACCGAGCAAAACTTTGGAAGCTTATGGACCTTTACATAACCGAAAATTCTTCTTGACATAGTTCATCTCCAGATTTGAACTCTATTCCGCACGGTATAGGCAACCTTCCAAGGTAAGGATACGCGTAGATCACTAACGATTAGTTTCTATTCTAGATACCGATCTCAGAGCTAACAACTGTTGCCATCCTGCGAAAGACGATCGTATTCCGAATACTTTGTCGTAGACTACGGAGACAATAAAACACTGACTTGCTCATGAAGCTTGCTCTTGGGCTGTCTCTTCATCCGTCGCTTAGGCTAAATTGCTTGTGTCACCTGTCGAGCCGATGGCTGTCGAATTGCTGAGGCATGGTGTCCTGGTAGTGTGGCAGAGCAGCCTAATGGGTTTCTCTCTCTCAAAGGACACTCAAAACGTCATATTTCGTGTTCAGAACATTGACGGACAAGCTCGACCCGGCCCTTGATGTGCGCCATGCTGCATACAACCCAACTCAGTCAGCTACTGGTCTCCTCCAACGGGTACAAGCAAAGTACGCTGCTTGACCAACCCTCTTAGTTTTCAACGATGCTTCCCAAGCGACGGCGCCTCTGGCTCCCTAGCGTCCTCGGAACTTCGGAGGCCTCCTTCTGCAAATCAGTCCGAGTATCGTCCTTTCGGTTGCTAATTGTTCGCTTTCGCAGAGATCAGGTTTCGGGAACGTATCTAAGCCCATGTACATAGAACAGTGTATTAGTGTGTTTCACGCGGAATGCCGCCTCAGGCAGAAAAGTTAAAATCATACAAAGCAATTAAAACCAAACTCAATTCGGCAATATGTTCTCCACAATTATCAACAACCTTTCGCCAACGCACGCTCAAAGAACGGATCCTGTCTTTGAAGAAATGAGCTGGCCGCGAATCGAAGAAGTTGGTCACCAAAACCCGGATTGCAGTCAAGGCGTGCTGCATCGAGTGAAATATGTGATAGTCGGATGGGGCAATGCCACCAGGGCTGTATGGCGGATGAGGCAAAACGGTCCAACCAAGTTTTTCGATTTTATACTGAATGACTTTTGCAACATTAGGACTCGCATTATCATGCAGCAAGTTGGTAGAGGACGGATCTAGAATTGGAGCAGGATTTGGAGTAGGATTTGGAGCAGACAAACTCTACTGCAAACTTCCGAGTCGATCTTGTTGGATCAGCTTCAACGGCAGTCCGTGAAAGGACGTTATTCACGATAGGCGCCTGTCTTCCGTGCTATTCGCCTTCAAGATTTTCGTCGCCGGCGGCAAATCGTTGAAACCACCGCACGCGTTGCCTTGTGGAAACGAGATCTTCGCCAAATGCAGCTAGCAATTCGCGATTCCGTAGCGGATTTCCTCAAATTGAAGTCTTAGAGCAGGCACGCGAGCACAATCATTTTCTGGCCTATTGTAGTCTAGAGACCGTAATTTCTGTAACCGACGAGGGAATAATGTAGTGAAAACAGGAAATGTAAAAGATGAAACGTCGCGAAAAACCACCTTAAGTGAGCCCACAACCGATGTGAATCACTGTGAAAAGAAGTCACAATGTACGCGACGTTCCGTGTGGGACACCCTAAAAAATAGCGGCAGGGAGCCTGACACTCATTTCTCATCGCTCAATCATACTCTTGAGACAGTTTCCTTGCATACAGTCGATTGCACTTCCTCTCATTCTCCTATCAAGCTCAGCTTGAGTATGTCTCACTTGGTTGCGAATCTGTTCAGTGCCCCTAAACATGGGTGATTGAGCCCAAAGTTTCCGCTTATCAATTCAGTGATAGTCGCTCATGATAAAAATCCAAAAGACAACTGCATGCCATAAACTCGAAATAAAAATGGCTACTGGTTGACCTAATGAGATCTCTGCAAAAACTTCCTTGCTATCAATAATCATCCGAATCTCCTGTCGTCTCCTTGATAATCGAAGTCCTCGAACGGGTGCCAGCAGCCATCTCCATTCGTCGCTGTCGAGTGTCAGAGTGCTCCAATGGATTCTCCTCGCTTAAGTAACATAAGAGCGTCATATCGTACGTTCAGGTCCGACCAACGAGTTGGTGGGCGTCCTGGTGTTTTTTTTTTGACATCTCGAGGAATCTAGTCGGTACGGCTCTCATCCACCGGATGCGCGTGGCCGGCCCGCCCAGTTTTCGACTATTTGGCCCATGCCACAGTGTTTCTGATGTTCGAACATCGACTAAGCTCGGAACCTCGGAAGCCGCTCACTTGCGTGAGTCGTGTCACACCGAGCATCGTTCTCTTGATTCCACGCTACGCGGCGCTGATCGCGAGTTCATCCTGCTTTCGTATAGCCAGACCTCTATGTTAGCGCCGGAAGAACAGTTGGGTCAAATACGTGGGTAAGGAGTCGGACGTTCTTCGTCTTCTTCACGACTTCATCGACGCTCCTGAAAGCTCTCCAAGCCGCTCGTTTCCTTCTGCACAGCTCTGGCGCTAGGTCGTTGGCCATATTGACTTCTCGATCCAGATACACGTAGGTGGAGCTACGGAGATGTTCGTGCCGTTGAGCGAGAACGGGGCATCAGAAGCTTCCAATGTTCGTTCCCTCGTACACGATCGAAGTCGAGCAGCATTCGCTCCTCCTGGCTAATTTTTTTTAATTCGCTCCTCGGTGTTATGAGCACGATGTCGTCAGCGAAGCGAGGATGGTGCAGCTGCTGGCCGTCGACCTTCACTCTCATGTATTCTATAATAGTTCACGCATGAGGATTTTGAGGTAGAGCTGAAGAGCTTCGAGGATATGGTATCCCTTTGCCGAACTCCTCTCTTCACGTTGGTGACGACGCCGTTGGGTGAAAGGGTGAAATCTTGGTCTTGAATACACTGTACAGCTCTTTAATTACTACAATGTACTGTTTAGGAACGTCCTGATTGAACAGGGCTTCGACGGCCGCTTCAGTTTCGACGGAATTGAATACCATCATCAAAACGAAAGTAAGGCACAGCGGTAGCTTATACTCTCGCGATACTTCGATGAGCTTCGTAATGGTGTGAATGTGGTCGATCGTGCTGAATCCTCTCCGAAATCCTGCTTGCTCGCATGGCTGTCCTTCGTCCAGCGTTCTGCTGATCCTATTCAGGATCACTCGAGTGAACAGCTTGTAGACTACGGACAGCATTCAGGTCGGGCGATAGTTGCCAATGTCGTGCACGTCTCCCTTCTTGTACAGCAAGACGGTCTTGCTGGTCTTCCACTGAGATGGAACCTTGCACTTCGACAGGTATCGTGTGAAGAGCCGCGCCAGGGTGTTGATGAGCGCTGGCGGGAGGTTCTTCAGGTGTTCGGGTCTGATCCTGTCGGGACCGGGTGCTATACGTCTCTTCACCGACGATCAACTGCGCAGTCATAAATGTTTGACTTCGTGGTAAAAGTCCGAAATACAACCGGTTGCATACCCCGTAGTTGCCAATGTGCCGAGAAGCGCTACACATCATGCAGGAGTGTAGTGTAAAAAATGACGCTTCGACTGATGCACCTTGTACGACAACTTCGAACTTTCGCGTGTGTAGATATCACGAGGTGGCGACCTTATATGCACGATTCCACCGTCACCGTTCGGGCTAAACTTGGTATCCACGCCGCACCACTTGTATTTGGTTGGCGTTAATCAATCCCTTTGCAAGATGAGTGTCCATTTCAGCGAGACGCAAGCTTTTTCCTCGAACAGGTAGTGCTCTACGCACTTGAGTAGCGAAGGCTTCAATTAGAAAGAACTGTCTTGCACTTCCGCCTCTTGAATCTCGCCGCAAAGCTTTCGACGTCTACCTCATCCACAAGCTTCTCCACTTCACACCTTACCTTCCAAAATGCAAGCTACCCCATACATCAAACTGCACTGCCAAATTATGTCTGCCTCGTCCTAAAGCTAGACTGCGAGCAATGTCTACAAAGCGGATAGCCTTTACATGAAAATTGTTAGAAACTCATCCAGTCTCCGCTAACACCGGGACAGATGAAACCTGTGTGGAAATAATTTCCTCCTGATATGATTTTCCTGTGTAATGGCTTAATGTCAAGCATCCCTCTTTCTGATTACTGATGTTTCGCATTCCGTTGATTTTTGATTGCATTTTTGCTGCAACTGCTGTGTTCCTTCTCTCTCAAGCGTTTTTTCTATGCATTAATAAACAAACATAAACAAGCAGGGCATAAATACACTACACGTGAACCGAACCTTAACTCGACCTGAAGCGTTGTGGTAGTCCGTCCTCGCGATTGGGCATTGTGTCATTGTGAGGTGGGAGATTGTACTCCTCCATACATAGCACTACCATCTTGACACGCTTCCTTTCGTTCGAGGCTCTAGCGATTGTAATAACAAAAAATTTCTACTATTTTTGGTTTTGCACCATAGTGTATAAATCAAATTCAACCACACATTTTAGAGCAGTGCAGCTATCACCCAAGAAATGTTCATTCGGATAAAAGTAATTTAAAACGAACTGGCCGCGATTTGAGAAACTCGAAATAAATTTTTGATTTGAAAAATCATCTCAGAGAATCGGCTACACCACAAAATAATCGCGCTAATCGAATGGGCATATAATTCTTGCTCTTTTAACAACAGGGTCCGTTTCGGCTTATTTTAAACTGCGAAGCCAGGCGTTTCGTATATGGCGAGAGCCTTGCATTCGCCAACGCCGCCGCAATTTTTATTTGAACGGTAATGTAAACGCGTTGCTTAAGTGGAAACAGGCAGGAGAGATTAGATTATCCTTTGCCCCTCTTGTTTGTCTCTGCGATGCATTTACGCCCAACCCTACGTATAAAATATGCCATTTTCACGTCGAATTGGACACTTTTCAAACCAAATTGGACACTCTTTCTAGCTAGCTCAAGAATTCTCAAATCAAAGCGAACTATCACAAATTGAAATGAGTCTTCTTTACATTAAACTAGAGACTATACGAAAAGGTTAGAATAATTTGTTGTTCAGGAAACATTTTAGCAAAATTTTCTTTGATGTTTTAATTCGTCTATTCAATAAGTGTACACATTGCTTGAAATTCCATAAAACTCTTATTTTTGGAAGAAAAGTTATGGTTCAAGACTTGTTCCAGAAAGCAGGAAGGCGACCAATTTTTAGTCCAAAAAAAGATTTTGCAATGTCCTCGTACAAGACGTCGCGATTTTTATTCAACTAGTAACAGGACTTGTTTATGTTTGCATGAAATTTAACGCCTGTTATCGGTAAAAAGCAAATACAAAAATGCGAAAATATAAACAGTTATAAAAAACACATATCCTGACTTTGATGGTTCATGCAAGTGGCATTTACTCTAATAGTCAAATAAAAGTTGCGGCGAACTTCTTGAGTGCATGGCATGATCTGATCACTAATGTGCGGTTGCTTCTTTGCTGTACTTTAAAACAAATTTTAGTTTTTTCTCTTAAAAGTTAGAAAATTATTATACAAAATTTCTCTTAAACAAAAAAATTATTCCGACCATCTTATTATGTCTGTGATTCAACGTGCCTGAAGGTCATTTCGATTTGAAAGAGTCGCTTTAATATCAAAAGCCTGATGTTGTTATGTTGATGATGTTATTTATTTTGATTTTTCGAAAGCGTTCGATAAAATCCCAATCACTTATTTACTAAGAAAAATGAGAATGGTTGGATTAGACCCTAGATTAGTTGACTAGACTCAAGACTTTCTTTCACACAGGACGTATCAGGTAAAGATCGACGGTCAGCTCTCGTCTGTGTTTACCGTTTATAGTGGCGTTCCTCAAGGAGGGGTACTGTCCCCGCTTCTGTTCCTGATACATACTTACGAGCTACCTGATTCGACAGAACGGTTAGAAGTGAGATGTAATATGTACGCTGACGATGTTAAGATATACAGTACAGTAGGAAATGACGACGATTATCAAAAATTCCAAAAAGTTATCGATTTTATAAGTGAATGGGCCGACCAATGGGGACTACCGCTTAATGCCGAAAAATCTCGCTGCCTTCGCATTGGAACAAAATCAGGGAATAGGCCGCAATCTTATAGTCTTCGAGACACGGAGCTTAAATTGGTAGATGATGTACGAGATTTAGGCTTTATGATAACTAACAATTTGAATTTCAGTAAGCATTATAAGATGTTGGCAAACAAGGCAAATCATCGAATCTACAATCTTTTCAAAATTTTGAAGACCAACGATCCACAAGTGCTGCTGCGTGCTTACAAAACATATGTGCGGCCAATTGTAGAGTCAGGAACAACTACCTTCAATCCATGTAAGAAAAAAGACATTTGCCTTCTTGAAAGTATACAAAACCGTTTTACACGAAAGCTATTTATGAGGTGCTACGGAATGGACTACCTCCATATACCCGGAGGGAATGACATATCTAAAACTCTTGGTCTCTCAACACTTCACAAAAGAAGGAAACTAGCTGACCTCTTAATGATTTACAAAATTCTCACTGGGAAAGTGTCTATAGACCCAATAACATTCTTTGGTCATCCACTGTCAAGAAGTAGGAGAGGAAAAACAATGCTGTACGTCTCGGTTGCTAGAACACGGATTAGATCATGTTGTATCACTTACAGGTGTCTGAATGTGATGAACTCGTTACCAGCCAAAAGTGACAATCCTCTTAGTTTGTCGAAAAGTGGATTTAAAACGTTCGTTATGCGAAACGTCACCTTCGATCCGCATTAATCTTCTCATTTTTTTTTGCAAGCTTTATTTCGTTTCGGATGTGTTCATTGTACAATATATTGTTGCGTGTTGAATGCATGCTTTAAATAAATAAATAAATAAATAAGCCTTAAGGTTAGTTTAGAAGAGTGTCCAATTTGATTTGAAAAGTGCCCCATCCGATGCGAAAATGGCATAAATGGCTAGAAAGTGGAAATAGCATTGAGCAACCTATCTGCACGTGTGATGCACCGCTTTTATGCATAATTCGCCTAAAACGCTCTTGCTCCTCTAGCTTGAATGGCTCGAATCTGCACATTCCAACAGTGCAATGGTATTTGTGGCATCGCGTTCTTGACCTTATTGGGTTGCTATGAATTATAAGTTCTGAGCGCTTGATAGCGTAGTCGTGGGAGGCGCCGGGAGCCGCGCACTTCACGGCTTCCACGCAGGCTAGACAAGGCTCCCATCCTTCTGGGGTTCGAAAATGGTATCAGACCTGCCTTGGAAGGATACTGACTTGCGCCGGCCACCGCAAGTCATTTCATACGCCAAATACGCATTTAGATTGCCTTCTCAACATTCCGCAGCACATTTCAAACAGTGATTGATTAATGCCGTATTTTATCTTCCACCCCTTGAAATACGTTCAAATTATTCAATTTTTTGAAGTATTATTTTAAAAACAGCTCCCATTTTAAAGCGAACAGCGTTAACCTTCGTTTTGAAGGTGTTCAGTATAATTTGAAGAGAGTGCAGTTTCACTTGAAGAGCCTAGACTATTGGGTTCTTCGAGAACTAATGTCGTTTCTTCTCGTAGATGGCGAGAACGGCATGCTTTTATATAGTAGTGGTTGTGTGGCTTATATTATTACATACTATTTTAAAATATAAACATAGCAAAATGTAAAATTCGTAGAAGTGAAGAAAGGTGTAAAATAATAGAATTTTTAAAAATTATAATTAATTAAGAGAATGGTATGTCACAAAATATAAACATATAAAAAGGTTCGTTTCGCCACTACCTTCAGACGAACCTTTGTGTTATACTCCTCCCGTGGCTCTTCAGTGAAGAAGAGGAGTATATTTTAAGATTTCTTTAAAATCTGTCTATAAAAGAAAGAGATAGGAGAGCGAAAATGGAAGAGAGAACAAATGAAAAAAGATGAGAAAGAGTGAAGAAGGAAAGATAAAGAACTAGAGACATTTGAGAGAAGTAGAATTAGAAAGTGAAAATAAATAAGGAGTAAAAAGATAAAGGTAAGACCTTGGACTATCTTCTTTCAAAAATTGAGCGTCATTAGTAGAAACAGCTTGGTAAAAAATTAAGTTGAAAACGGACAACGAAATAGAGCATGATCGACATATTTTATTGTTTTACTTCCGAAAAGACAAAAATGCGGTGCAAGCTCGGAAGAAATTATGTGGTTTATGAAGAGAACAGCTTACTGAAGCCTGTGTCAGCGCTGGTTCGCTCGCTTTCGCTCTGGAAATTTTTAATGCACAAGACACATTGGTCGTACAATCACTACTGACGACGACAAAATAAAGGCGACGATCGAAACTAACCGGCGTGTGGCAATTCGAGAAATGGCAGAGAAGCTTCACATACCGAACTCAACCGTTCACTTGCACTTACAACAGCTTGGTCACCTAAACAGACTGGATGTTTGGGTTCCTCACGAATTAACAAGGAAAGGTTCCCAACTCATGGTGAGCTTTTGCGACGCCATTTTGACAGGATGTAGGGCCCTGCGAGCGGAGTCCAAAACCACAGTCAGTTTTTGCTGAACGCTTTTTTAAAGACCTTAAAAGGAGGTGTGAAGACGTGTGCGCAACACTCGTCAACCTCTACGACACCCCACGTGATGTGGTTCGGTGGCGCAGTCGGTAGGAGTGCCGCCTCGTAGGAACACACCGGCGGGCTTTTCAGTTCGAGTCCAAGTGCTGCCAATACTTTTGCACGTTTTAGTTTGTTGTTACTACGCCTTCTCATAATCACAGGAGGCAGTTTTAGACCATCAATGCTTACAACAAAGCAAGGCCGTCTATTTGCGCCGTCATATGTGCTAGTTTTTCAACCATTCATATCTGTACCACCACCATATCATACCGTATCACCAATGATACCGTAATGACACCATATCATAACGTATCACCAATGATACCACACAAATACTCTTATCTTACGGTTGAATATTATGAACCCCGGCCACATATCGGTACATAAGTGCACTAAAAATGTCGTTCTCACCTGATCGTGTTCCCGGCCGACTACTTTCCATCCCGAATATGTTACATGTAGCCGAGACAGTATATTGAAAGTAGGTAACTGGGATAAAATGTTATGCAAAAAGGGTACAGCCGTAACTTTTCTTTTGATTGCAGATTATAAGCCGGACCTACCGACAGTTCTGCGACCTACCGACAGGGAAATAAATAATAAATATAAAACTTTGTGGTTAATAACATGTAAGACTTTTTATTTCCAGAGAAATGGTATGATGCAGACATGAATAGTTGAAAAACTAGCACATATGAAGGCGCAAATAGACAGTCTTGGCTTATTGTAAGCATGGATGGTCTGAAACTACCTCCTGTGATCATGAGAAAGCGTAGTAGCAACAAACTAAAACGTGCAAAAATATTGGCAGCACTCGGACTCGAGCTGAAACGCCCGCCGGGATGCTCCTACAAGGCGGCACTCTTACCGACTGCGCCACCAAGGCATTTCTCGTGGGATGTCGTAGAGGTTGATGGGTGTTACGCACACCTCTTCACACCCCTTTTTCAGTTCTTTAAAAAAGCGTTCAACAAAAACTGACTGTGGTTCTGGACTTCGCTCACAAGGGCCTACATCCTGTCAAAATGGCATCGCAAAAGCTCAGCATGAGTTGGGAAGCCTTCCTTGTAAGGGAAATCCGCCTCATCAGACGCAACATACGAGGGTGTAGCCTACTTTGAGTTGCTTCCAACAAAGCAAACTGTTGACTCAAATGACCACTGCCGTCAATTATCGGAGCTGAACGAAGAAATAAAAAAACGTCCAGAACTGGTCAACCACAAAGGCGTGATGTTCCATCATGATAGTGCCAGACCCCATGCCTTTTTGATAACCTGCCAAAAATTAAGGGGTTGATTGGGAACTGATGCCACATTCCCCCCCCCCCCCCCCTATAGCCCTGGCTTACCACCATCAGATTACCGTTTGTGTTGCTCACTTGAAAACCATTTGAATTGTAAAACTTTTGATTGATCAAGGTGTTAAAAATGAACTGCACCAGTTCGTCGTTTCTAAAAACCAGGGCTTCTTCGAAAGTGCCATTTCTCAACTTACCGAAAAATGGCAAAAGGTCACCCAACTCAGTATGTATATCGCTGATTAATGTTTGTTGTTGATAAAAATAAATTCACTTTGACAAATATGAAAAAATCACACTAATTGTCGAACAACCCAATAAAATGGGGATTATTGCACTTTCATGACCGCCGAGGTCGAGGAGAGGTCGAAAAATTTTTACGCCCAAGCCTCGCCCAGGGGGGTTGTTTGGGGTGCTGATCACGAAGCTGACGTCCGTTTTTGCAATTTCGGTCGATTGCTGTTGGTTACAGTAGTTGTGTGTGAGTAAAGCTGCCCTGAGATGATCACCGATTTCTCCAAATTTCGCCCGGTAGAGTTATCTGGAGTGTTGATCACGAGCTTGACATGGGTTCGTACGTTACGCGTCTTTTTCGATTTACGGTAACATGATCGCCTGCCCCCAGTTACAGTAGGGTTTTGGCAGACGAGAAGAGTTCACTTCAAGACGTGGAGCAGAATTTTCCGCTATCCAGTAGTCTTTGGGTTTTGTTTGCTGGTTTTTTGCCCTTCTCTCACCAATTTGCACCCATTTTGATCCTGTCAAGTGGATCGGAAGAGGATTACCACCACTAAAACGAGGATCACCCTGTACTGACCATGAGTGGTTCGGTAAGAATGCACATGAATGCCAAATTACATCACAAATGTTTTGCCTCAGTTCACCACTGCTGGGCTAGAACACACCAGTGCCGCGTACCGCTGGGTCGGGACGAGGCCAAAAAGGGGTAATCCCCGGTGGAGAGACCGACTCAGGCAGCTCAAGGCCGACTTCGGTCAGCCCGCTGTCACGGTTGGCGCCTCCAACGAATGCGTGCGACCGGCCTGGACCAAGGATCCAGCGGATCCAGCGGTCCCCCACAGCCACACACGGACGGACGACCACGTTCCTCCCGAGCCAGTGCTCTGCTCCTGGCGCCTTCCCAGGGCAGCGACGTCGCTCAGTCGCGCCGCGCCGCGCGGCGAGGACGAGTTTGTGGCAGCCGCGCCCGCTGCCGCCGCTTCGCGACGGCTCCCCGTGGTGGACGGGTGGTGGCGCTGTTTTGAATCGTCTGCTTCCGTCGCTGTTTACAGCTGCGGGACGTGAGCCGTCGTCTGTGTCGCCTGTGCCGCTGGATTTGTTCGTTTCAGCTCGGCTTCCAGGTGAACTCAAGGCTGACTGACTCGATTACTGTGCCGGAGTCCTTGTGCTCAGCAAGCTCTTTCTCTTAGCGCTGTCCTCAGTTCACTCTCAACGCCACAGATTTACTTCCCTTCGAGGCCGTTTAGCTTACGGTTAGTTAACCCAATAGTCTAGTAATATGATAACTTTTTCTCTTTTTCACTTTTCAACTTGTTCTCTCGTTTTCTCTGGAGTGTACTGACTGCTCTGTAGTGAGGAATAGTTTCAGTCCTAGTTCGGGGGTGAGACCGTTGCACCACACTTGAGCCTCGATGTGTTCGAAAGTCCAGTGGCTGGAATTGAGCTATGGAAGCTAGAGTGAAGACGGATTAGATCTTTGTAGCGCGAAATTGGGACTAGAGCACGGTTCCACTCGGGCGAGCGCGGCGCAAAGCGACTCGGGGAAGAGGTCACCTTGTTCTGAGTGGTTATCTGCCTCGGTAGACAAGACGTTCTGGCGCAAATATGGCTCGGGGGGTCACCCCCTACTCAGTAGTTGTGCGTCTTGGTAAGAACATCATAAATGGTCTACCTCAGTTCACCGTAGAGATAGAATACACTATCGTTGCAAAAAAATCCGCTTTCAAAAAGCAAATAGGGCTGCATTACGCAGTGATCCCCGGACCCTATTAGCGCAGGCGCTTTTACTAGGGTACCAATTTTCAAACCGTTTAACCGTAAGAATAGTCGTTGCGGGACCGTCACGTCTTCGGATCAGTGTTGGCACCATGCCAACTCCAGGGTTACTCAATAACGGAGCTATAGGAGTTCGGAAAAGAAGCTTCTTACTGTTTGAGGCGGTTCTTGGTGGAGCTGTCATCGTCTATCGTCTGCGATGATGCTCAAGCCGTGAGAGGTCAGGAGGCGTGACGCTTCCATACAGCGGACGCACATGAGCTCTCGCTCCACCTGTATATAGACCAGTTGGTCTCTCAATGAGCCTTTTGGAAATAAATGCAATTTGACGTTGTGGCAGATGAGTAGTTGTTTCAGCGTAGCCAAGACTGGTACGACTCGGTTTTTGCGGCTTACGCTTCGGTGTTGTCGTCTTCTTCAGAGCCTGGAAAGCCTTTTTTCAGAAACCCATCGAAAAGGCCACGAAAACAACGCCGTACGAAGTCGACGACAAGGCTAACCTTAAGATTAGATATGGACCGAAGACAAATACCAGCCTTGGTTACACTGAAGCCTACTTGTCCGTTACAACGTAAAATTGCAGTTCTTCCCGAAATAGTGCACCGAAAACCGCCTCAAACAGTGTGAAGCTTCTTTTCCGTAGTTCTATAGCTCCACTATTGAGTAACCGTGGAGTTGTCACGGTGCGAGCACCGATCTGAAGACGTGGCGCGGTCCCGCCACGATTGTTCTTACGGTAACGGTTTGAAATGTGGTTTCACCAGTAAGAACGCCTTGTCTTTGGTAGGAATTCAGGTGAGTTCTCCATTTTCGAATTATATTCTTCGTGTCTTCTTCTTTCCTTTGCTGGAACGGAACTTGGGAAGTATTCGCCGAATGTATTCACGCATATATTTTACCCAGGTTTCAAAACCAGTTCAGTGGCTGCCACTTCGTTTGCTAAACGCTGCGCCATCCTATGAAGTCTTCCCTAAAGTTTCATTTTATCGTTTGGTAGTGCTTAAGCACTTATAGAGAGGTGGGCCCGTGAAAAAATAGAAGCTCCTGATTAGGTTCTATGCTCTCCTCTACGATGAGGAGAAGAGCACAGAATGAGCAAGAGCAAGAACTGCAGAATGTTACCAATTTTGAAACGTGCTGTAGACAGGTCGCACCCCTTAGTAGTTTGTATACGCACGACCCCACCCCATAAGAACCGTGTTTTATTGTGTATTATTCTGCTTACGAAAGAAAAAAAGGGAATACGTCCTAGGGACGATAATCCGTCCCGTGCAGTATGTCTGGAAATTCCCGACGGAATCAGAGTGCTCGAATCTTTTCCTACTGCTGACAAGTATAAATTGGATCCGATTTGGTTTTCAACTCGATTGTATGGCTTAGGGTGATTAAGGCAACGGTGATCTTCACCAGTCCGGATTTTCGAGTGTTTAAAATAACTAATTTTGAGTGGAAATGTGGCATCTTAACCAAAAAGGATATCCAGTATCTGATCTTCAGAAAAAAAAAGAGTTGTCTAAATTATTCGAAGATTCGTTCTAGTGCAATACACCCTTGTCTGAATAATCCTAAGATCTGGGCTCTCAAAAAGGCGTTATCGTTCTGATACATTCTACGTGGTTTGAAAAGATGTCTGCGGATCCGATTTATCCGATTCAGCTTCGGATCCAGTTCTTACTGACAAGCATGTTTGGAAGACTTCTTGGCTTTTTAGGACATTCTGAAATTATAGACGTGAGTGTGAGATCAATTTTTCGCAGCTGCCATTCTATGTTATGAAGGCTAGAGGAAGAGGAGTAAAACATAAGAGATTGTAGGGTTACAAACATTTCAGTTGAAAATCACCCAACTCACTTGTCGTATTTTGCTTTTTTTCAGAAATGTATTGAGATGGGGGCGCGTGTAGCGCAGTTGGAGGAGGCGCCGTTGGACGCATGCACCCGATACCAGGTTCCTGGTTCGGATTTTTCGCCCAGGCCAACCAAGCCTTCCATCCCTCCGGGGTCGGTGAATTAGTACCAGACGTGTCTTGGAAGGATAAAGCGCTGACTTGTTCATCGGCTGGCCACCGCAAGTCATTGTATGGCCAAATACGCATTCATACCGCCTCTACGACTCCCGTAGAAGTAGAATGCGCTGGCGCATCTCAAAAGGGACTGAGTAACGCCGTCCTTTATCCTTTATCCTTTATTGAGATGGAGGGAGAAATAAGTTGCTCCCTTCCATTCCTAACCACTCGTATTTTTGGATGAAAGTCAGTTGTTTTGCCACTGTTCAGCTTCAATCGAAAATCGTCACGTTCGTCTTAAAAAGACTGCGACTTCTTTGAGCTGGAATAGGAATGGGGAATGGCCAATAAGATTGATGTTAGCGAGAGAGCAAGCGCTTCACAGCCGTTGTCAGTGCAATCTGACTGCGACGCGGAACACTTTCTCGCGTCCAGGTCATCGCGTTAGAATTTGCTTCGTTTTTTTCACTCTGAATTTCTTCGCAACTGAACCGCTCGTGTCGTTTTTGCGGCTGATTTAATGTGTCGTGCGTCGTACGTGGGTGAAATCCAAAACTCGACTAGTCGAAACATCTCATCGTCAACGCGGCGGTCGCAGTCAATTGCAGAAGTCCGCCCTTTTAGCGACGACACTCGGAATGGGCTGCGTGAACAGTACGGACCAAAACGCGAAGCTACGATCTAAGCACATCGACGAGCAGGTTCGTTATGCGTATTAATCTTTCTCTTCCAGTTTTTCTGCAGTTTCTTATAGATTGCTGATGTGTTCTTGGTTTTCGGACTTTTTGCCGATATTAGTCACTATCTGTGGGGCGGATGGGCACAGTCGGGGAGGCGTCGACTCTGGCGTGCTCCCTCACGGGTTAAGGTCTGCCTAGGGTAAACCGACCTTCCATCCTTCCGTGGCTCTGACCTGTATGGGAAGGATACAATTGTTGCTTATTCATTACTTGATCATTAGGTCATCATGTGTGTCAGACACGTGTTCAGATCGATTCCGTTATCCCGTAGAAGTTGAATGACCGGCGAATCCCAAAGCAACATTGATTGACGTCAAGAGGTATACATTCTTAATCGTTGTTTAGACCACATTTACGTACGATGTAGAACGCAGGTTAAGATGACAGAGGGCGGGCCAATCACCGCAATGGAGTCCGATTAACCGGGAGCACTTCAAGCGTCAAACTTGCTTACTAATGACCAAAGCCTGGTTCTTTGTTACCTGACCCAGCAGGGCATTCTATGAGCAAAATACTTGCTCAAATTGCCTCCATAAGCTCACGAAAAATTAGAGTCCTTTGAGCATCTCAGTAGGAATCTAAAATCTAGGAACCAGTAGCATCTCCTTAACCTAGACCTTTATACTTTATGGATAGGAATGGCGGATGTGGTTTGTACAGATCCCTCCGGGGTCGAGTAGTCGAACCCTTGTTGCTCTAACATTCCTAAGTCAACGGTCTACCGTTCCGGCTTCAGTCAACTACGGCTGTGGTGTAGTTTCGGTACAGTTGCAAGGGGGGTGGGACGGGGACTGCGTTTGTTTTCGTTCATAAAACCAGAAAATTTATTGTATTACTATAGTTGAACTGTTGAGCACTATTACGTACTCGTAGCAGAGAAGAACATATGTTTGTTATGGCTACAACGGAAAACATGGCTACCTGTAGGTAAGATGAAGAGGTGGGCCCTGCGAATCGCGAGCTCACGCGTGTCATCTTGACCTTTTCCGCGTTCAAAGTACCTGGTACCGCATTTTAGTAACTTGAATGCTTCTCTGCAAATGGGCATCTCAACTCTATTCTGGTTACGCTCTGCGCGTTTTCCATCTACAGTACAGCAGGTCGTTCCCTGTAGCGTTCAAAAACATTTTAAAGATTTGTAACTGAGTAGTGTAGAGTGCAGCAAGAAATGAGCATCCACCTTTGGAAAAACATGAGATCTGAAAGGTTTATGAACGCGCTTGCATGGATTGGTGTCACGTGAAGAGTTCGTTTCCAGATGCGTTTTTTGAGCCTTATGCTTGAACGAAATCCCGATTCTATTCCCACATTGCCATTCCTAATACGTTTTTGCTCAAACTTTTCTGCTGCTTCGGGGTTAGGCAAAAGCAGGGTCTAGCAAGCATGTTCTTGTATCCCGTCATTAAGCTTATGGAGACTCCTTCTTCGCGAGTATTTGTCACCCTGATCGTGCCTCCAAATGGGTTTTCGAAGCACTACAATTGCTTCTATCTGTGTGTAATCACGTGTATCTGGATTTCCAAACAAATTCAAAAAAAATCTGAAAAGTTGTTGGAAACGAGCAAAGCCACTAGTTGCACGCTCTGAAACACCTATTGATGAAGGCTAAATTTAAGGCGTAAACCAAGGAACTGTTTATGTGTCGCACCTGTATGTACTTTTCGTGCCAGACATTGTATTGCTAATCAGCCGGATAGCCTGCTCCAGAGGGCTTTTGAAAGGGTAAATGATAAAGATTGGCACTCGTCAGTCCTTGTTCGGATTTACCTTGTATTCTACTTTAGAATTATATGTATAATGAAGGCATTTTCAATAGAGCACTCGGTCATAATAAACGCGCGGAGTCCGGACAGACGCTGGTACTCGCATGCACCCAATTGATTCAAGGGTCAGATTCTGGCCAATTAAGCCATCCTCCCCTCCGGGATCGGCAGATTGGGACCAGACCTGTGCAACGAGGGCTAAACACTAACTCGTGCAATAACACATTTTCCTCCGTTCGCGTGGAGCGTACGGTGCTTCTCGTAAAGGAATTGGCCAAAGCAGAGCTTAATCATTCGTAGTTGATTAGGTCTAACTTAGAAGGCCAGCCGATAGAGAGCTCAGTGCTTGTTCCTAGAAAAGTTTGACTCCGATCTACCGACTCGACGAACAAGGCTTCGTTGACATGAAGGCAAGTTGAACCTAAGAATCGTTCGTGGCGAGTGCGAGTTCGGCGAGTTCGCCTTCCGTCTGTAGGACGAACCTGACAGAATGCAAAAAATCATAAATATCAGAGGCCATTTTCTACTGTTCTTCATTAAGAATTAAATGTGGGTGGTGGAGACAAGTGACGGAGTGCTGGTAGATGCCCTTTATGCGACAAAGCGTAAGTTCAACGTCCCTAAGAAAAACTCGTGTAACAGCGCAATTTTAAACAAAATAATGGAGTGTTGTTTGCTTGTGCTCACTGTTTCAACGATAGAGTGCAAGACTATTGATAGAACTTACACTTTGCTTAGTCTGGCTTCCTGCTCCTTTTATCGTATCCTCTCTCGTCTGGCGATGTTTTTTTTTTGGTCCAGAAGGCGCCATGGGGAATACCATTGACGTCAAAGTAGGACATAGGTTGGGTTCTTCGTGCGCAATCTGAGGGCTGGATGGACGTGACGGTGCTGAGTCCACACATATAAGAAGTGCCGGAGGTATTTCGTTGATGAAGAACTCCGTAGCCCACTGTGGTTGAACAGTATGAAGTAGATGCAGCGTGTGTGTATCTTTACGTGAATTTCTCCTCGACTTTGTTTAGTTTTGCTCTAACCGTATTGATCTGAACAAGTGTTTTCGACTTTTTGTGTTGGCATTGCTCGATCATCTCTATAATTCTCAGAAACACTGCATTTTAAGTGAGACCGTTCGCCAAATATGTGCCGGGCGGAAGCAATTGTTTCGCGACACGGAATAGGGGAACTATTCGTGGGAAGATCTTTGCGTTTTGATGCATTTGCGGCAAAAGTCACAATTATGGCAAGAGTCAGCATCCTTATACGTAACACGAACCAATTTTGCTTTGGATTTGGTTAGAGGCCACTTGACCTGAAACCAGACGTGTACGGGAAGATATGTCCTTGGGGCGACCCCTGCAAGCGATTCTATAGAATTAAGTTAGTACTTTTAACATTTTTTAACAATTCTTCTATATTTCACGGAAGTAGATTGTTTTCGTCTCTACGTTATTGTTGACTGACCTCAGTCTTCATGGTCTGCACTGATTTTGTCCCGATGGGTGGCGAAGCATCGTAAGACATCTCATAAATGGTCTCACGTATTGCGCAACGTATTCCTGATGTGATCGTGTGGAACCACTGTAAAGGGTAGGCTTCTGGCGTGACCGCTTACATCCACGCAACCAGTTCGGATCGTCACTCGTCGTCGTATTATCAATTTTTTCGCAGACGCAGTCAGCAGGAGTTCGTGAGTTTTGTGAGTTTCGTGAGTCAGCAGGAGTTCGTGATCCTACGCGCACCGTTAGTCGATCTCTCTTGGCGTAGAGAATTGACCCTGCACCTGCATGAAAAGAAGAATGCATATGCTTCTCTGTAGCGTAGAAGTACGATAGGTCTAAATGACATAGCAGAAGAGAAAGTGCATGACGCGTCCCAGAAGGAGTCGTTCGGTACTGTTCTAAATCTAATCTATTAGTTCTAAAGTAACTCTTCTGGCAAAATAAAGAGAACATTATTTTTTAAAATGAAGCGACAGCCTGAGTGAGTGGTAGCGCGCAGACAGCGAATTTTTTGAGTACAAGTCGTTAATATTGCATATATGTGTATATGGGGAGCCGAGAACACCGTATACCAACCAGGCCACATTGTATGGCCTTGTCACTCAAAGTCTACGGTCAGTACCAGGGATGCGCGGAAATTTTATTGGAAAAAGCGGAAGACGAAAGACGAAACGGAAACGTTCAAAAATAGCCGGAAACCGGAATACGAAACGCGGAAACGGAAATGGCACATATTCGCCATTTTTTCAAAAGTGCATCTGGAACGGCATCAGATGCGGCTTCCATTGCGCCTTTCTTGCTCAAAACTTTGCGAGCAGCAGAATCCTCTAAAGATTAATGCGCATCCTCATCAGAACATAGCATAACGAAACATGAATTTATAATATTGTCATGATAACCTTTAAACTATGGCTAGAGCAATAAGTGAAAATAAATTTAGAGTCTTATCTCACTATTTCAGCATGCAGTCTCTCTGCTATCTCCATATCTAGTTCCTGCGACGGGTTTTTCGCTGAATTTTTTGATGCTGCAATTTTTGAATCTTAACTGAATTAAACAGTTGAGGCTACTTACAGACCAGCATTTCAAAAAAACTGACTCGGGTAAAGTCTAAAACTGGAGTAGCCACCTAGATCATTTTCTGACCAGGAAAGAGTTATCATCTTATTGTTAGATCCAAAGCTAGTACTCAGAATTCATTCTGAGTACTAGCTTTGGATCTAACAATATGATGATAACTGGATGACTGATTAGTCATGGTGGGTCCACACTTCCACAGGAATATTCAGTCTGGTCCAGCCTGGAACCTCCACGTCCAAGGTGACACAGCTGGATAGTTCCTAGATGGTTCTTGAAGCAATGGTTTTGTGTCAGAATTCAACAAGTCACCGTAGTCAATAAAATTAACTTTTCCTGGTAGATAGTCGTGATGCTTCATTAAAAAATGAATTGCATAACTTCATATGGATGAATATAACACCTAACGAAATTAAAAGATGGAATTTACACCTTCGATCAGGAACACTGATGTAATCTAGCGGCAGACAACCGCATGGCACAACCTCTACTGAGCCCTTCGGTTCATGATACTGCGCTATATGCCTAGAAAGTGTTTGTAGCTATTTGCAACTAATGGATCAAGAATTTTATGATCATTCAAATGTTGAGTGCACTTTCTTGGCTTATAATGCATACATAGCCTTTGCTGGCCCATTAATTTTGCCCTGCACTCAGCCATTCCCATTTTTGAGTACTTTTTTTGGTAGTTTAACAAATTCCAAGCATATCAATACTAGAGTTGTCAAACAGTATTTCTCTCACAGTATATGAAGAAGGACCCTTTTTAATTGATAAGCAGATGTGTTCAATAGAAATCTAGCGCCGAACGGTGCCCATTTCCGTTTCCGCCTTCCGGTCCAAAAATAGGCGGAGCACGGAACGGAACGGAAGACCCAAAAATGGCCGGAAACCGGAATTCGGAACGCGGAGACGGAAATTACGCACATCCGTGGTCAGTACTCTGATTGGCTGTAGTGTTACAGATTCCCCAAGTGGGCCACATCAACAACTTGCACCATGTCTTTTATTGATTATTTATTTATTTATCTATTTATTCAAGGCATAGACAGCACAGACAACTGTCTAACTTGTAAAGTGTAAAAAAAACATCGAACAAAACATCACAGATTGACCACTCGAACACAAGTCAAGTAAATAACAAACCATAGGGGTCATTTCTTGACTGTTTGGCATTCAATCTTTGACAAACATTCTACAAGCTTGAGCAGAGAGCCTCTCTAAATCTTCATACTTGCCCAGTAGCAGGTTGAATCCCTTGAGAATGCGATAGGTTAAGAAATCTGATCTGATTCGCGATTTAGCAACTGAGACTCGAAGCTTCAACTTCCCTTTCTCGGATCTTGTCAACGTCAAGGAATTTATTTGTGTCAATGGAAACCTTATTTGCAACAATTTTGTGTAACATGACAAAATCAGCGATTTTTCTTCTGCTCTTCAGCGAAGAAAGGCCAAATAGCGAAGCCCGTTGAGTACCGTTTGGAAAAGAACTATAATCTACTGAGAAGCACCTCATCATAAGCACCTCATCTAGTCTTTTCGGTACGACTAGATGATATCGGTAGTTTTGTTGAATTTCTGGGGTTGTAAAGACTCTTGAAAATGTCAGCTGTTTCGAGCTTAAAGCTCGATGGGAATACCAGCGCTTACGTGGAAAACGCCGCACATCCTACATTTACGGGGTATCGTGGAGTCACTCTGAGCGCGTTCGATCAAACTGCGTCTGTGTAATGGCGTGGAGCATTCCCGCTCGATCAGCAAGAGGTACGGGTTAGAGTCCTGCCTGGCGCTAGAGTTTCGATCGCAACAAAATATCGTCATAACAATATATCTGAGTGTTTTTCTCATACAATGACTTGCGATGGCTAACAGAAAGATGACCAACCCGTGGTCCTGTCCCGAACAGAATAAAGGAGAAAACCAGCACTTCCAAATCTCTGCGAACTATTGAAGTTTTCAGTAGATAACGCTGTATCACTAGCTTCAGAAGTATAAGGAATGATGTGGCTTTCCAGTGAAACGGGGGACTTTGACTGAGCTTTCAAATCAGGTCTTGCGCATCAAGTCATTTTCTTCCGGCCTCAAGTCCCTATTACTGAGATTGTAAGTTGTCATAACGAAGTTTTGTTGTGATCAAAACTCTAGCGCTAGCTCGGACTCGAACCGCACCCTATTCTTGCACGGTAGGATTGTCTACGCCGTTACATCACCCTCGGTGTTTGATCGAGCGCAACATCCACACCTCGTGGGACAAGTCAGCACACGCAATTATATTAAGAATGGTATTCTGCTAAACAATCAACTCAACAGATGAAGGGCTGGACTGGTGTGCATGCCCAGTCAAACCGCACGGGTTGAACATGCGCTTTCTTTTGATCACATTAAAAATCCCAAGGTCCTACTCAAGGCGTACACAACGTATATTAGACCTATCCTGGAATATGGTACCACCATATTTAATCCAAAGAAGAAGAGCCTGATTCAGTTGGAAGGAGTACAATTTAGTTTCACAAGGAAAGCCCTATTAAGAACCGGCAATTTTGACTATAGAAGCATACCCGGTGGTACTCAACGTAATGTTGTTCTAGGTCTACCAACTCTGGAATGCAGAAGGAAAATCTTTGATGTAGCAATGGTACGAAAAATTGTGACTGGCCGTATTCGTCTCAGTGGCTCCTTCTTCATCATGCGTAATTCTTCTACTAGAGGCGAGGTTCAAAAGATCTTCCTACCCCTGGCTAAGACTTCAGTGAGAAAGGCTTTCTTTATTCACAGGGCTGGAGCAGAATACCAAAAGCTGGGCAAGCGGGGTTCTTTTCGCATTTCGTCTATTCATGAGATTCCGCATATCTAGCTCTTGTTTTCATCCTAACACTGTTTTATTTTCATTATAATGCTATAGTAAATGCTGTTGCTGTTCAGTTTTCTTCCATGGTTCTGTGTTACGCAAGTTTTTCTCCTTATTAGTCTCACATGTGCTTGTAACATGTAATAAATATCAATATCAATATCAAAACCATATTCGTCCAAATTTGATGTTAGGGTGGGGAATGTATGATTAGAAGCTTACCATGACGGAGGCTGGCTACTATCTGCTACATCAGTGTAGTGGTAGTGATGTGGACCAAGTGAAAAGAAAAGAGCTGCAGTGGAAATATTTTGATCTTGAAGCTTGATGGGTATCATGGTCGCCTTGGAAAGGTTTAGAGCTTCCATTGTGGGTCTCAGCATCGAGATGTGACTCGCCTGTGAAGACTGGAAGGACGAAGAAGTCCACGTGAAGTATTGTTTGCTTACCACTCCTCTTGTTTCCTTTAGAATACGTACCTTGAAAAGCTCTGAGGCGGAGTGCATTGGCATTGATATTTATTTGCTAAGCTCAACTTATTTTAATACATGGCTCGTTGGTGTACTTATCGAAATGACGTAAGTTAGCGTGCGATTCTGCAAAATTCCTTCGCTTAGGGTACTAATGGCTTCAGAAGCGTGTCTTTTGCGGCCATTTACTCGATCGACGCGATTAAATATTCATTGGAGGCTTATAATCGGTTTTCAGCTGAAAGCCGATGGAGAACGCGCGGCTCGGGAGGTGAAGCTGTTGCTGTTAGGAGCCGGGGAGTCTGGGAAGAGTACCATTGTAAAACAGATGAAGATTATCCACGAGACCGGCTACAGTGACGAGGAACGGAAACAGTATCGACCGGTGGTTTTCAGTAACACTATTCAGGTACTTTTCAGCACATTATTTGTTTCGTTGGTTTTCTTGTCTTATGTCTATTAGCGGCCTTTTCTATCTTCTGTTTCACCTGTTCTCCGTTAAGTTTGACTACTGAGAATGTTCTGCCTTTCTATGAGATGAACTTCCTTGCATTTTTTCGAGCCCTATATTTCCAATTTAGTTGCGTGTTATGGAGGCATGGTAAGTTCTGTTCTCTTCTCGTAGTAAATTGTTGCAACCCTGTGGTAACGTTTTTCTTCTGTATGTTCGTGAAAGGAGTCTGTATGCCCTTGTGTTGGTGCATAATCATTGCTGCTTCGTTAAAGCACGTTTTATTGTGTAAACAATAGAAGCAACATTTGAAACCGCAGTGCTCAGCATCTTAGTCGTCTGTTTAATCTGCTTTCAATTTCTACGGCAGGCGGTTCATTGACTATCAAAGTAGTTGCCATTGGAAAAGACAACCCATCCATTGACAGTTGAGGCATTTCCGCTTCTCTCTCACCGAATACTAGAGGTTTTCGATGTTTCCGGGACAGAATACTCGACAGAAAAATGCCCTTCCTAAAATATTACCGCGGTGAACCCACGATTCACTCTGAAGAATAGCTTTTTCAGAAATGGAGTGCCATTGCTTCTTCGAATTGCAAAGTGGAGAATATTCGGATACTTTCGCTTTTACCGTTGTTGGATAGTTTGTAAAGAAATCCATTTAGCCAACTCTTGCACCACTTCGAGCTTTATGAGATGATAAGAGCTAATCAAACGTATTAACTAAGAATTCTCTAACACATTTGCTTGAGCCTGGAGCGGCTGCTAGAGAGGCTATATGTTGTTACAGGATGTTTTGTTGCGATCAAAACTCTTGCACCGGGCGGGACTCGAACCCGCATCTCCTTCTTTCCGGGCAGCGATGTTCGCCTTACACCACCGGCGCTGTTTGACCGCACATAACATCTGCGATATCCTCGAGGCCTGTTTTGATAGTTTGAGAGTTTGATCGCAACAAAACATCCTGTAACAACATAAGAATTCTCTATTTTTCATGAGTGGTGAAGGCGCCTCGTGAACGTTCTTCATACACAAAGTTTGCATCACCGAGAATCATCTTCCATTTCATCTCTGCAGACTATTTCTTCGCCAAAAAGTTCGTCTAGATCCTGAAGTTCTACCATCTTTTACATTTAAACAAAGAGTATTTTCTTACTTGGAACGAAGCTACAAGAATTGTGCACCGACAGAAGAGATCGATAGCTCAAGTAGGATTCCTCCTACGCACTGCGAACTGGTAGTGAATTCACGTTTTCACTTACAGTCAGATCACATTCCAGTAGTTATTGAGCGTGCTGTTTCGTGTTGTCATTGCAAGCACCTAAATGTGTTGATGTAGGCTCTTGTTGATATCCCATGTGCTACGGTTCTTCAGGAGGTTATGAATCCTTCCTCTAGAGCGAGTGTAATAGCATGATTAGGATCGAACGCTCATCGCTTTGATACAGCTCTGAACTATGGTTTACTCTAAGGTCAGCTCTGATCGCATGTCCCTTCTCCTCTCTTGGATATGTTTCTTTCAGTCGTGTTAGTATAAGTGGAAACTCTGTGATATTGAATTTAGACGTGGCTGATTTTTGAGGCGGGAATTGCACGTATATATTCCAAAGCGGACAAACTTCACATCAAGTAAATGATATCGATCGGTAAACAATTATCGATATTCAACTGATTTTTGCCCAATTCTAACATTTCGAAGTGACCGCCACACGAGTACGTCAGGACGTGCGTCAAAAAATAAACAGTATGGACTTACCGAGTTTTTCTGGATGATAAAATGCTTAGCCATCGGCTTGAGACCAGAAAGCTTTAAAAGTGTATGCGTAGTGCCCATGAAAAGCGCCAAGTTGATTTCATGCTTCCAGTGAAAACAAAATGCGTAGAATATCCCAACTTCATCGATTAAACATTCAGCTGACCTCTATTCTACTAGAACAGATTCAGCTAAAGCGTTCCAAAATCTTGAGGAATAGATAAAAATGGGAGAACTCGATGACCATCCACTCCATAAACAGTGATAAATAGCCGGCTTATTAGTAGTAGTAAGAGTTTTGCTCTTCTTTGCCTGACAGGTTTGGTATAAATTTCTTTATCGCGACCGACGTTTCGACGAACTCGTCTTTTTCAAGGTCTGAAGGAAGCTCGAAATATTTGATCGTGCAGAGTTCATTGGGTCAGAAACGTCGCGTCTACCCTTATACGAACAACATGTCCTTAGGAGTGTTAAGAAGAAAGACCACATCCGCCCCCAACTAACTCACCTATATCCCACCAGTGCCAAGAAACCGGCTCAACTGGTCGCCATGGAGCAAGTGAGACATACTGGTCCGGTCATATATACTGCTCCGAGCACGGTGGTATTGAGAATATATGCGAAGCAGTATACGATATCTCATAGCTCGCACAAAGGGATAAAAGGCAAGAATTCACTGGTAATGGAGATGCACTCGTTCCTGTTGTTCATGGATGGATTGCGCCTGTGAATTCAGAAGGCTTCAAGAGCCTTTCTGGTCCCTATTTCGCTCTCATGATACAACACTGTGCACTTCACATTAAAATCGTCACCGGAGTGGGCTTCCCTTCGGTGTTTTCCAAGCGGGGTTAACAAGCTTTGTTTCCTCTTTCCAGCAAGATGTTCCTTAACGCGGATGCCCAGCAGCCTCCCAGTTTCCCCAATATATAATTCACCGCAGGTTAAACACTCTATCTGGTAAATGACGCCTTTCTGCGCGCAGCCTCCTGTTCTTCCATACGGACAAATCACGCAGTCTTGCGTTATACATACGCGATCGTATAACCGATTGCGAACAAGCTGACGTTTAATGTTGTCTCTGGGAATATTAACCAGTACAACATCCGCATCCAAGCTCGCTCGCAACAGGCATTGACGTACAGCTGCAGTGACCTTATCCGAAATGAAAGGCAGTGAAAGGCAAATTTTATTGCTAAACGCGTTAGCGTTGTGCCTGTGTTGCACACAGCTTCGTCGCACTTCGTACCCATTGAGGTTAGCTATTCTGCAGGCTAACATTCGGGACTCTTCGCTCTCCTCATCACCCGTACACATCCTAACTGCTGTTCTGAACATGTTGCGGAGCACAGCTCTTTTCACAGCTGAAGGATGGGCCGATTTTGCATGGATGATGATATTCTTGGAGCTGCCCTTGCGGTACCATTTCACACTGTACTGACCGTTTGTCACCCTAATCTGTGTGTTCAAAAAGGGTAACCAGCCTTCACACGGAACTTCTCGCGTGAACTTTATGTACTGTGATTGTGTGTTGAGAGTGTTGAACAGCTCATCCATTTCGGACTGAGTTGTTGTTACGACACAGCAATCATCGATGTATCGGCAGTACATTATGGGTAGCCGTTCTATTACCGGTCGTTCAACTTTGCTCATAAAGCAAATTGCTAAAGCCGGGGCTAAACGTTGTCCCATAGCAAGTCCTCGAAGTTGCGAGAAGTATTTACCGGACCATTTGAAGATATTGCAGCTCAGGCATTCCTTAACAAGTATCATTAACATTTCTTAACAAGTATCCTTAACATCAGAACATTTAAAAACATGCCACAGAACACAATAAAAAGCAGTCTGCAAAGAAATCCAAAGAACGATGAACGTGTCTTGATGATGGGTCAACTCAATACTTCCGTTAGCGACAAGGGAGGTGAATTCGTGATTTGTTCACAGGCTTTGGACAAACAAATCACTGAACTCCACCTTGCTGATTCCAGCGTTTATCGCGAAACTTCAGAGAAAGCTTTTCATTCGCAGTGTCGCAGATTAAACACATTATGGTCATCGGTTGGAAAATCGGCTGGTATAGATAGACGCCTTATAAAGAGACTAACGCTGAGTACGCCGACGTGTCCTGTGTTCTACAGCTTGCTTAAAGCGCACAAATTGTCTGAAGAAGACAAACGCTCATTGACTGCAGGAACATACAAAATACGACCTATAATAAGTTGTGTAGACGGACCAACCGATCGGATATCTTGGTTCCTTAACAAGATTGTTGGTCAGCTTCTCAACTTTGTACCATCACACTTGGAAAACACGGAGAAGTTACTGGAACGTTTGCGCTCTTGCAGATTCCAGCCAGGTTGTGTAATTGAATCGTTTGATGTGACTGCCTTGTACACCAACGTTGATAATACTGCAGCTCTACAGGCACTCTCAGAAATGCTTGACGAACACGAGGGTAATATTACTACGTTTGGTTTAAGGAAGTCACACATAATGATACTTGTTAAGGAATGCCTGAGCTGCAATATCTTCAAATGGTCCGGTAAATACTTCTCGCAACTTCGAGGACTTGCTATGGGACAACGTTTAGCCCCGGCTTTAGCAATTTGCTTTATGAGCAGAGTTGAACGACCGGTAATAGAACGGCTACCCATAATGTACTGCCGATACATCGATGATTGCTGTGTCGTAACAACAACTCAGTCCGAAATGGATGAGCTGTTCAACATTCTCAACACACAATCACAGTACATAAAGTTCACGCGAGAAGTTCCGTGTGAAGGCTGGTTACCCTTTTTGAACACACAGATTAGGGTGACAAACGGTCAGTACAGTGTGAAATGGTACCGCAAGGGCAGCTCCAAGAATATCATCATCCATGCAAAATCGGCCCATCCTTCAGCTGTGAAAAGAGCTGTGCTCCGCAACATGTTCAGAACAGCAGTTAGGATGTGTACGGGTGATGAGGAGCGCGAAGAGCCTGCAGCCTGCAGAATGTTAGCCTGCAGAATAGCTAACCTCAATGGGTACGAAGTGCGACGAAGCTGTGTGCAACACAGGCACAACGCTAACGCGTTTAGCAATAAAATTTGCCTTTCACTGCCTTTCATTTCGGATAAGGTCACTGCAGCTGTACGTCAATGCCTGTTGCGAGCGAGCTTGGATGCGGATGTTGTACTGGTTAATATTCCCAGAGACAACATTAAACGTCAGCTTGTTCGCAATCGGTTATACGATCGCGTATGTATAACGCAAGACTGCGTGATTTGTCCGTATGGAAGAACAGGAGGCTGCGCGCAGAAAGGCGTCATTTACCAGATAGAGTGTTTAACCTGCGGTGAATTATATATTGGGGAAACTGGGAGGCTGCTGGGCATCCGCGTTAAGGAACATCTTGCTGGAAAGAGGAAACAAAGCTTGTTAACCCCGCTTGGAAAACACCGAAGGGAAGCCCACTCCGGTGACGATTTTAATGTGAAGTGCACAGTGTTGTATCATGAGAGCGAAATAGGGACCAGAAAGGCTCTTGAAGCCTTCTGGATTCACAGGCGCAATCCATCCATGAACAACAGGAACGAGTGCATCTCCATTACCAGTGAAGTCTTGCCTTTTATCCCTTTGTGTGAGCTATGAGATATCGTATACTGCTTCGCATATATTCTCAATACCACCGTGCTCGGAGCAGTATATATGACCGGACCAGTATGTCTCACTTGCTCCATGGCGACCAGTTGAGCCGGTTTCTTGGCACTGGTGGGATATAGGTGAGTTAGTTGGGGGCGGATGTGGTCTTTCTTCTTAACACTCCTAAGGACATGTTGTTCGTATAAGGGTAGACGCGACGTTTCTGACCCAATGAACTCTGCACGATCAAATATTTCGAGCTTCTTTCAGACCTTGAAAAAGACGAGTTCGTCGAAACGTCGGTCGCGATAAAGAAATTTATACCAAACCTGTCAGGCAAAGAAGAGCAAAACATAGTTACCAAATGCCCAGGTTTCAAGAAAGTCGAACTTGGACATTATTAGTAGTAAGAGTTATTGCGAGTTCGAGTCCCAAAGTAGTTTGATCTATGATCCTCGGTCGCTGTTGTGTCAAGAGCCTCGAAGTCTTCGCTCTTGGGCGCTTTGGACGTGCCTTTGCTGACGTTGTATCCAATCCATCTGCTCGCTTGTAATCCAATGACTAGTGTACGGTTTCAGACTTCCTTCATATTGCGCAGAATATGAGCCATCCATGCACAGCTTAACGTGGGTGGTATTTCCATGAGACAAATCCAATCCTCAGTAAATGATTGGAACTGCGCAGCAATACATTGAGCGCAGCTGCCTGTAGAGGAATCTGTGAAGGCACCTACTGAATGGCTGTTGTAATGAATGTCGTGTTTTAACCGCAGTGCACCTTGTTCACAGCATCGTAAGGTGAGCACCTAGCAGTTCGTTTTTGCTGAATTGTAGTTTGTAAGTGAGTAGGTTTATTCGTGGCTCAGCTGTAACCCTTTTATCGCTGTTGAGCTCTTCCAATCTCGTTTCATTTCAGTCGATGGTTGCACTTCTACGTGCGATGGGTTCACTAAGAATCGAATTCAAATCGCCTAGTCGTGTCGATGATGCGAAGCAGTTCTTCAACATCAGCCAGACTTGTGACGAGGTAACGCCTTCTTCTTCATTGTCCTCATACTAGTGTTCATCAACGTTTCTACGGCTAGAAAGATCTATCTCACAGTTTGATCGTTTCGTCCCAATTTTCTAGTGCCTTTGTAAATTCGAGTGCTGAAACGAAAGACAAAGGAGCCTTTGCCATTGCTTTGTCATGTATAGTTTGTGGCAGGGCAGCAAAAGAGTACAGCAGACAAGCGATTCTCTGAAATTATTGGAGTTGTAAGAGTTGCTTGTAATTCCAGTCGAAACAGGATGTTCCATTTTGTAATTATTGGTATAATTCAATTTGCTTTGAATTTGCTCGCTCTCGGACTGGTATGTTCAGGGTGAGCTTCCACCTGACCTGGCGAGTGTCATGAAACGTTTATGGGCGGACGGAGGAGTTCAAGAATGCTTCTTAAGGTAAGCGTGTGTTTCATAGCAGGGCTCGATGTCCGCTTCGACTTCATTTTATCTTTTCTGCGTCAATTGGTGTTTTTGTTTTCTAAAATTGGTGGAGTTCACCATTTCCGAATACGGCTTTCGACAAACGATGACGAGACATGAGCAAAGCTACTACTCAAACATCCCGTGCAAGTAAACGTGACAACTAGCTAAATGTTTTGTTCGCGTCGAACGTGAGGTGAGAACGATACAGACCGGTGTTCATCAGCTATTTCTGCGCCAAATGTTATACCTCTACGAGTTATACGGTGCATTTCGGTAACTGAGAGATTTATTTATGTATTAGTCACTGCACACTAGTGCACTTTGCAAAGACTTTAAGAACAATGCATATGCACTTTGCTTCCGTTGAGGTCATTTCATTTTCACTTCTTAAATGAAAGATGGACAGTCAGTGTTTTATCGTTTTCAAGCATTCCTATGTCAAGTAACTGATACCTGGTAACAATTAGGTTCCGAGTCAATCCTAACTTCGATTTGAGGAAAAAACGAAAACCAGTTCAAGTAATTGGAGCCTTTCATACTGTAGGTGTCCCTTAAAGCCTCCGCACACTTTGGCTGCAGACGGCGAACGGGAAAACTCGTGATGCGCGCCGCTCACCCACACTCGAGTCTTTCGGCAGCGCGACGGGAGGTACACCCGCCTCTGCTGGGGGCGTGGCGTCAGGAGGTACAGCCGCTGTTCTGAGGACCGGAAACATTTGTTTTGTGTGTCAAAGGTTTCGTAAGGCAGCCGCTAGACTCCAGGTGAAGCCTAGGGGTTGGGTGGGTGGGCAAGAGGGATGAGAGGAAGATCGCACGCCCCCAGCTGTGGTGGGTGTAACTCCTGACCTCCTTTCTGGCGAGAAACGGCGGCGGCAAGCGATAGAGGCTCTCTACTCTTTCTTGTCGGGACCCGCTGCGGCTATTCACTTTCTCGCCTTCTGTCTACGCTCCAGCCGATCCTTGCCGTGGTCGGCTAGGGCGTAAACAAGCGTAGACAGAACGATGGCATTAATGACGTGAATCTTTTGCCGTTTTGCCGCAAAAGTGTGCCGAGGTCTTTAGAAAATGCGTTAGATGAAGGTGTTTACTCATTTATTTATTTACTTATTTATTCGGTACATGTCGCGTAGGTGAGCAGCATTGGTAGGTGGGAGCGCCCCAGCCAATAATAACCAAACAGAGCACTGCCCGAACACATGCCAGCCCATCAGGGTGCCGAGTGAATACGCCCTCTGAACGGCAAGCCAATTCAATGCGATATGATTGGTTTAGGCGTTCCCACCTACCAATGCTGCTCACCTACGCGACATATACCATTTATTCATTAGATACGTACTAGGGGGGGGGGGGGGCTCAAAACGTAATAGCAAAATTAGCAGAAATACACTAGCAAGGTTTCTGAACTAGAAAAGCTAGCGAAAAACTAGTCCAATTGATCAGTCAATGAATAAGAACACACAAAATCATGAACATTACTACGAGAAAAGGAGAGGCAGGTGCAGTTCCGAAAAGAACGGGAAGTCGAGTAGTCCAGAGTGGTCTTACTATGATTTTCTGGAGCTTTTAACGAGGCGCCGGCTCTCACATCCACCCCGAATCAGGTTCATTGTTCAGACTCCCGGCGAAGACCAAACACGCCTTCCATCTCTGCGGAGTCTCCGCTCTGGTACTAGACTTGTTTGGTACCCGCAAGGCACTGATTTGTCCATCGACTGGCCATTGCAATTGATTGTATAATCGAAATTCGCGTTCAGAGTGGCTTCGCCATATCCGTAGAGGCGGATTGTGTGGCTCATTTCAAAAAGGGATTTATTAACGTCGTCCTTTATACTTAAGTAATTGACGTGTAGAGAAGAGTTGGGCTGAAGAGTTACGTAAGGGAAGGGCTGTGTAAGGATAGAGAAGTCGTTCAGAAGATAGCTATCGTTGTAGGAAGGTCTGCTCACGGTTGCTTAAACCTGTGTGATATGGGAATACTATGCATAACTGGTATGCTCGCCTTATTAAACGGGGATTTTCAAGATCTCGCGAATACCAACTGAATGACTCTGCGCCATATTACCTCAACTCGTTGGAACGTATTGCACAGCCCAACTATATCCCTACACAGGTTGGTTTTCATGTTCTCGTCTACTTTGGGTTCTTTTCTTGGGCCATGACTCCATTTTCTCTTTCAGGATGACGTTCTACGAACTCGGGTGAAGACAACTGGCATCGTGGAAACTCACTTCACCTACAAAGATCTGCATTTCAAGTACGCGAGGATCTGAGTGTTCTTTTTAGTGACGGTGGTTGGGCTAAACAAGCTTCGTTTATCAGAATGTTCGACGTTGGAGGGCAGAGAAGTGAACGGAAAAAGTGGATTCATTGCTTCGAAGGAGTGACGGCCATCATATTTTGTGTAGCAATGAGCGAGTACGACATGGTTTTAGCCGAGGACGATGAAATGGTGGGTCCAAAATAACTTCGTTACTATTTTTTATTGTGGGTCATATTAGTCGAAAAATGCTCTCCGTTCAGAATCGAATGATAGAGTCAATGAAGCTGTTCGATTCGATTTGCAACAACAAGTGGTTCACGGAAACATCTATCATTCTGTTTCTGAATAAGAAGGATCTCTTTGAAGAGAAGATCAAGCGATCTCCTCTGACACGTTGCTTCCCCGAGTATACTGGTGAGTCGAGCTGAGTTCCTTTTAGTTACTTCTCCTGATACTAACTGGATTTCGCTCATCTGGATGCAATGGGCGGACGGGGGTGCGATAGCTGTTTAATAAATTGACGGCATTCTTATTCCGGTTCAGATCACTTACTGATGTCTCTGTAGCATTAACATCCGCATCCGTTTCGGCCCCGTGTTCGAAATCCGGCATCTGACGCAGTCCATTCGGGCAAAGGTCCGACGAGTGTCGCTTTTTTTTCAGTGTTCAGATTTTTATTAAGAGCGGCTCTGCCAAGAAGAGAATACCGTCACGCTGCTTTAAAGCTTTTAGGATCTCTCATGTTTCATTGCAATCAGATGCATAGTTCTCCTGTGAAGACAAGGAAAAAAGACAACTATGTGACCTCTGTGGTTTTGGACACTTGGACGTTTAAAATCAGTCTGGGTGCACCCACTTCAGCGTCATAGCAGCTGTGTATGAGTCAGTAAAGTCGTGAACATCAATATTAATCGATCATTTCGAATGTGTCACCAAAATTTACATCTTCATGCCATCATGCAGACAGTTTGAGTGCTTATGGGTAGATGGTTGTAGTAACTTTGGAGGGGAGAACGTTAGAGGTTGTTCAGTGTTGCATCATTCCAGTAGTATGATGTCAGTTGACGCTCTCATGCGTGGGTCTTGAGCTTAAATCGCATGTGAAAATGATGTTTGCGAAGTAAGCGCAAGTAGATATTTTAAGAGAGTATGTCCGACATTTTTGGGTCGGCTCCCAAAAGCCTTATTTTTCCCATGTTCGGCTTCCGACTGTCGTTTATTCTTCTGATAATGGTAAACAACGATTTGAGAAAACTCCGCTCTTCGGAGCCAAGCCAAGTTGTTAGATTTCATCGGCTTACGTTTTTGTGCAAACGCTGCACCTGAGAGGTTAGTAAATCATCATCGGACCGGAGGTAGATTGGGTGGATGGGACTCTTTCATGATTTGGGAACGTTGAGTGTGAGTTGTTGATGTAATCCTGTCCGCGAAGCGGAGGCTAAAGGCACAAGTTCCGCATGGCGCGAGAGTTCTGACCACAGCAAAACAGCAACAAAGCATTAACAGTAAGTAGCGTCTATACCAGCTGCTCTAAGCTTACAACATAAGTGTGAGGCATTGTTTTGAATAATGTGAGTGTCACCCACATCTTCTGTCGTTTCTGATAGAGGGAACCCATCAGCGCATTCTGGTCATCATCTCGTCTGAATTTCTGTGTGAGACCGTAATTGAGCCCCGGTCGCGTTATAACGGGAGTAGCGTTGTATCCGACGCGTCTTAAGCGGTGTTTGTTTGTATTGGTGTGAAGGGTAATCTGCTCGGGGCCAGAGGAAATCTACGTTATTTCGAGAGTCGCGTCTTATCCGGAAAGGTTATAACGAGAGGGGACTTTATATTGGAGTCGGGATCATTCGAGCAGTTAAAGCGCTTGGTTTGTGCCGTGCCCCTTCGACGCCCTACCTTTGAGGTTGGCAGCTTAGTCGGAATATTAGGTATACTTGAAGCTTCTTGAAGGAGCCTCGTGTTTAGCACAGTATTGGCGAACAGAATAACTGCTAAGCGGAGCTCCAGAAGTAGAAAAGCTGGGGGTTTAACCCTCCATGCGTGCTTGCACATCTGATTCTAGCTCACTCGGAGAAGGCGCCGACTGTCGCTAAGAATTGAGTTTCATGTCTGGGGTCTCGTCCATGCTAACAAAGCCCTCCGTCGCTCAGCGGTCAGCAAGGGGTATCAGATGTGTCTGGATGTCAAAACTCCGCAGGTCTTACCAGGATACTATCTCAACGGTAGGTCGGAACGGCGCAAATGTTGTATATGGGCAGAACCGCCTCTCTCTGGGAAGTAACAAACTGCGGGTATCTCGACCCCAATACAACTCTGCGCAGAGTTAGGGGCGACGGAAGTCGCGGGTTGGCACCCTGTTGATTGACGTGCTCCACAGCTGACGGGCGCGCGCGGGATGAGGGCTCGTATCGCGGCTCGGCGCAGTGCACATGTGGCGTAGTAGGGAAGAGCTCGGGCTCGTAAACGCGGGGTCGGGGGTTTGGATCCCGCAGACTGCGTTCGTTTTGCACTTTTGCAAAATCCATGTTTATCATATAGGTAATCCACCTAGAGGTATAGTGTGTAGTGTGTAGTGTGTTATAGAGCATGTTTAAATATAACATATGCTCCAAACTATAGATTAGCTGAAATGTTCACTTCTGCGTGTCACTTATTTTAAGCCTATTTTGTGTGAAACTATAGTCATGTAACGATAGATATTTTGTGGCACTAGTAAAAAGTTCCGACTCCACCGTCAAAAAAAAATTCGCTGAAACTTTGTCTAGGGAGGGTTATTTGGGGTGCTGATCACGAATCTGACATCCGTTTTCACGATTCGGTCGGAGACCACCCATACCTTTAACAAGGGTGGTCCAGGCAGAGTCACCGATTTCGCTGAAACTTTGTCTAGGGATTATTTGGGGTGATGATCACGAATCTGACATCCGTTTTTCACGATTCGGCTGAATAATATAGATACAGGATGGCACAGGATTACATTCTTAAAGTTTCTGCCGATGACGGCCGATGTTATATGTAAACATGCTCCATAACACACTATAATGCCCCTAGGTGGATTACCTATATGATAAACATGGATTTTGCAAAAGTGCAAAACAAACGCAGTCTGCGGGATCCAAACCCTCGACCCCTCGTTCACGAGCCCGACCTCTTCTCTACTACGCCACATGTGCACTGCGATTAGCCGCGATGCGAGCCCTCATCCCGCGCGCGCCCGTCAGCTGTGGAGCACGTGAATCAACAGAGCGCCAACCCGCGATTTCCGTCGCCCCTAACTCTGCGCAGAGTTGTATTGGGGTCGAGATACCTGCAGTTTGTTACTACCCAGAGAGAGGCTGTTCTGCCCATATACAACACTTGCGCCGTTCCGACCTACCGTTGAGATAGTATCCTGGTTAGCAATCAGTATTCGTTTTCCTCCATTATATCCGTTTAAGTAAAATGCGTTGCGCACTCCACAGATGGATTGACTAATGCTGACATTTTTTTTACACTATTCTTTATCTTTACCCTGCTTTTACTGCTTCTCAAGAGTAATGTCCTTCCTTAGGATCGAATTCGTACGAGGAGGCGGCAGCCTACATGCAGATGCAGTTCGAGAACATGAACAAGCGACGGGACGGACAGAAGGAGATCTACACGCACTTCACCTGCGCCACCGACACGAACAACATCCGCTTCGTGTTCGACGCTGTTACGGACATCATCATACGTGAAAACCTCCGCCAGTGTGGTCTGTTTTAGGCCAAGTACGGAAGCAATAGTCAGGTGACTCCGATCTGCTTAACTCAGCACTTCCTTAATAGGTGGCTCTTTGTTCACTGCAGCTCCTTAGTGAGTGATAACTAGCGTAGCTTGGTTGAGTACGAGCTTGAGCTTATCGTAGATCTTGGAGTGATATCCAAATTAGTTTTTATAATACGTGATATAGCCGCTATGAATAGTCTCTATCTAACCTTTTTTGTTTTTTTGGAATCAATATTGTCCGGTATAGGACTTAAGAGACAGTTTGCCGCTCTGCCGTCCCACCCCTCCACCCGGACCCTGACTTGATATCGTACTTTTAGACGAGCTGTCTAGATGGGGGTGTTACGCATTTCTGCATCTTCTTTGGTCACGCTGAGGATGAGGTATAGAAACCCCTTAGATATAATTATAAGTCGGCCTATGCAGCAGTGCAGGTACGATTTCCTCTAAATTCACATTATGCTCTATCCTCTGCGAGCAGCATGCAAATCTCCTCGACTTGGAATGTTCTCGTCACATTTGTGGTCCTTAGTAGCTCCGGAGTTATCGCATGTTTGAGGAATGCCTTCCTTATTGGCGGTCACCACCATTTATAGCTCGCGCCAGCCTTGCTTTTGGCAGCTGTAGCCTGCATGAAGCCTGGCAGTCAGAATTCACACAATTCCAGATCCAATCGAACGAAATCACGTAGGTATCGTTTCGAATTTCTGGATTAGGACGATGCAGTTCCAGTGTAGGCACATAATGGGTGACCATTCGGACACCTTCTGGATAAGCTCACAACGTCGCGAAAAGGTGCAAATTACGCACAGTGCTCGGCCGCAACCACTCCGGGCGCGGCTTCCCTTGCTCTTCTTCGCGGCTGCTTTTCGCGTTAACAGAGCTTCGGGCCATCTTATTGTGATTCGTTGAGGAGAGCATATGGCGCTATAGGCACATGTCGGAACACCTCGGTGGAGCTGCAAAGGGAGGGGCATCCGATATCCCGTAAATGCTCTGTTGCCACGTCATGTCCTTACGCGTCTCTTGAAGCAGACGACTGCGCGTCAACTGGTACGACTGTGGCGATAGGCAGAGTTGTTTGGATTTGTTCCGGGTCTGTTCATTCAGCCGTGTTTTTCGGCAACTCGCCCTCCCCACCCCTCCTGCCAGCCTCAGCGCGCGAGTCCCGTTTCGTTTCATGTCTGGGACCGCGTTTATCAAGGTTAAACCCGGGGTATGCGGGTAGAAGCGAGAGGCATGCCCAAGATGTGGCATGCATCAAAGGCCTAGGTTATACCATCGCTCACCTCGAGCGAAGCCTAATGATACGCTTCCATATCGATCACACGACGCGATGAGCTTATCACTAGGTATCGCTCGGGGGGTGAGCGATGGTATTACATAGGCCAGACACCTGAAAGCTTACCGCTTTGAGGCCATATTGCTAGGTGGATGATCCTCGTCGGTATCTTTGCGTGTCCACAACGGCCCCTGGTATATTCGCCACAACCTAGAGTGTCTTCACTTGCATAGTTCCGTAACAAAACTGGTACCGTTCTTCTGTTTGGAATCTTGCCGACCACACCTGTGCCATGCTCGTAGTGACGTGAAGTCTCGCAAACCCTTTAATTCCCCCTTCCCGCACACAACTGGGATCCTTTTTGTTTCTGTTTTGGGCACCCACATTCGACCAATTATCAGGCCCAGAGGACATATGGTTTGGCATGATCTTTATGTTACATGAAGTATTGGATGGATTTGCACCAGCACCCCATTTCATGACCAGCTAGAGATAGGAACGGAAGAGTCGCTGCGGTCTGTGCTCTCGAGTCCTCGCAGCGCGTAGGGCGGCGGTCCGTCGCGGAGTATCCCTCTCATATCGATGTCTATGCTTCAGTTGTCACTTGAATTCGTCGTTTTGCCTTCGTCTCGTCTCGTTCTGTTACTCGTTTTGTGCAAAGGTCGCTTGCGTTCCCTCTTCTCTTAGCAGTCTGCCGCTGCGCTGTACACCGCATCCGTTGTCGTTCGTTGTCCTCATTTCTAATTTATTGTGTGTGTGAGTGTACTGACTGATCACCTATCCGCTCCTCATAATCGATCGATGTCCCGTGTAGGCGCATAATTTCGCAATGCTCGTCTCGGTTCCAGATCACCTTGGTAGTTCTCGCTTGTTCGTATACGAATGCTTGTCTTTTGTTTCACCAAGAAGAGGCCTTCTAGCCTTTCGTTGTTCGCTGACGTGATCGCCCAGTCCAAATAGGCCCACCAATCACTAGGCACTCTCCATGTTCAGAGTTTTCAGATTGCGAATAGTTCTCGTCGTGTTTTTTGTAAATCCTTTAATGATTCTCGTTAATCGCGCACATTCTGACTGCAACATACGGTTTTCATACATATGCCTGCGTATGTTACGTGTTGCATTTTCAATGAAGCTTATCATCAGCGAGGCGGTCGCTACGACGGCTTTCAGCCTCAGGAAGTGACAATTCGCTAATAACTTGGACCATTTCTAGTCGGGAGGAGCACAGGGGTGTTTACTCACAATTTTCTGTCCAAATGGTGGACACCTTTTGTCCGCGTTGCAGAATGAAGCGGCATTTGGGAGGGTAGTTTCTCAAACGACCTCGACTATTCCAGGCTCTGAAGAAGGCGACAACGCCGAAACGTAAGCCGCAATAGAGATCTCTACCAATCATGGCTACGCTCAACCGACGTTTCGTCCAATGCTAGGCAAAGATGTCGAGATTCGTCGAGAGTTGGACGTCTATATCCGTTTGGACACCCTTCAAGCTAATAACTAGCGTGTTCACTCCACGTCCAACGGGTGTCTTTACGCATGAACTCCATGGCGTCCGTGATGCTCCACTGGTGTAGTCCACGTCCTGGGGCGAGATTCATCTACGTTATAGCGCTAACATTTAACATGGATTCACAATCTGCCGAGCTTCGTACGTCGTATCTTTTGCAGGAAATTTCACAGGGATTTCATCATAACGATTGCTGTTAAGTTGCGCTGTCTGCGTTTTCGGCTGCAGTAAGTCGTTGATGAATCCCGCCCCTGGTTTTGTGACGCCTTCCGAGCCCTCCTGCCTAGACTGTTTGTTTAATCTGCTGATGCTCCTTGAATTCGAAGGCGTGACAAAAGATTGTACGGAGGAAGTGTTCGAATTCCGTACGGCTAGAACATATAGATCGTGCTAACGCCCCTGTTTCCTTAACTATTAGGTTGTAACGAATTAAATGGCACTGGCTCGCGCCATTTTTTGGCGCGTCTTTACGTATTTGATCAAGAACAAACCGTAACATGTGGCATATCATTTAGGAGCGCAAACTTTGCTCTACCGGAGAGTACCAAATTTTCTATGTAAAAGTGGGAAAACTATTTTTTTGCAGATGGACAAAAGGGTAATCCGAGGCATTTACTTGTATGAATTCAGGGCTGGGCACTACAGCTAAGGAGGCGGACGAGAAGATCAACGCCGCATTCGGTCAGGGATGTTCCACAATTCGGACGGTGTATCGTTGGTATCAGAAGTTCCGGAATGGAGATGAGAGCTTGGAAGAACATGAAGGTTGTGGGAGGCATAGTGATGTTGATGAGGACAAGCTGAGAGATGTGGTAGAGGAGGATCCACATAAAGGTACCAGGGAGATAGCGAAGGTTCTTGGCGTCAGTCACAACACAGCTGCTCGGCATCTGAAGGAAATTGGAAGGACCAAAAAGCTGGAAAGATGGGTGCCTCACGAGCTGTCTGAGGAGCAAAGAAACCGACGATATGAGATCTCGTCCGCACTGCTTCTACGGAACGAAACGGACCCATTCCTTGATCGCATCGTAGCCTGTGACGAGAAATGGATAATGTACGACAACAGGCGACGATCGGCACAGTGGGTGGACAGCGATGAGAGCCCCAAGGTTTTTGCGAAGCCGGAATTGCACCAAAAGAAAGTAATGGTGACAGTATGTTGGTGTTCGCTGGGAATTATTCACCACAGCTTCCTCCCTCCCGGTGAATCTATCACGGCAGAGAAGTACTGCATTGAAATTGAAGAAATGATGAAAATGTTGAAGGATATCCGGCCGGCCTTGGTAAACCGAAGGCGAGTTCTCCTTCTGCGCGACAATGCTCGCCCCCATGTAGCACGAATGACGTTGCAGAAATTGAATGAGCTGAGCATTGAAACTCTACCACATCCTCCGTTTTCTCCCGACCTCTCCCCAACAGACTACAATTTCTTCAAGCATCTTGGCGACTTCTTGGTAGGGAAAATATTCAAATACCAACAGGATGCCGAAAGTGCCTTCGAAGATTTCGTCAATTCCAGAACTTCTGATTTTTATGCTACTGGGATAAAAAAGCTTGTGTCACGTTGGCAAAGATGTGTAGAATCGGAAGGTTTTTATTTCGATTAATAAACTTGCCTACAAGCCGAGATATTAACTGTTTAAATTTACAGTGGTTCAGTGCCATTTATTTCGTTACAACCTAATAGAATTGTAGCTTCTCTTTGTTTGTCTCTGGATCATCGCCTGCTTGAACCTACTTCTCGAACCGCCTCACTGACGACATGGAGTGTAGAGGATGTGGATTACCCAGGAAGTGCAGTACATTAATGACGTGATGCGTTTGCACGCAAATAGATGTGTTAAATACGAAGCTGGATTTCAGAAAACCCATTAGTTTCAAGGAGTGTTCAAACGGTTTGAGCCATATTTTCTTTCCTGTACTTGTTCATGAGGACATTGGAAGCCGCAAGTTTCGATGGCCATGAGGCAAATTTGGATAAGGTGCGATAGCCACTTGAAACTGAGAGGTTTGTTGCGGCCCGTTTTTACAATTGCTGGTCAGGAACGAATCTTATGAGCAGAAACAGATGATAGTCTGTTGAGGATGTATCGATCATTGGTGAAGTCCGAAGGCCAAGGCCACTTGGCAGCAGTAAACGCTATGCTCTCAGTGTTCATCACGGGCATTAATGTGGTGGTAGTGGGTGACCGAGGGGATGGTGTGGCATGGAAGGATCAATGTACGTAGTGTGCACTGTAGTTTTGGCCTTTCTGACTAGGGTGAAAGGATAAAGGACGTCGCGTTACTCAATCGCTTTCGGAATGTGCCACGCATTCTACTTCTACGGGATATCGTGGACATTACTTGAATGCATATTTGGCCTATATAGTGACTTGCGGTGGCCAACCGATGAACAAGTCATGGTTTATCCTTCCCAGAGAAGCTAGAGAAGTTAGCGATTCTCCGACCCTAGGGATGGAAGGCCTGGTTGGCTTTGGCAAGAGATCCGAGCAAGGAACCTGGTATCGGTTGCAGGCGACAGTCGGCACCTCCTCCGACTAGTTCCACGTCCGAGGGTAGGCCTGGTAATTTCGATGTAAAGTGTATGATTTTCTAATGTTAGAGGGAAAGTGTCAGCCTGAAAGAAGAAGCTCTTGATGCAATTCCATTACCATTCGTCTCTATAGTATCCCAGCCTTTTTCGGTTTTGTACCGCTTCCTGCTGTTCAATAAACATAAGTTCAATGGGAATATGTCCTTCTTTAAAATGGCGTATTCTGCGCCGAGATTTTTCGAACAAAAAAGAGTCGTGCGTGCCTAGCCGGAAGGCGGTAATGTGTTGATTAACATCCAGAACGACATCGAACGCCAGCTGGTTAGATATAGGCTCTACAGTAAATTAGGTGATTGTTTTCACATGGGAGCAATTCACTAGAATGGATATCAGTCTTGTATCTCCACGGTATTGTAGAAGTAGGACGAAAGCTAGTCATTCAGCTTCGACAACATCTGGCTGGTAAAGACCACGTTAATGCGAGAACTCTAGGAATGCGTAGAGCAGCTGATCATGGTGGTCTTTGACAATCTTGGCAACTATTTTCCTTCACTGTTTTTTTTTCTGATGCCCTGCAGAGCTTTTGACTGCTAGTGGCTAAGCTGCTTGGAGGAGCCACTCCCATTCTGCACCAAGTTCAATGATGACGATCGCGTCGAAACTTCAACCCGGTGATAAAGAATGCCGACCATTTGGCCCATTAATTACTGACCGAGAAGAACTGCTAGAATCTTTGTTCGAGTAGCATTCCAGGGATTTCGCATACAGACCCTAGAAAGGTCCAAATAATACTAAAGAAGCTGTTCTCCAAAAGCCATTCCGCCATGCACCACCGTTTGATGCTGAGCTGGCCCGTTAGTCGCCGTCAGGTGGAGGACGACGTTGACGAACGACATGAAATCCTGTAGGCCGTCCGCTCTAAGGATCTCCTATGGCTAAGACTACTGAATGCGCCAAACGCGGAGAACGGGAGGGAGGACAGCTTCTTCCCATTGTGTTTTTGTGATTGCTTCACTCGTTCTTTATGGAACTCCTGAAGCTTGTATTCGAATAGTTGCTGAATCCCCACAAGTCCCTCGTCGGCGGCGAGATGAGGTCGTGAAGGAACACATGGCTAGACGGCATTGACAGAATTCAGAAATCGACTATAGGGGCTGAAGGATTTGATGTCATGACGGCGTTCTTTGCGATCGCAATCCGTCTGCACTAGACTCGTCAGCACTACGTTGTGGAGGCATTTCGGATCGTATTCCGAAACCGAGACATCAATCGAAGATTCGAATATGTACATGGCTGTCACAGAAGGGTGAACACGATTTTTCGGCTTCTGTGGGCCTTGACGTACATACTGCGACTAGGAAGTCTCACACGGAAGCAAAGCACCAACTCGAATATGCACGTAACTACGAGAGTATTGGAGAAACAGACAAAGATTAGCTGATCGGCTAAGGAACATCTAGCTGGTAAAGATGGTGTTAGTGTAAGGACGTCTCTAGGAAGGCGTAGAGCGATTGATAATTGACACAAGGTATTGGTGGGCCCATCTCTGTCCTCTTCCTAGGATTTTCGCGGTGCCGTCTACATTCTCGGGAGTGCTGGAATGATTGCGGCGTTTGCTTAGATTGGTCCTTAGGGGTGATGTTTATTCAACAACGTCATCTTCCATCACGGGATTTGGTAAAATAAAATGGCGCATAACAGGAAATGACTTTTGTCCGCGGTGCGTGTCAGCGACGACCAACATTTTAGAAAGGCTATTGTTATGTTCGAGGAAATAACGACACTCAAAATTTGTACTGTTAGGGCTTCCTCATCGTCCACGTTTTCGTCCACGAAAAATTCTGCTCACTGCGTCGAAGTTTATCAAAAGTAGTAGGCGAAAGTTCCACACAACTAGGTCCCTGAAATGGCCCAACCGTTTTCCATGGTCTCTTACACTGATGTTTTGCGATGAAGCTTGACTAGAGCGGTAGTGGTTGTTTTAGGGCTCGTTTGACGTAACTGCCACTCCAGTCGTTCACATGCCTCATCCAGTGGTTACGACGAAACTCATTACGTGTGCGGATACTCAGAAACTTGATCCGAGCGACTCCATAGCTGATGGCTCTAAAGCGGGAACTCCGGATTGTTCCTATCAGCGCTGTGGGACGACGAGAGGCACAGACGCTTGAAAGTCGATGTGAAACTGTCGGACGGCGGTCGCACTTACAAGGAAGCCCATGAACTTCCCTCAAATATTCTCAACGATACCTAAATTGTCTTTAGGGCATCGGACGAGGATCACAGAACTGCGCTTCGTTTTTGCTACGGGCCACTGGGTGGTCCGAAAATGGCAAAAAATGGTATCACTTCAGAGCGGCTTGATAAGGCATAAGTGACACCTGGAATGACCCTGTCATGCTCAGAACTTAACCTACAGTGCGTCTGGAGCTGAAATTAAAATTAAATTATAGCAATATGATCATTTACGACGTTTCCTGGACGAAGCTGCAGGGTACATTCAAGTAATTGGCTTGCAGCGGTAGCGGCAGATGCGAACTTGCGGGAAGGGAGTCTAGGGTTCGATTCTGGAGAAGGTTACGGGATTTGCTGTGTGGTCTGCTCCCATTTTTGCAACTGAAGAGTACATTTTGGTAGGGTGCCGTATTAGTGTGTAGTGGTAAATAAGAGCGACGAAGTCGTGACTACCGATTTCGCCCACACTTCGCCTGTGGGAATTATTTAAGCTGCTGACCACGAATCTGTCACTCTTTCTAAATTATCACTTTGCTTGCACTACTTCCCATCAAAGGTTGAAGTCGAAGGTTGGAAATTAAGCCTGACAACATTGGAGAAGGAAGCGATCCCACTAACGTGCACAGCTTTAGTCACCCATATCTACCGTAACCTACCGTAATCGACCGAAATTTTAAAAATAGATGTCGTATCCGTGATCAGCATCCCAAATAACTCCCGTGGGCGATGTTTGGGCGAAATTTTTTATGCATTGTGGTCAGAGAAAGACGTTTGTGTGGCTCCTCTGAAGAGGTTTTTCCCACGACGAAATTTGCATTCAGACTAAGGGATCAACGGCCGGAACGATCCGTAAAGGATGTTTCGCTAAGAGATTCGAACAGACATTTGCTTAATATTCCCTTTGTTGCTGTTGAGTAAAGAAATAGCTGAACAGTTGTACAATGCTATGCTTAAGTTAATAGTAGCAGTGGTTGATATTAATCGTTTCTGATTTTGGCACCGTATTCCTCGCTAATTTAGCTGCCTGACGGCATGCGATACCTAGCTTTCTCCAATTTCACTTGTTCGTAGCTGCTTCTGATGCGTTCTCGAAACGAGGGGCGTTGTACTGTGAGTTTATTGGAATACCTGTGGATACGTACTCTATACAATGGACCCGTCGGAGATGTCTTGAGTGTAAGCGAAGGAGGCAAATCACAGCTAACAGAAGTGGCAACGTTTCAAACAGGAGAAGTGATCTCTGAGCATCAAAGAGAAGGCGAGAAGGAGAGACGGCAATTAACGCAGAGGTGTCGGAATCTCTCCGATTGTTGTACCCTTTGCGCTAATGCAGACAACCAGAACAGCTACACACCAGAAAGTGAAGAGCGCCGAACAAAAGGAAGCCAGAAACGAAAGCGAAGCAGGGCGATGGAATGTAAGCGACGATCTAGAAGCGAAACGGAGATTAGTAGGGCAAGACGCCCTGCCAAAACGGCCAGTTCTTCCTCAGGTACCAGTTCGGCGGCGTGTCAGGGATTCTTCCGCAGTGGTACCGGTGGATTGTTAGCGAGTAGTATTCTCTGAAACCGAACGATAACGTAGTGGAGCATGAATGTTGCTTCTGGCTCGTTTCGAAAACCTTAGAAGATATAACATAACTCGTTTTAAAGCTTCGTATTCGTATTTTTATTTGCTCATATTTATGAAAATACCAGCGTTCCACATTTGGAATGTCTCGTTCTTCTTATAAGGCAGATTCAGCGGATTTTATATTTGTCTATATAAAATTGAGAAAAGATGACACTCTAGCCTTCAAGTTCCATGTTCTTGAAACTTTGAATTCCTAGAAACGCTCTTTGCTCATCAGGTTTGGTATAAAATTCCCATTTGACCCTAATGAATTCCTCAGAGTCAGAAGTATTTCAAGCCTTGAAAGGAGCGAACTTATCGAAACGTCGGCCGCAATGTTAAAAAATGACTCTCCGGTGCTAACAAAGCTGCGAACGATACGCTGTTACAGCGAGCACTGAACCGGCTGAGTTGTTCCTAACAGGTTCAGTAAACTCCAAGTTGTCCCATCTTGGAACCTCAGCATTTTGATAACATATCTTTCTGCGCACTCTTCTGGCAACTAGGTTTTTAGGTGGAGTTTCATTATTGGCCAGAAGTTTCGACTTTGTCATCATCTTCAGAGGCCTAAAAGCGGCTCGGGGGGGGGGGGGGGGTTAGACTGATGTTTTACCCGGGCAAGCGCTCCACCCGCGCTAGCATTTTTGATCTACATCTAAGAGCACACTACCCCGAACCCCAGAAGGCCTGAAGCCGCTTTTAGACCTCTGAAGATGACGACAAGGTCGAAACGTCAAGCCACTAATGAAATTCCATCTAAAAACCTGGTTGGCAGAAGGACGAACAGAAATATTTGCTATCAGGTTTGTTAAGATGACTGAGCCGTGAAAGAGGCAGCAGTCGACAGAAATCAGAATCTTTCTCAACTTTAACTCCATCACTAAAGAGTGTCACTGTCGATAAATCGCAAAATGCAAAGGTATCAGCACTGGTGGAGAACGAGCCCGCTACCACCTCCCTGTAGATCGATGTCACTGCCACTGAGCCACCGCCACAACTGGAGTAGCTGCTAATGACTCGCTGATTACGCAACGCTCCGTTGAACGCTTCATCAGCGAATTTTCACCGGCTAGGACATCCATATACGACATTTGGCCTGCATATTTGTAATCAGCGTTTTAAACAAATGGCATAGGTCTCTTTCCATCGTTCCATAAGAAGCTGAAGGCATTCCCTAGTAAGAGAGGCGTCGAGGTCAGTCGCAGTCCCACTTGAAAGGTAGAAGTTGCCAAAGTTTGAGAACAGTGTTCAAGTATGAGTGTATTACGCTTGGGATAAACTCTAATTATGGGCATTTGATGTGGTGAAGCTAATCAAATTCTCTTTTTGGATTGGCTAATTATGAATGAAATTCTTTCGGAGAGTGTTTGCAGACTACCATCCAAATGGCAACTCCAGTTCGCTGCTAGCATGTTCTGGAAACGCTTTTCAATATGGAAGGATAGGGATAACGACGAAATTATTTAATCTCTTTTTGGATGTGCCACGCATCCTACTTCTACGCGATGTCGCGGAGGCAATTTGAAAGCGTGTTTGGCCTATACCATGACATATGGTACCCATCCGATGGAGAAGGTAATGTTTTATCCTTCTCAGCCAATTCTGATACCATTATTTCGTCGACCCCAGATGGATGGAAGGTTTGATTGTCCCGGACGGGAAATCCGAACGAGGGACATGGATTCGGGTGCATTCGGATCTTCTCCGAATGCGCTACCACGCTCGCGCCCTTTCTTAACATAAATTGTGTTAGCCTCTTTCCTCTCCTCTGATTCTTGAAGAGGCCAAGATCGTACATATCTGAGGGCGAGGATCATATGTTCGACCTTCGCCTTATCTTGCTCTGGCAGTGGAACTTCTGAAGAAAGCAGCTGGGACTTGAAGCAGTGGACATGCTAAGAGTTCTTATTCTGATTCTTGCTTATACTAACCGCACGTTTCTTAACATGAACGTTGAGGTTATGTGATTGGGCAATATTTGGTCTAATAAAGACAAAAGTAAGAGTGGTATTAAATGATAAGATACGGCTGAGTAGACAATAACTTCAATAACTTCAAAAACTATAGAACGCAGGATAATATTAGGTTGATCGGAGTCTTAATAGGGCTTTTATTTTTTCTTCTTTATTTCTCTATTCAGCATACAAATCAAGCAACAATATAATCACAACAATGTCCCACCTACTAGGCAGGTCAGCGATCCCCTTTCCCAGAACTGGGGTGACCGGTAGTCGAAGAAGTCGGCGACCCGACTTAAATCTTGAAACTGTGTGAGACTTTTCTTAGCCAAGCAAGCCTTTAGCGAGCGGAGGGAACAAGTGGTAAACTGAGCGGCTGTGTCAGGGGAATATGGGGATGGGGCCTTCCAGCAAGGCTCCTCGATTTTCTGGTGGGAGTTTCATGTTGCTGGGTCATGCGGAAGAGCACTGAAGGTCGCATTTCCCGAACGGCTTCCACGAGTTTCTGCAACTGAGTGGCGTAAACAACAGCGGTGACCGTGTGCCCATCCGTGAGCAGCTCGTAGTACAGCATTCCCTTCGAATCCCTGAAGCAGCACAGAAGAACCTTCTTGAGGTGTACGTTCGACTTTGCTTGCGTAGGCGGTTCTTCCTTTCGAGTTAGCCAAGCGCCACGGTATGTGTTGGAGTCGTGGAGAACCCATCTCTCATCTCCGGTAACCAGGTGTTTCAGAAAGTCTGCGAGGAGGAGAGACTGCAACATGGATAAGCGGGTGAACCGAATGCTATCGGTCAAGGCCTGCAGGATCCATCAAGTCAGCACTTTTCGCTAGGCGAGGAGCTGGAGGCGGCTGACGACTGTCGACTAGGTATATCCGAGTCTTTTGCAAAATTCCGGGTGGTAGCCTCCGGATCTTCCTTGACGACGTCGAGGACGACGGGTTCTCCACTGCTTGGAGGCGTCCCGACCAAGGTTTGTCTTCGAAGTCGTGTCTCCTCTTCCTCCAAGCGAACCAGCGGTGAGCAGTGTTGATGGTAGCGGTGTCTTCCCCCAATGCGCGTTGATGTTGCGGACTGCTGCCGTCGCTCCATCGCCGCGGCACCACTCGTGAAAGATGATTGCTCGAAGATGCTCTTGTGAAGTTGACACTGCGCTAAACCCAAGCAAGAGCATGCGCACTTATACACCTTTTGCAGAAAATCCTCGAGATCGTTCTACGACTACCATATGGTGGATCCTGGATGGCAGTCGAAAATCGGAAGTTTTGGACTTTTGAAGAAAACCCTATCAAGACGTTCCGATCAACCTAATACTAACATGACAGAGAAAACTGACCCTTTATCATCAACACCTCTTCGGATGTTGGTGATGAGATCGAAGTAAATCACATCCTCGTCGTTTTTATCGTATCTCTCCTCAGCTTCGAAAAACTCACCGCGCCGAACGATAACCTTAATACAGAGGTGTAGATTGGAAAAGGAAATGCTCAAAGATTTTCACAAACAACAGCATCATTTTGTTTTATGAAATAGTAGGCTGTGAAGAAGACAGAAGGAAGGAACTCTACAGAAAAAACGAAGGCGAAGAAAACGGAGGAAAGAGGTCAACTCACGTTCGTGAACATTAGCTGCCCAAACTGCTCCATTAACGGATACTCGCAACACTGCAGGAGCAGTCTAAAAACTTATGAGTTCACATCAGCCTGTCCAGCTTCATCATATGTATTAGGTTGTTGCAAAAGTAATTGCCGAAGCAGCCAGTTCAAATTGTCGTAACTCGGCTCATACACAACTGCACAACAGAAGAACTCTGCTGTGACTGTTTCACTGTTTTGCAAGATGAGATAGTGGATTAGACCTTTGCAGCACCACCAAACAGTTAATACAGCCTTTTTAGGGTGGAGATCCGGTTTAGCAAAGCCTGAAGGTGGGGATGATTTATCCACTCAGATATATCTTCGCTTTCTATTAACACACGTGACTCATTTTTCATCTACGGCTATCAAACGATCCAAGAACGGATCGTTTTTCAGGCGAATAAGAAGTTTTGAACAGATGTTGGAGCGAGTCAGGCGCTGGTCTGGTCGTCAGTCAGTCAAGGGGTATCCACTTCTGCTTTTTCATCACCATGCCGATTGGGTCAGATGCCTTGATACTCTATCAGAGTGGAGCCTATATCTGTTGGATAGTTGTGTCCGGCTTTGACCTAACGGCTGCTTCTAAAACTTGATCGTCTAGCGACATCTTCTGATCAGGAAAAGGCTTACCCTCGAGATTAAAATTTCCAGAAGAAAACTTTCGGACCACTAGGTCTCACTGTACTTTCAGAACACGACTCCAATCCGAATACGTTCGCAGTATTACGAGTTGCTTCAGCTGTAGAAAGTTGGAGCTTGAATTCGTATGGCATAATCACACAAAGATCGCGTCCGTTCATTTTTATAACGTCCACGATGGAAGTGGGGGAAAATTTGGAACATAATTTGAAAGAGGAGAAAAATCCTACAAAATGGTCTGCGCAAGTTGGCTTGAAAAGGTGGTTCTTCGTTAGGAACAACTGTCTATTTCAGCATATCCGGAAGCGGAATTTACTTCTGCAACAACCTAATAGCTCGTGCAGCTCACTGATTGTCAACTGTTTTCTGAAGACCTCCAACCCATGAGGTGTTGCTTGAACACGACTTCTCCTCAGCCCGTTCGGGACATTCCTTAAAAATTCGTCTTTGACAGGGATCCAAACACTTGTCTTACTTGGCTAACTAACCGCGTATTTCTTTTCGTGGCAATTCGGCCGGGAGCAGAGCAGTGCTAGATGGCCGTCCTTGTGTACCTGGAAAACAAAATGACCAGTGCGATAGCGCCTTAATTGAATGCTGAATTGTTCCCTCTCAATTAACTAGCCAACTAGAGCTCAACTACATTAAAACCTTATCTGTCAGATTTGCAATGAAACGTTGACCGTTTTTTTCGATTTTTTGTCGCAAATTTGATGGAAAGATACTGAGCTCTAGTCATCTGGTAAAAGCACATTGAAACTTGCATGGCAAAGAGAAAGGCGTGATTGTGCAAAGCAAAAAAAAAAGTTTTCGGCCAATTTGTAGCGCAAATCCGAAGTTTGACGAAACCTTCACCTCAATTCCAAACGGGATGCGGTTGTTCCCACAGTATTCAGCCAGCGATGTCCATGATGTCGCTATTAGTATGCCCCAAATGGACCGGAGAATCATCTGCAACGGGAGTCATGAACTTGAACACGCGGAACTTTGCGAGAAAGGAGGCGAGTGCAATTAGTGTTCGGAGTCCTTGAATGATATGTAGAAAATAATCAATAAGTTGTCAAACAAAATCTAATAACAAAGATGGATAATTAGAGCACGTAGGCATGGAATTGCTAAACAGATTGACAGGTGTCAAGTGCAAAGAGTTGATAAAGAACGTCAGAAAACAACGTCCTTATTTGCAATTATGAAGCTCGACTTATGATTAGTAAACCCCTTATTAACGATGCCTCGAGATTTACAATAAACATCTGACTGAATCAGCTTCATAATTGCAAAACCGAAAATACATGGAGCTCCCAGAACCAGCGATTCTAACGGCATTCACATTAATCAAGAAAGGATGAACGAGAGCAACGAACAAAATGCCCCCTGGAGGTGGTCCTTCCATGCATAGATCTCCATGCATTCTCTCGAATTCAACCATTTGGAATCGGTAAAACGACGGCAGTACCTTCTTCTCTAGTACTTTGGGTCGACGAAGGGGCTATCAGACGATACAGGTGATATACCATTTTCATTCCAAATTGGACTTTTCCAATCACATTGGCTCCTCTTAAAATCAATCGGTACACTGTTCTAAGTAAGCTTACTGCTTCTGAAATCAAACGGAACATCATCCAAATCAAAATGAGTATTTTCCACAGTAATATGTAGACTCTCCAAACGGGTTGCACCTACTTTTTGTCCAAGGAAAACTTAATAGGACTTTTTTGACATTTTCAATTCACCTGTTCCAATAGGTGAACACTCTAATTTAAATTTTATGGAATTTCTATTTTTAAGGAAAATAATTAATCAAATTTTATTCTAAAGCGAATGAAGGCAGCAATCATTTAGTGTATCTAGAGAAGAGATTCCGATGGATCCGATAGTAGCGATTTTTATTTCGTTGGTATCAAAATTCCTTCTGCATGGAGTAACATGTACGGTATGATAAAAAGAGCTATAAAATCACACATATCCTCACATTGCTGTTTGAGGTAAGCAACGTTTACACTATCAGCTAAATAAAAAATAGCGACGATGCAATTCAGTGCAAGACGCTATTCCGCAATTTAGCATTCCAAAATTTTGCTGTCTTTATGTACTCTAAAATAGGTTTTAGAATACAATTTACCTTGAAAATAAACATTTTATAAAATTTCAAGCAGTGTGTTCATTTATTGGGGCGGAACAATTTTTAAAAACTCAGGGCGTATACTCAATTTTTCTTAAATTAAAGTTATTCTGGCCGCATTGGAGAGTGCCTAGTTTGATCTGAAGGAAGTACTTTTGATTTGGAAGATGTTCAGTTTGGTTCGAAAAGTGTCCAATTTGATTTAAAAAGTGTACAACGTGATTTAAAGAATGCCAAATTAGATTTGAAAAGTGTCCAATTTAGACTCAAAAGTTTGATCTGATAAGAGTCCAGTTGACGTGAGAGTGCTAATGGTAATAGGTAAAAAAGTCAACCAGCGGCAGATCGTAGAATATGAGCTGAGACCACGGCATCGTTGCATTAATAAACGCGAAAACTTTTTAAAAATGAGGAGTCGTGGTTGGCCGAATGGCACATTTGATCTTCATTTTGAGGGTTCACGTTCAGCAGAAGTGAGCGGCACTTGTATAAACGGTCTGCTCAACTTCAGTGTTCCTCAAAAGACGAAGAGAACAGAGAAACGTTGCGAGCTCATTTCCCTCCCTTTCATGTCGATAAACCAAGTCACCATGAGAACAAAGACTTACAATTAATTAACCAATCATCGACTGAATTAGGGAACTCGAATCCCACTCGTTCTCGTGAAATGCCCTGAGAATTCTCTTCAATACTGTACAGGTAATACGTGTACATATTTGGCCTATAAAGTAAGTCTTCGGGGCAGTTTCACGACACTTGTTGCACGCAAATTACTCCTATCTCATTCGTCACGAAACGGTCGAACGCTTTGCTTGAAATTAAAAAAAAACGTAATAAAAACAAGAACTAAACGGATCAACAGTGAATTTTCGGATGTGCAGCAACGGTTCCTCCTATTGACTTGCATAATAGTCCTTGTTCATAACATGGAGTTACATACTGTATACCGTATAGTGGTAGTGCAAAGAAAAACGAAAGTTTTGCGACGAAATACATGACATGGACCCATGGAGGCCGATGATGTTGCAGCAGGTTCTATGTCGTACAGGCAAAAAAAGGTCTCATCGTCAGAGCGGCCGAAACCTGCCCCTAATTACATACAGCTAACATTGGTCACGCAATTAGCCGTCTTGCTTCACCGCTGAGGACGTGCAGGCCGTTTTTGCCTCGTTCCCTTGTCCAAGGTTTCCACCAGATCTAGATCAGATAGCTGTCAGCTGGCTGAGCAAAGGCTGCTTGCAATATAAGGAAACAAGACAGAGATCTGTGTCAGTGAATCTCTTGCTGTTATGTTAGGAAGGTAAGCATTCCACTACGACATGATCTCACAGAGAGATGTTTGCTGTGGCTAAGAAGGAACCCGTTGTCAGAATTTCAAAAGCACTTGGACTGGGGCCTGAAACCATACCCTCGTCTGGCAAAGTGACAAGGCTTGAGCTCCTGCCAGTTGTGAGAATATTAATATATTCTGGCGGTATCCGGTATCTAGTAATGGAAGAGTTGATCCGTCCGTTTGTCTCTCTCTGCATCCGTCCGTCACAGTGATACTATGGCAGTCGGACAAACTTCACGAGAAGTAAATATCGAATGCTTTCGATCGCTTTGCTATAGTTCATCGTTTTTGTCCGATTATGTAAATGTAACCATTTGAAATGGGAATTGTGTGAATATGTCGGCCGATGGGCAGAATTCACAAGAAAAAAAAACGAAGGGACGTGATCAATGTCGGATGTTAACAACTACTTACGCTAAGCCCTGGCCAGAAGTGAGGCAGTATATCTGATAGTATCTACGTAGTTCACTGAATGACAGGAGACAGAAGTGGTCCTAGAGAGAAGATTCAGTCAAGTATGTATTGATTCAGAGCTCTTAAATGTGATTAGTAACAGTGGAAGTCTGCGGGTCTGCTTCTTTGGAACTGTTTGTTCAGATAAAGGAATCATAAGCATTTGGAAATAAAACGCTCACAACAATCCTAAAGTTAAGCGCACACTATGACGTCGGCTATACTTTGCAACGAGATAGAATTAAAAGAAAGTCTAGATCTTTCGGAGCTCAAACCAGGATCGCTGGAGCTCCCGCTCGGCAAAAATTGACGGCGGTAGACGATTTTCCGATCGATCAGCACCGTCACCTTCCAATGTAAACTGTTATCGTCGATGATTAAGCGCCGTCGGAATCGATCGTGACGCAGTAAACGAGAGTAAACGCGAGTTTTTCGCAGCGAATGCGCACAGAGTTCACCGAGTTCTTCGCTACGACGGAAGGCTGGGAAGTCGGCGATCCTATGATGGAGAAAAACTGAAAGTTGTCAGGCGACCGGCGCGAAACTGGCCCTCGCACTCCGAGTGCGAAAGTCGGGAAAAAGCCGTTGCGAACACAGAACGATGCAAATCAGCCTGTTCGGTTTGCAGATTCGTCTGTACGCATACACATGCAGATGCGCATTATATCGAAGGCCATGTTTAGGAGTATGCGACATCAGATTTCGCTGTTGAACCTGCAGGTAAGGCGCGCTGCATATTATGCGGGGTCAACTTAAAAAATGTGCACGTTGTCGGTATGGTCAATGATATTATTATTCCTGCAGCGTTCACGAATTTGGCTAAGTTATGTATTAAAAAGACATCAAGCATTAATCTTCCTATTTTTAGGAGTTGAGAAGGCACTAAGCACTTGCTCACCATATCGGAATGTGATTACTTGATTGAGAATTCAAATGCCACTAACGAACAGCTTTGTAATAGCGGGATGTGTAATTCTTCGAACGTAGGTCTGGTAAACATTCATTTTAACGGCAACGCTGAATATCTAGGATTACTCATTCAATTTCATACAAAATGTAATGCTTTAAAAGCTAAAATGAAAAGTTAAGATATTTTCCTGCGAAGACAAGGGTTTTTGGACAGAACGGCTTCAAAAAAGTAGGAACGATAGAGAGTCACGACCTAGCGCTGCGTAAACAATGACATCTCAAAGTCACAAAAAATTAAAAACATTAGGCTGATTCAAGTGCGGACTGCCTAACTAGTGGCCGCCTCATCCTTAAACGTTTGCGACCCCTTCTAAGGTCAGAAGACGCTTTTGCAAATCATATTGAAGGATATGCTCTGTAAGGTGACCTGCAACCGCTGGAGCGAAATAGTAAAGAAAGTACAACTGATAGATCTTAAGGTCCACTGCAGTAGACAAGGAGGTGCAGAACAGAGGCGGGGAACAATTGAAAAGGCTACATAGTGCTGTCCTCGGGCTCAAATGAGAACCAGACGGACTCAATCGGATGGCAAGCAGCTGTGTAATGTAAGTCTCATCCGGCAGAGAACGAAAAAGGGGAGGCCAAGTATATCCTTCCGTCTAACATTTTTCTCCTTATCGCTCCCTACTTCCAGTTTCATTTGTAAACTTTCGTTGACAAAAATGAACTAATATTTGTTAGGCGCTGCTCTTACTCACTTAGGAGCCAAGAGAGAATCGCTTACCAGTGTTTTGATCGAAGTAAGGGCAACGTGAACCCTTTCAACTTACTTTCTTCCTTACATAGAAAGGTAAAAGGTATATGTACATATTATCGGGATTGGACAGACAGCAATCGCAGATAGAGCTCACCGAAGCTAACTATTAGACAAACGGAAAAGATTTTCCAGAATTTTGAGCGCAGCTATTGTCTTAACAAGGAATTGTGTTCTACGTGGAAATCCAGCTCCAAAAAGAGGAGAAGGAAAAGGACAACATCTACGCTGCAACGACAGAGTTGGCACGTTGAATATTGAAAGCTTTGCAGGTGGACTTTGAGCTGAACTTTTATCCGTACACGACGAGGAACTAAAGTCAACTTCATATACGGAATGTTTGAAAGCATTGTTTGATTTGGAGCGTCAGTACATCCGTTATGAGGAGAACTATTCAGAAAGGAAATAGTCGCTGTGAACGGAAAAGCGCCACCCCACCTCACCGTGTCGTCGCCTGCGTGAAATGGGTGTGAGCAGCCGATTGGAAAAGGACGTCATAGGGTGACACCTGATACCTTTGCTTGCTTTCTTGAGCCTTTTGTCTTTGCAAAGCCCCTTCCATCAGTATTCTCGCTTTCGCAAACTGAACGCACACCAAATTTAACGCCCGTGAAGACAGTGATTCCAGCACAGCGCTGTTGTTATGTTTGGAAGAACAAATATTTTATTTTAATTTTTTGCAAAAAACAATGACTAAGAAGCTACTAAAATCATGAACGTAAAATTACTAAATTAAAAAATCAAGAATGAGAATTTAAGAATTACTAAATTAGAGAATTAGGAATTAAATTCATCAAAGGCAAAGGTCGTCGTTTACCATCGAACTCAATTGTAGGATGCGCCACGCATTTCACCACCACGGGATGTCGTAGAGACAATTTGAATTCCTATTTGGTATGTTCATAGAGGGCGCGTGTAGCGCAGTCGGAGGAGGCGCCGGGTGCCGGGTGCACCCGATACCAGGTTCCTGGTTCGGATTTTCCGCTCAGGCCAACCAAGCCTTCCATCACTCCGGGGTCGGTGAATTGGTACCAGACGTGTCTGGGAAGGATAAAGCGCTGAATTGTTCACCGGCTGGCCACCGCAAGTCATTGTATGGCCAAATACGCATTCAAATCGCCTCCACGACATCCCGTAGAAGTAGAATGCGTGGCGCATCCCAAAAGGGATTGAATAACTCCGTCCTTTATCCTTTATGCACATAGAACGATTTTCGGTGGTCAACCGATAAACAAGTCAGCGATTTATCCTTCCAAGGAAAGTCTGCCATCAATTCACCGACTCTGGAGATGTAGCAGTCACGGTTGGCCTGGACAAAAGATATCCTTGTGGAAAGAAGGGTGTCATTGCCCAACTATAGCGTCAAAGTCGTAAGAAAAGGAACCGGATGAGTTGTTTCTAGCAGCTCTAACTCAGCTCTGGTTGCAGTGTAAGCGATTAGGTTGGGGATGGTTCTGTCATTTTCGCAGCCAATATTCAAGAAGTCACAGCTCCACTCAGATAGCATATCTTCGCACAGTCTAAAAAGTATCCGGACCACCTTACAGAGGTTGACTAGCTTCATTGAAACTCTGGTGACGTAGATGGCATAAAATCATGGAGTGCGTACAGTACCGGACACGTCTTTTGAATATATGCCGCAAAAGCAGCGGTTTTGCGGTTTTTGCGTCGTTCGGGTATAACTTGCCCAATAGTCACCTATTTGAAAAACTAAGTGCATGATGGGGCTCAAAAGCTCGAGCTCATCGTTTGGTATACATAGTTCATTTGGAGCTATGAAAAACGTTCGAAGTTGAAAACTTGCGCTCCATTGCCAGCGGCGTCCATCAGCGAGTTCCAAGTTGCAAACCGTCGCATGCTCTTGAAAACGTGCGCCCGGTACCGTATTTCGCATACTGTGGGATGACCGGCATTATTCCTGTTAAGAGATTATTTCGCCAGCTGAATAAAGACTAGCCAGGTACAGCACTGTATCGCAAATATTTTTTATTGCGGAAAATGTTGATCGCAAAGTTGCTAAACTGGAGGAGGATTTTTGACACCTACGGGAATTTACTCACGCAAAAAAAGTATTCGGCCTTTAGGAATAGCAGAATTCAAACCTAACTGCTTCAATTTTAAGCCTATCACTTAATTTTTCACTACTGAACAGCGATGTAGTGGTTTAACCGGAAATTAGAAACACCTAGTGAATCGGCCACGCTTTGCTTCAAACATTGATAAACGACTTATTACCGTGTAAAAGACCTCGAAAATTTTATCGATAGGTAAAATACAATCATAACGTTACCTTTATTCCCTCCCATGTTCGTTCCTTGTCACAGGCTGCAACTCATTGTAACAGCGATTTTCCTCTTCATGGCTGAATGTCCGTCCGATGCATCGGCTATTGTTCCATGATGAGATAACCTGGTAGCCAATTGTCATAATTTTCAACTGCTTCTGATTGAATGAAGGAGTCAGCAAGAACTAAATGAGAAACCTCCACCACGTCTACATTTCGAAGCGATTGTAATAAGTTCAACTGCTTAATTTTTTGAAGGGAATATATGGACAACCGAATTTCGTTTCTTGACGTGTTTCGTGTTTTAGGTTTTGAAGGTTTTACTCATCCATAAAATGCATGAATTAATAGAATATGAGTCCATCCGATGCAAGGACTTCTTGGGGAAGTAACTGCGTTCACAACCTCACATTACCCATCGCGTCAGATCAGAACTTATGCGATAAATGATGCTTTAAAAGGAAATGAAAACTAAAGTGTTCCTAGTAGCTTACATGAACTATATGGAACTCTAATCTGCTGAGAAAAGCGATCAGACTCGATTGATCAGCCACGAAGTCAAAGATAAACTAACAAGATCGGCGAATAGACCGACCTTGCGCGTACGGACGAAGAAGCGAGAGCGAGCTTTCTCCGTCGAACTACAGGTTTCGCCGCCTCCCTAGGCCGGTCGGCGCCCTGAAGTGAGAAACGCGCGATCGGGTTCAAGGGACACGCATTAGCTTGAAAAAGCGACCAAGTGAAATTCCCAGAAAACCGCTGATGTACTTAAGACGCTTCCATCTGTCTACTGCCCTTGAACGGCGTTCCAGTTCCCAGGATCACCATGAGAGGGTGGTTTCAAGGAATCTGTCCTGGTAGATGACCCAATCTTAGGTTTACAAACAGTTCACTACTGGAAAATATGGCTCTCAATAAAGGAGATAAAATGAGGAGCAAGAGGTACATAGGACAGCAAGTGGCCGGAACAGGATACAGAAAGACTGCAAAACACTTCCAAGGTTTAATATTTGAACACTTAAATATGTAGTGCGCGAAATTCTATTTCTGGATGAGTTTCAACGACTTTCTTTGGCATGTGCAGCTCACCCTGCTGCTTCGAAAGCCATGGAATTTGCTAGATAACGGCGAGGTTGTTTACACTAATGAGCAAGACTGCTTGAACTATATCGTTTCTTATAATCACTTAAAGCCAGGATCACCTGATCCTTAGAATTTTTCCTTCTCAATAATGGCTTACGGGTCGGGAAAACGTACAAAGTTGATATTTTTCGGCTGAGCAGTGGAGTCCATAAAAGTAGAGTACGTGATACAAACAATAAGGTACTGATTCCTGCCGGGCTCATACACACTTCACATCCCGTTCTATAGCAACGGTAACCTTGATCGAACTGGAAAAATGTCACCACATTGGTTGCGCTTTCATCTAGGGTGCGTTCTGCAACCAGACTTCGGTTCACCAAGAACCTATGAGAGAGAAACTGAAGACGCCTTCTGTGTCAAAGCGGGCGATGAGACCTTCGCTTTCCATTCGAGAGCGAACGAGCGAGCCAGGAATAAACCGCTTCTCCAATGACTGCGATCGACGAAAAATACATTTGTGTGCTTAGGAAAAGACCAGGACAGTGCTGGATAAAAGTGGAACGCTATCAACGCAGTGTCGTCATACTGAAGGGAAGAACAACTGGTTTCGATCACTTGGTGAAACCAACGAAGATTTCATCCCGTGGAACACCCTGCCAGGTGGAAGAAATGGAGGAATAAAAGTACTATGAGACGAAACTCCACAAATTCATTCAGTAGTTCCACGTTTAGATGCTGCTGTTGAAGAACAAGTTGAAATCATTAACTGCTATCGATAAGTGCATTAAGGCAATGTTCGGGGACCAAGCGAAACAAAATGAGCTGGCCATAACATTTCCATTAAAACGCTGGGACGAGCCGTCGACGAAGCACCAGGCGTAAATTGCTTCTAGAAAATGATAAAGGATAAAGAACAGCGCCCAGTTTGGCAACAATTCCTCGAACTATGAGGGAAGAGAGGCATCTTGGCCTTTATGGGAACTTAATCTGGAATCGATCCAGGATCCAGACGAGAACCACGTTTTCAGCCAACTCTGTCTAAAGTACAACGAATCCGCGGGTATAGGGGTAGAGATATTCACGAGGAAGCCTGCATCTCTGTCTCTTACCATATCTCTACCCCGTATACCCCCGCATACCCGCGGGTTTAATTGCTGATGAATTCGGCCCCTGGCGAAGCTGATGAAGTGAGAAAATTCGTTTTGCAAGAAAACAATTAAAATTAACAAAATAAATAGAATAAGCATAATCCCAATAAACGCTCTAAACGGAAGATATTTCTGCCGCGGCATGGCTCTCTTGTTTAGTGACTATGTGTTATAGTTGTGCCTTCGAAATTTTTCTGAATGTCTGAATGGTTTCGCATGCCCGAAAATTTCGAATATTCGAATAAGAATATATTCGAGAAACGGTTTTCTGAATACTCCAATTCAAATAAATCCGAAAAACGCGACTTTTTGAATACTTGAATACAAATATTCAAATTCGAATGAAAACCATTCGAATACCTATTCGAATAGGTCACTCGAGCGCAACTATACCATGTGAAATACATCGGGGACAGCTGTAAAGGTCTGAAGGACCTGGGTGAACTGTGCCAGTTATTTTGCTCGTACAGCCACTTTGCAACGCCTAGCCTCTGCTCCTTGAGCGTCCACGCTAACCTCCTCCGCCGCAGGATAATTGACGATGCTACAATGGCATTCTGGTGAAGGTCGTCCCTGCAAAAATTCGAGTGCCGTATTGCGTCGGATTGCAGCGCGACGCATCAAGACCGTGGATTGCGCCAGACGGTCTTCGTTTGAACGTCGATACGTTTCCTTAGTTCCGATAGAGAAACGGGTATGTATGGCGGGCAGTACAGGGTCTGATTCCAAAAGAAGACACAAGTGCCTCCATCTCCTGCAATGGTGTTGGGAGCAAGTGGGCTACCTGACGACATACATAGAGCACACCTCCCTCATTTTCATCCCATCGAGGTTTAGGTAGTTTTTACAACCATTTTTAGTACTGCATTCATATTACATTACAGGCATTTGGCAGCACAGTCGGAGGAGTGCATCCGATTCCAGGTTCATGGTTGAGATTTCTCGTCTATGAGAACCAAGCCTTCCATTCCTCCGGGGTCGGTGAATTGGTATCATACTCGTCTGGGAAGCATGAATCACTGACCTGTTCATCGGCCGGCCAATCATAGCATAGGCTAAATACGTAAAATTAAATCAAATTGCCTCCACAACATCCCGTGGAAGTAGAATGCGTGGCGCATACCAAAGAGGCTGAGTTGTCGTTTGTCCTTTATTCACATTACATGTGCTCATACTTTGATTCTTTGCTGTAGTTCGCTGAGGCGAAGGAGAGAATATAGCGCCCGTAGCATAGTGTATTAATCTTGTACTCGCAGACCCTTCAATTCAAGCAGCCAAACTCCCAAAGTACCTCATTAAGTGTCATGAAGTCCTAAAAACTTTGGCGCATTTGTAGGACGACGAATCCACGTGACGAGGTAAAATAATTTGGAAAGCACTAGCCGTTGAAATGTGGAAGTCCGACTTATGCTGCCGCTCTTTAATTCAGAAATGCCGTAAGGTTACCGACTATGTGCAGTGCAGCAAATTCGCTATTCTATAATGAGGTTAACGCATGAGTGTAGTTAAGAACTATATACACAGCTCTAAAAAAACGCAGACGAGTTGAGTAATTAGTTATAGGCCGGAGAAAGTAGATAGGAAAGACGTACTAGAGTAGCTGGAGCGTGCTGCAGGAGCTGCAGGTGCAGTCTACTTCATTTAAGGAAACACTTATCAAGGCTGAATTATTCTAGAAAATCACAGTGTTTAAGACTATGTATGTACTTTTGAGAAACCCAATGGCGTGCAAAGATAGACAGCCCATAGGGTTCGTTCATCCCTTAAAGGCGTTGACCTTCAGACCTTATCGTTAGGTTTTTGTAGGAACGGAAAAACAGCGAAAAGGAGTGCCTGAAAGGTACAACAATAGATCATAAGCTGCCTTCCTTTTCAAGCCTAATCCGTCCTTCCACAGCAGAACGCATTTGCCTGTAAAAGCATACTCCTATCAACAAGGGAAAAGGTGTAAGAGCGACCCGCAGTCCATCTGTACAACTTTGTACCTAATAGCCAGGAAATTCTAGCACCTTTGATTTTATTTTATCAACCTTGTCAGAGGGAACGACTTCTGCAATACAACGCAAGAAAGGAGGTCGAAAAATGAAAAATAAAGAACAAAATCGTGAAGTAAGGGTCACGTCGCGGTGTCCAATGCTACGAAAATGGTGTCTCGTTAAGCTGGAAAAGATCCTGTTTAGGTTCGGCCTTCCATAAATCTCTTGGCATGACGTTGCTCTACTATAAAATGACATTGATAAGCCGTTGACGAAGATTTTTGACGGCTCTGTTCCGCATGACGTTTTCACAACTTTCCCTTTTTCGGAGATTGGAAGATTCCTGAAAATTTAAGGGAAATTGAAATTGAAAGGCGAGTGGTTTGTTCAGCGTAGCCAGGATTGGTATAGACATTTATTGCGCCCCATTGTCATCTTCTTCGGAGGCTGGAAAAGTCGAAGTCATTTAAGAAACTACTCTCCCAGATCCACTTCATTCTGCAGGAACCCATCCAAAAAGACCAAGAGACTACGAAAACGATGCTGTAAGAAATCGAAAACATGGCTAACCTTAGATGCGGACAGAAGAGTCTACCGTCACCCTAGCTGGACGAAAGATGGGTGAATGAGCTTAGAGCCCTTGGGACCAACCACCTAGGGACCTAGTGGGTCATGACCCAGAGGCTCTGAAAAAGGCGACGACGCCGAAACGCAAGCCGAAAGGAAGACTTGCACCAATATTAGCTACGCTGAACAAGCTAATCGTCTATTGCAACATCAAGGATGCCAAGGTTCATCGAGAGCCGAACATAGAAATTGAAAGTTTTTGAAAGCTAAAACGTTCAATTTCTATTTCATTATTATTTCTGGCGAATTTTTCTGCCACAATACAATGAATTATAGCCAGAATAAAACTTTTAAAAATGTTGGTCAACAGCTTAGCTAAGTCATATTACTGAAGACGCCCATTGTGAACAATGCCGGTCAGCCGAGATCGCCATAGAGGTATATACATTAATGTGTGAATAAGTAACTCTTTAGATTGTGCTGTAATGTGCATCACCTGTATCACCTGTCGTCCCGTTGATCATCGACTTGCTCGAGCGGGCGCCAGCGGCGTCTCCATTCGTCCCTGTCGCGTGCCAGAGTGGTCCAATGGATCCTCCTCGCTCGAGGGACACGAAGAGCGTCATATCGGTCGTTCAGGGCTTTCACGAAGAAGTCCGACCAACGCGTTGGTGGGCGTCCCGGTGTTCTCTTGACATCCCGCGGAATCCAGTCGGTAACGGCTCTCGTCCAGCGGGTGTCTGCGAAGCGCATTACGTGGCCGGCCCACCTAATTTTCGACAACTTGGCCCACGCGACAGCGTCTCTGATCTTCGAACGTCGGCGAAGCTCGGAACTCCGGAGGCCTTCTCTCACTTGCGTGAGTCGTGTCACTCCGAGCATCGTCCTTTCGATTCCACGCTGCGTGACGCTGATAGCGTTTTCATCCTGCTTTCGCATAGCCCAGGTCTCTGAGGCGTATGTTAGGGCAGGAAGAACGGTAGAGTCGAATAGGTGGGCACGGAGTCGGACGTTCTTCGTCTTCTTCGCGATTTCTTCGACGCTCTTAAAAGCTCCCCAAGCCGCTCGTTTCCTCCTGCTCAGCTCCGGCGCTAGGTCGTTGGCCATATTGACTTCGCGACCCAGATACACGTAGCTGGAGCATTCGGAGATGTTCGTTCCGTTGAGCGAGAATGGGGCATCAGAAACTTGTACGTTCCTCATGAACATCGTCTTCGTAAGATTCAGCTGCAGTCCAACATTCCCACATACACGATCGAAGTCGGCCAGCATTCGCTCCGCCTGGCTGATGCTCGGTGTTATGAGCACGATGTCGTCAGCGAAACGAAGATGGTGCAGCTGCTGGCCGTCGACCTTCACTCCCATGTGTTCCCATTCTAGTTCGCGCATGACGTTTTCGAGGGTGGCGCTGAAGAGCTTCGGGGATATGGTATCCCCTTGCCGAACCCCTCTCCTTACGTCGATGACGACGTCGTTGTAGAATGGAGAGATCTTGGTCGTGAATCCACTGTACAGCTCTCGAAGGACTCTGATGTACAGAGTAGGAACGCCCTGAGTGAGCAGGGCTTCGTGGACCGCTTCAGTCTCGACGGAGTCGAATGCCTTCTTCAGGTCGATGAACGTAAGGCACAGCGGCAGCTTATACTCTCGCGACACTTCGATGAGCTTCGTAATGGTGTGTATGTGGTCGATCGTGCTGAATCCTCTCCGAAATCCTGCTTGTTCGCGTGGCTGTCCTTCATCCAGCGTTCTGCTGATCCTATTCAGGATGACTCGAGTGAACAGCTTGTAGACTACGGACAGCAGGCAGATCGGGCGATAGTTGCCAATGTCGTGCACGTCTCCCTTTTTGTACAGCAAGACGGTCTTGCTGGTCTTCCACTGAGATGGAACCTTGCACTCCGACAGGTATCGTGTGAAGAGCCGCGCCAGGGTGTTGATGAGCGCTGGCGGGAGGTTCTTCAGGTGTTCGGGTCTGATCCTGTCAGGGCCGGGTGCTGTACGTTCTTCATCGACGAGATGGCGTGTCGGATCTCGGAAGGGAGAACAGAGAGAACGACGTATCCATCCTGCGGAAGATGGCATGGGGGCAGGTGGACGTGGCTATCGAAGAGATCGGAGTAGAAGTCGTGGATGATCTTCTCCATGGTCCTTCTGGAAGAGGTGACAGTTCCGTCAGGACGTCGGAGAGCGGTCATCTTGGTCCTGAAGTTGGCGAAGTTTTGGCGGGCATTGCGGATACTCAACCCTGTCTCTGCTGATTCAGCCAACACTTCCGCCCTTCTCTCCTTGAGATCTTCCTTTATCGCCGCTCTGCATAGCTTCGCAAGCTCGGACGTCAGCTGGTAGTTGCCTGACTCTCGTGCTGCTCCACGCTGGCGTATAAGCTCGAGAGTTTCCGGAGACAGGCGTCTCTTGGTGGTTTTCAAGCTCTCGGCTCCCTTAGCACTATCGTGGAGATGGTGCACGAAGCGATCGTATTCCTCGTCGATGTTGTCCATGACGGCATCTTTCCAAAGGCCGGCAAGAGAGGTGTAAAGGTCCCAGTTGATGGTCGTTCTGGGATTCCTCTTCTTGAACTTCGCGGCCTTCTCTCCTTGACGCGAAAAGCGAAACCTCGCGCGAAGGAGGCGGTGGTCCGATCCCGTGTAGAACTTGGGGACAACGGAGACGTCGGTCAGGCAATACTTGCAATTGAAAATGATGTGGTCGATCTCGTTGTGGAACTGGCCACCGGGAGATTCCCAGGTCCATCGTAGGGAGGGAGGCTTCTGGAACTGCGAGTTTCCATGGATGGTCTTGGTCGACATGATAAACTCAGACAGCCTTTCACCTTGCTCGTTCCACTCCAAACCGTGGGTTCCAATGTGAAGTTCTTCCGGCGACCTTCGCGGTCCGATCTTGGCGTTGAAGTCGCCGACGATCACCTTGTAGAAGGTGTGATCTTCCCTATAGAACTTCTCCAGCTCCACGTAGAAGGCTTCGACCTCTTCGTCGTCGTAGTCGGATGTTGGGGAATACGCAACGAATACGGTCAAAGCTGGCACGGAACCACATCGCTTCAGTCGCAGACGTCCGATTCGGGTTGTCAGAGACTCGAACGAATCGATGTTCATGGCCAAGTGCGTGTTGACGAGGACACCAACGCCGCCTACTCCCCTGCTGTCGCATGTTCCGAGGAACAGTTCTTCTCCGGAGTCGTAGGCGGCGTGTAGGTGTGTGGTGTCTTCTCGTCTCGGTCAGTCCGATGACGTCGTACTTGATCTTCCTGGCTTGCACCATCAGGTCCTCGACGGATGCTTCCGATGCAAGTGTGCGGGCGTTGTAAGTACAGATCGTCATCCTAGTCCTTCTCAATTTGCGCAGCCTGGTTAGACCCTGAGATTTTAGCAGCCTCTCCGTACTCGTCCTTCCCATCGCTGCAGAAATTTATTTATTTATTTATTTATTAATTTGCACAATATAGTGCGCACAAAAAAACAACAACATGGACACGGTAAATCGCAGAAAACACAATGTGAAAAACAAGAAGTTAAAAGCCATCTACGACAAAAACTTAAATTAGTTAACTGACTAAATTATAATTCAACAAAGAAGGGCGGAACTGCAAATTAGAAGAAATCCGGCCAATTCTGTGCAAAGTCTTCTAAAAAAAGAGGATAGAACGGGGCAGGGAAGGGGCCGAGGAAGGATGAGAATTTGACGGAGAAGATCAGTGGACCGCCAACACTGCAAGTCGTGGGATCGGCTCCGGATACCAACTTAGTAGGTCCGTCAACTCCAACAAATCTCATACCTTATGGCTGCTGGGGGAGCAACAGAAGGGTTTTGTGCACACTCAGCCTGACATCTCATACAAGACCGGTCTCTCAAGCAGTAAACTATTGGATGAAGAGCAATTAGAAAACTAACCAAAAAAAGTGAACTAGGAAGAATAGAAACTAGGAAACAATCGAAAAACTGATAGGAGAGCAAAGTAAGAAGCTAAGAATATTTGTAGACGTATGCATATGCATAATGAAGAACTAATACTAAAGGATGAAAAAGAACAAATGAAGAGATAACACGAAAAAAAGTTCTAGTAAACCAAAAAACAAAAAAATAAAATAAAATAAACCAAAAAAATAAGAATAAAAAAGTCCCCACTCTAACTAATGTCAGGAATGTGGAGTGTGGAAAGCAAGTCAATTTTTTTCAGTCTACTTCGAAAAACTTTGTGATTGGGCGCTTCAAGTATGGTAGGAGGCAACATTTGCAACCAACGGGCTCCACGATACAAAAGTGAATGGAAAACCTTCTCCTTATTTTTCTTCTTTATCTTGGGATAGTGGAAGCAGTACTTATTATGACGACCTTGAGATGGCACGAAAACCCAGTACTTGCTAGCCTTCAGCCTTGACTCACCCTTGAGGATTTTAAAACAGAAAATTAGATCGTTGAAGACACGCCTATAAAGAAGACTTTTGAGGTTAAAGATTTTGAGCCTTTCCTTATATCCGGGAATCATTCTAGTATTTGTGGTATTTGGGAAACACCTGTAGAACAAGATTTTTGTGAATGTCTTTTGAACCTTTTCAATTTTTTCCTGACTCTTTTTTGTGCAGGGGCTCCAAACTTGGGAGCAATACTCCAAAATTGGAATGACGTATGTCTTATATAAGGTGACCAGAATTGAGCTGTCGTTACATTTCAGATTCCTAAAAATGAAAAAGAGGGTAGAAAATGCTTTTCGCACCATAATATCAATATGATTCGAGAATTTCAACTCTCGGTCCAAGAAAACACCAAGGTCACGGGGTTCCGTTATAGATGGTAGCAATCTATTATTAAATTTGAATTCTGTAGCTTGTAAGCTTCCAAGGTGAAATACCATGGTCTTGGAAAGGTTCACTGGTATTTCCCAAGTTTCAGACCACTCCATCATCATATTTATTGATTGAGATAAAGCTTCGCAAACTTGCGTTTTATTGTCACTGTTGTAGACACCATAAATCTTTATATCATCAGCATACATCTGTACCTTCACTTGAGGGTGAGTGACTAAAATTGTTGGAAGGTCACAGGTGTACGCAAGAAAAAGGACTGGCGACAATACTCCACCCTGAGGAACACCACTATTGCAGTCATAGCATCTTGAAAAAGAACTTCCTACCCTTACACGCATACGCCTTCCGCACAAGTATGAGCGCAGCCATTCTAAAAGAGGCCCTATAACGCCCAGTTGGTGAAGTTTACTGAGAAGTTTTTTATGGTTAACTTTGTCAAAGGCTTTTGACAAATCAAAATACACGACATCAACAGAATCTCCATTATTCAAAGCCAAATTCCAGTCAAAGATGCAGTCAGCCAGCTGAGTGGAGGTGGAGGCGCCTGTCGTGAAACCGTGTTGCTGACAAGGAACTAAGTTTTTCCGAGAGAACCACGTAACAATCTTATCTCGCACAATCTTTTCCATTATTTTCATTGGTGTGGGCGTTATGCTTATAGGACGGAAAGAAGAGAGCTGTACTGATTTTGGATTTTTTGGAATGGCTGTAACAATGGATTCCTTCCAAATCGAGGGTACCTCACAACAGGTTAAAGAAATATTCAGAATCATCGACAGGGGTCTATAAAGGGAAGTGGCACATTTCTTGAAGATAATTTGTGGAATTCCGTCAGACGTTACAGAAGAAGAGCACTTCAGTCGTTTCATAATTTTTAAAACGTCATCGGGGCTTATCATAAAGTTTTCAATGCTTTCGGTTTCGTCCATGTTCGCAGGTTCAAACCAATCGTTCGATTCACAGGGGATATCTTGTGAGCTCGAACTAAAGACAGAGGCAAAAACGCGTGCCAGCGCTTCCGCTTTTTGAAGATCACTTATATGCATTGTGCCAGTGTCATCCACAAGAACAGGAAGCTCTGTCTGTGGCTTCATCTTTCTCCGAATGAAATGGGGGCTCTTTCGGGGTCAGGTGAATGAGGCCCTTTAGTGCTGCTGTGTTTGACTTCCATACAACACGGGTAGCTAGTCAGGCTCTGTCGTGCGGGCGAAGAACTCCGGGCAGCCAGCCAGACTGCCCGAAGGGACGGGGCGAGATTTTGAGGCGGCCTCGAATCGCCTTACGATGTACTCCCAGTCTACCGAGTGCAAGCTTTTGGCCAAGCCGACACAGTTACAATCCGCGCAGTCACGGACACATCCGCGCACACTGTGCACGGACATGCCGCTCCCACGCACAAGGAACGCATCGACCCGACACAGCAGGAGCAAGGAGTCCATCCCCTGCATCCCACCTGCGTCTCTGGGCAGTACACGGTCGCATTTGGTTCGCGTTTAATTCCCCTATCCACCACCCGGGGACGCGCCACATGGCCCTGCGACAAGCGGCCCGAGATCCCTCTTAACAAGAGAGCCCGAAGGCTCTCTATCGAGGGAGATCCGTGGAATGTGCCTCGAGTTTGGCAAATTCCAATTTTTTAAAACTAAACATGGTTCTGTTGCAGTAATCATGAAGGATTTTGTGGAGAAGCTTAGTAGACCACTGCTCTCTTGCAAGGTCAGGACCTGGACGACCAATCTTCGTAAGGCCAAGATTAGAAGGGTACATGCTGCAGACAGATTAGATCATAAATATCCGAACAGCCTGTGAATATGGAATGTAGGAGCAGTGAGACGACGTGGGGGCGCAAGGCGCCGGAATGTGGTCGTTTACAGTATGCGCCGTCCTTCATATGCCATGCCAAACGTGCCTCAATTGATCCCTATGTGAATCATCTGCCCGCCGAAGAAGGAGCGGAGAGATGAGGAGTGGAGGAGATGGCATTCAGACGGAGGTATGACACCTTTGCAAACAGTTAGTGAGAGAATCGACTCAGCAGCAACCATACCGCGAGAGAAAGGGCGTAAGACAATGGACGACATACTCTTACCAAGAACTCGAAGAACTACCACTCTTAGGCTTCTCTTCTGCAGGATGCTTTTTCTCTCCGAATTGCAACTGGCTTCACTTACTCTTCCTCACAACAAAAGAGACGTTGAAAGGTGCACAAATGATGATCGGAGCCTTCTCATCGCTGCCGGTGAACGTTTCCTACGCTAAAGACTAGGCCTGACTTGAAGGCTGTAGGACTCCTATATGATCTAATTCCTTGTACTAGTACACGTAACTTCAACGTAGGGTTAGAATTGTTAGCAGAAGAGAAAGATTTGGCCCTATCCTTACTTACAAGGTCTTGTTCGGACACTCTTGAATGAAATCACATGGGCTTTTTCGACTGAGAGCTTTAAATACTAGGGTAGGATCCAGGAAACTACATATCAAACGGCGAAGCGTAATGTGAAGCGAAACGTTTTTGTTATCAAAGCTGGTGTTGAGTTGGAAAACTGACGAGGAAATACGAGATCGCGCTCAATTGCGAAATTCCTACACATAAAGGCATTTTAAATAAGTATCTGACATCCTGATCAAGGGTGTGCGCTGACCTGCCGCCGGTAAATTTTTACCGCATACTTTTAACGCGGAAATGTGCCGATAAATTCCGGTAAATTCGGTAAATCCGTTAATTTTTTTAAATTTAGTATTCCCTCAAAACAATTAGTTTTCAGCGGCGGTGATGTAAAAGAAAATAGTAAAGCTTTTCACCGAAGCATCATCACGTTCATAAAAACCATATCATCTTCATTTTATCCTGCATACGTCATCCTAAGGCAAATAAGGCCCTGAAGGCAGCGAGCATCCTGCAACAAACAAAGCAAGCGGAAGCCTAATAATGCGCAAGTATAACGATCTATTTTGTGGGTGCTTTAAAAAATGAAAGCTTAATTGAAGCTCTACAAAAACATTTCTGGAACATCTGACGTTCATTCGAACATTGCTATATTTCTTTTGGATTAACACTCTAACTGCTTTTCGAAATTATCACAATGAACATAATTTCATTCGATGAAAGAATGATTTCCACCTTACACTACTACTTTTTTGAACTATTAAGCTGTACTTTGGAGCAAAGCCAGACACTTCATAAAAAACAACGAAACGTGACATGATAACGAACTTCTCTCCCTTCTTATACGGGAAAACAGCTTAAGAGTCCACCAGATCAGGTAGACTAGCGGAGTACATTCCGATGCCTTACATTTTGGACTAAATTACGGGAACAAGACATGAGCGTGTCTTTTCCTTTTTCCTCTGGCGATAGTCTATTCTGAGAACTTCAATATCTTTAGTCCAAATTGTCTCATGTCATGTGGGGAATGTCAGCGCGAGGTACTATTCCAGTGGAGCGCGCTTTCACACTGGAGCGCACAATCTCCGCCTCCTGATGTGGACATGGATGTTTTAATGAGTTTGAGACCACGAACGCTAATAGCAAGTTATCAGAGAAGATAGAAGCAATCACTTCTAAACTGAGATCGGTACTGTGTTTCCTTCTACATTCGATAGATAGGAACATGATTTTATATGAAAAAAGTCAAGTTTTCCAGGAAGTTTGGGAATTTACTTTTTTTTGCGATAAATTCTTTTAACGAAATCTTCGTTAAAAGAATTTATCGCAAAAATGCTGGTAAATCCGTTAACCGGTAAATCGTCTACCGTTAAACGCACACCCCTGATCCTGATCCGCTGTATCTTATTCATGTTGACTTTATGATCTTTTCAGTAATACGGCTGTGATATTTAGCAGTTTTTCTGTCATCTTCACCACATAGGCATCGGCCTGCGTAGTAAACAGTTTCAATTACAGGCTTTCTTCAAAAACAACAAAATATCAGCCAAGCAATCTGAACAATCCCAATCCAATGATGAGGTCAGGAAGTAATATTGGGTTGATCGAAAAGTCTTGCGACACTTTACGCTACTGCCTGTTAAACTTGGTAAAGCTCTTACAGTATTGATCTTGTGTGGTTACATACGTCATTCTCGAAGCTTCCTCAAGCATACTATAGGCCTCGTCGAATACGAATGCAGCAACAATATCAACGATAAACAGCAGCATCCTACGAACTACCGTCTACTACGAATTTCTACAAGGCCGTTCCGCAAGGACTGCAGCCTCCAACATCTGCGTTGCATTCAAGGAGGAAGTCATTCACTATTCCATGGTGGCCCGTTGGTATCAGCGCTTCAAGGCTAGAGATATCTCTCTCGAAGATCGACCTCGTTCCGGACGCCCCTCTGTTGGACTCACCAGGAAACTATCTCAACGGTAGGTCGGAATGGCCCAAGTGTTGTATATGGGCAGAATCGCTTCTTTCTGGGAAACAACAAAATGCAAGTATCTCCACCCCAAACATAATTCTGCGCAGAGTTAGGGACAACAGAAATTGGGCCGTTAGCGGCGTTAGCCCTATCCCTGCACGCGAAGGGCGAGCTCAACTTGGCTGGAAACATCGATTATGGGAATTACGCCACCTCTCTACCCACTGCGCCACCATCACTCGCTCGTCATGGTTGTTTCCAGCCAACTTGAGCTCGCCCTCCGCCTGCAGGCATAGGGCTAACGCCGCCAACGGCCCAACTTCCGTCGTTCCTAACTCTGCGCAGAGTTGTACTGGGTCGAAATATTTGCATTTTGTTGATTCCCTGAGAGGCAATTCTGCCCATATACAAAACTTTGGCCGTTCCGACCTACCGTTGAGATAGTTTCCTAGTTAGAGGCATGCTTTACTGGTTGCTGGATTGTGAGACCGCAGTCACAGCAACTGTCTACGCTACCCAGCTCCAGAGCTTGGCCGACGCCATGCGCCAAAAACGTTCAGAACCGGAAAATGCCTACCTGCGCGTCCTCATGTCGCAAAAGTGAGTCGCGAGAAAATGCAGAAGTTAGTCTGGAAAGTTCTGCCCCATCCACCGTACATACTCTCCAAACCTTGCTCATTCAGACTACCCCCTGATTAGACAACAGGAAAAGGAGGTTTCTGAACACTTTTTCTCGCAGCCCTCGGAATTCTGGCGGAAAGGAATTGAAAGGCTGCCTGAAAAATGGGGGAGGATCTTGGACTTGGATGGGGAATATATCGTGGACTGAGTTTTTTTTTTTAGCAAATAGGAACAAATTTGAATATTGTTGTGCTAGTGTTGCAAGACTTTTCGATAAACCTAATATATAGACGGGAAGAAGACGAACTGTTCGAGCAGAGGTCGGGGAATGAGGATGTACCACTCAGCTAGCGAACCTTTTTAGGCACAACAAACGGCTTCGAATACCACCTCCAAACCATTATTCACTAGAACTTTCTAGTAGCTAATACAAGGAAAGCTACTCGAAAGTGTAAAATTGATGCTTGATGGGATGAGTGTAAGGTCTGATTTTTGATACCTTAATACGGGTGGATAAAGCTCATAGCTTTGTTGCAATGCTCATGCATTTTAAAACGGCTCTATCTCGCGCAGCTTACCGACTCGTCCAAATGGTGCCCATTGTTTCCACCGTCACAGAGTGTGTCGGTGGATTATGCGGAAACCAGATGGATTAAAACACCAGGCACGCGCTCGTTGTGGCATTGTCATATTTGTACCGGTTTTCCAACTACATGACGAGTAATGTACTACTAAAATGGGTATCATAACTTGGATAGCTACTAAAGGGCTGGAATAGCTAGAAGTGGTTTCTGTGGAAAGCTATGCTTAGAAATCTGCAATGTTCCAGAACAAATGGAGCAGTTGATATAAGAAAGCGAGTGAGAAATAAGTCAACATGGTTTTTCCTACAAGATAAACTTTCTACGAGCTAGAATGGAGATATAATTTAGCGAGAGACCGTCCAAACGGTGGCTTCGAACCAGAGGTGCACACAAAATTCTAGGCGTTAAATTTTTTAAACGCATTTTTGTCACGGAAAATTTTCGTTAAATTTCCGGTAAATCGCTAAATTGCGTTAAAAATGTAGTTAGTTGTGACCCATTATTCCAATTTGAAAAACATCGCGAAAAAGCAAGAAAGGGTAGACAGCAAAAGAAGCCAGCCTTACGCAACAAATTATCCTAACAGTGTGGAAGGAGAAGAAGCACGGTACTATTATTCAAGAGAACCGTACTCCGTAGGCTGGTGCATGCATTCTACCGGCATCGCATCTTAAAATGTAAGTTAGATCGGGCAGACCCGGAGTTCCCTCCCCTTTCTTAGTTCTCTGCGAAACCGTTGCAAATTTGGCTAGAGAGATCGTAAGTGGTGAGACCAGTTTCTAAGTGGTTTCGTTGACGTGCTCGGCGGCTCGGCGAAAAAATTTGCTAGCCTCTATATGAAAATAAATGAATCTGGTGAGCGCGACAACCCGTCTTCAGTTACGGCTGCTAGAACGGATTATTTATGTTTAATTCTTGCTGATTTCAAGTGTTTTAGGAGCAGTCCTAGTCGGGGGGATATTAGTGGGGACTAAAAGGAAAAGTGATAAACTGACTGAGAAGAAGTGCTTTAAAAATTCCGTTAAATTTCTGAAAAATTCGGTTAAGATTTTAAACAAAAATGCCGCTCATTCGTTAAATTCGCAGTATCCTATCCGGGAGTCGTTTCATCTTCGGTGATGGTGATCTGATGCCTGGTGTACGAGATGGCGGACTCGCCTGCACGAGGTAGAGGGTTTGAATGTGCGATTCCGTTCTGCCTGGTTATTAAGGCAAAGCAACTGTATTCGTGATAGGCATGTGCAGCAAAGTCGGAGGAGCTGCGGGCTGCCGGGTGCAACCGATACCAGGTTATTGGTTCGGATTTTCCGCCCAGGCCAATAAAGCCTTCCACCCCTCCGGGGTCGGTGAATTTATACCAGACTTGTCTGGAAAGGAAAAGACACTGAATAGTTCGCCGGCTGCCACCGCAAGTAATCGTATGGGCCAAATACGCATTCCAATTGCCCCATGACATCCCGTAGAAGTAGGATGCGTGACGCATCCCAAAAGCGGGAAAGTAATGCTAGTCGAGTAACATTTTTTGGGAGCAAAGAACATAACGGAGTAGGTCCAAGGTGCGCCCCGCCTTAGGTATCTAACAGAGCTATCGAATCCACGATAAGATCTCCTTCTTGAAAAACAGGATGAAAAATCTTCGTACAAAAGCACTGAAGCATGAGAGGCCCATGTATATGTAGATGAACATGCAGAAGAAGGACAATCAACATTGGTGCAGGATGTTGTGAAGCTATCGAGCCAAGGCTGTTATGAGAGCATAGTGGAATGATGATCACTCAACAGGAGGAAAGTGCACGGCAATTTTTTTTCAAACTGACGACCTTTAAAAAGTTCTCAAGCTGATATGACTGGGCGCGCGGAGTGTAGTCGGAGGACGTCTTCGCTGCCACCTGCACCCGATTCCAGATTCCTGGCTTGGTTTTCTCGCCCAACTCAACCAAGCCTTCCATCTCTCGAAAGCAGGAGAATTGGTACCTAGCTTATCTGAGAAGGATAAAGCGCTGAATTGTTCATCGGCTTGCCACTGCAAGTCATTATATTAGGGGGGGGGGGGCCAAAAGTAATGAGACACCCCACGCCGTGTCCATATATCTCGTGGCTGGAGTCTGGTTTCGTGCTTGTTGTATTTGTATGTTTGTATGCTACTTACTGAAGCCCATCTGAAAAGTTACCACTTCCGCTCTTTCCAGAAGCATGCCAAAAACCCCAGCCTGTCTCATGCCGAAACCCCAGTCTGATGAGTCGACCTGTGTCGCTCAAATCTCCCCCAATTCCCAACCCCGAGCAGCCTGGGCTCAATATTCACGCAAGATGAGAAGTACGTCTTCTACCTTAACTCTGCCAAGCAGCGAGTCTGGGTGAGGCCTGGCGAATTGTTACCGACCTTCGTTCGGCGAGATGTTCACGGCGAGAAGCACCTTCAGAGCTTTTGGGTCTGCGATGATGGACCGGTTTACCGGAGGCTGTTTCTCAAGAGCACCGCGATGAACTCCAAGGCCATGGTGAACGAAATAGAGGAGATGGGCGGGCGACTCGCTCTTATTCATTCGCAGCGCTTCAAGAAGGTTCTCCTCTTAGACAACGCCGCACCCCATCGGGAACAAGTAAGCACGGATAAGCTTGGCCAGCTGGGCTACGTTCACGTGCTTCACCCACCGTATTCGCTGGACATCTCTCCATGCAACCACCACTACTACTTGAGCCTACAGGACTTCCTAGTCGGAAGGGACACAAAAACCCAAGCAGTCCTTGACAACCATATCGAGCAGTTGATCAACACCAGGCTCGAGCAGTTCTGGAAGGATGGGATCAGGAAGTTGGCTGAGCGATGGCAGCAAGGTCCTTGCCCTTAATGGCAAATACACTCCTCAGCATCGTTGAGTTGTAATTGAGTTATAAGGAGATAAAGATTTTTTTCATTTTGTCTCATTACTTTTGGCCCCACCCCCCTAATATGACCAAATACGCACTCAAATCGCCATTAGGTAGAATGCGAAGTAGAATGCGTGACGCGTCTCAAAAAGGGCCTGATTAACGTCCTATCCTTCATCCTTTATGCTCAAGACTGACTTGGGTGGAAGAGATGATAGCCGAACGGCGCTGGACAATTTCGGTTCAAGAAATCAGCTCTCATCGCATGCAACATGATATGGTTGACTTTGGAGAACTCACTACACACGAGGGAATTTACGAAAATAATCGAGATGAACAAGTGAAGTCGGGTATGTGAGACGCCTGAAAAAGGTTTATCTTCCGGTCATCATTTTCGTACTAAAATGATTATCGCTATTGCACTATACAAAATCCTTTTCAAAGAAATTCGAAAAAAATAAATTGTAAGATTGCATTTTGTAGCAGAACATTCAGATTTATACGAAAAAGGAGCACATAAAAGGAGAAAAAACCGAAGTATTATAGAACGACACAGAAGCAGACTCATCTCGTCACCTCGAGAGCTGACAAAAAGCAAAAACATCCTCTCATCATCAGGATAAGTTACAGTTCGTCGAGAAAGGAGATCGACGCTTGTGAAAAAATAATGCTAGAATAAATGGAACAATTTTTTAATGGAACCGAAATAGATCGACATAAAAGAGGAAAGGAATGAAAAAAAAACGATATTTTTTAAATGTAAACAACTGCATAGTCTAGGCGAAATGGATTGTCAGGTAGAGTATGTGCGAAACTGCACTTTAATACCCTTTATTATTTTTATTTTTCCCGTTTCCCTACTATTTTGGATAGTTCGTTTTTCATTTTTCTTTCGCCTTGTGAGACTAATATAGGAAAAACGCTTATTTTACGTAAGTAGGAAGGATGGACTGTGGTGCGTGATTTGATTGTTTAGCTCCAGGTAGATTTGAGAATTCTTTTATTGACTTCTCAGCTTTCTTAAACTAAGAACATGACTGATGAATAACACATTCTTAGTTCGACTTCGCAGTTCATTTTTGGCGCTAAGTGGGCGGCCAGCTGAGGAATGTGCGCTTTGTAGCGCTGTTACAAATGGGGGAGAATTCAATACTGCAGCTGGACAGCACTCATGAGAAATGGACAGGTTTCTGATGACCCATTCTCACTCGACGGAACGACTACGAATGCTTCAGCCATGTTATCTGAGTCGCGAAGTCAATATAGCCAACGACCTAGCGCCAGAGCTGAGAAGGAGGAAACGGGCGGCTTGGGGAGCTTTCAAGAGCGTCGAAGAGAGGTCGCGAAGAAGACGAAGAACGTCCGATTCCGTGCCCACCTATTCGACTCTACCGTTCTTCCCCTTCGATGATCAGAGACGCTGTCGCATAGGCCTAGTCGTCGAAAATCACATTGGCCGGCCACGTAATGCGCTTCACAGACACCCGCTGGACGAGAGCCGTCATCGACTGGGTTCCACCGACTTTTTCATGGAAGGCCTGAACGAAAGATGTGACGCTCTTCATGCCCCTCGAGCAAGGAGGATCCGTTGGAGCACTCTGGACAGCGACAAGGACAAATGGAGACGCTGCCCGCGCCCGTTTGAGCAACTCGAAAAGTGAACGACAGGTGACAGGCGATACAGGTACTTCGATGAGGAGGGCTAAAGTAAACCTAACCTAAATGTTTGTGTTTGTTTTTCTTCCGATGTAGGTCCACACTCATTGAATCCATATGTAGGGATCCCCGGAACCACTTTGCGGCCCATCTTTTACAAGGACTGAATTAGTATTCCATATTCAAACTGCTTAAAGAGTTTACTGAGGCTACAAATGCTCTGCCGAATTTTTCTTGTTCAGGTGATGATCAAGCGTGAATGCTCTCACGTTAACAACGAAGCAAACGCGTTGTACAGAAAGCACTCCGTGAAAACAGCGACGTTCTGTTCTATACACCGTTCCCTTCTGGACATCATTCCTCATTTTAGGGAGGGGGTCACCCTGCACTCAATGGTTCAACATCTTTGTAAAAAGCACGTGACATGCCCCAACTACATCAGAGATGGCCTATGTAGCTCAGTTCAGCACAGAGTAGAACGTACTGGTCCTATGCAAAATTTTCAGTTTCCTTCAACACAAAATGTTCTGTACGGCTGCCTCACATAGTGACCCCCCCTCGAGTCACACGGCGCCAATTTCGGAGGGGACTAGTAGAACAGCGGAGCCTCTGGAATTTGTACTCGAATAGAGTGAGTCCAGGTAGAATCTTGGTGAGCACTGGGTTGAGAAATCGTAAATGAATGAGCGTGTGAGAGACAGTGGAGGAGCTTGTCTCCAGACCCGTCGCAGGAGACAAAACACATCAATCAATTGCTAGCCCACACTCATCGCTCAATCTGCTGATTGCTAAGAGTACAGACCAAAATCCTCGCCGCAAACATGTGCATTTTTATGAATGCTCTTCATCAATACTAATACTATTACGGGGGCATCGTGAAATATTTGAACACATTTCGTACCAAACCATCAAAACCGAAGAGACACACCGATGATCATGATCTGGCATGCGAATTGACCAGACAACCAGTTTCACCTGTCGACAAAATTGAATGAGGGCGAAACTTTTCAGCGAGAGTCTATTTAGGTCAGATGTAGCAAGACACAGTAGTAAGTAGGCGGCGCTTGACGAAGATAATTCACTTTTGGAAGCGAACTGCGGATCGATAAGAACTTTTAAAAATGAGTTCTGAGAGGTTTGTTACCGCACTCCCTTCGATAAAAAAAAAACTTTATCACTTCAATGTCTTGTAGGCCTGTAATATCATTCAACTGGTGAGTCGGATCCTCCAGTAACAATTGAGTGCGGATCAGTCTTCTCCTGGCTCAGTGAATGAGCCAAAGAGTTTTCCGATCGTACAAGTGAAAACAGCCTAACATTAATTAGCGCTGACCTCACCCTTACAAAGGAAGAGTCTGAAGCGTATGTCTGAGCGGGGAGAGTGAGTCATGTAGAAAGAATCCCCATCCCTCAGCTAGTATAAAAATATATTTCTTTTTGCGAAGTCGTTAAACCCAAGAAGTAAGGGGCCCTGATACAATGGAATCGGTGCCTCACGAGTACGGGGTCTTGTACGCCCGCGATGCCTCTGCGGGCAAGCGGCTCGTAGCGCAGTGGGTAGTGACGATCCCCTCATGTGATGGAGACCGGGGTTCGATTATCCTGCTATGCTGCTGTTTGCATTTCATCTGATTGATTGAGATTTGAAGGATTCTGACGTCTATACCATTTTCAGAAGATTTTTTGCTTAATTTTCCAGCTGCATGCTGTGGTATTCAACATGATGATGTATAAATGTGCAACACCAGTGATACACAAAGTGCAGGAAGCAGCACTGGTCACAATACGGGCACCGTGTATAGCTGCAAGCTCCTCACTTTTTATTTCTTTAAATGAGCCAGTGACTTTGGGAAAAACCATCCTGCTTGGATTTTCAAAAGATACCAGGATATGATGTCAATGATAGCTAAACTGTGAAACAAGGTCTTAGATTACGCAAACTAACCTAAACGGTCATCTGTCTCATTGCCTTTTGGTTTTAAAAAAGCGGTCCGTAATAAACAGGTCGAAAGAAAGCTACTCTCCACAGCTGGAAAAATGCACAGATAACGTCAGCAAATGGTGTAGACGTCAGAATCCCTCAGATCTCAAACAGTCAATTGAAATGCAATACTGCAGCAGCGCAGAAGAATCGAACCTCCGGGCTCCCTCGCATTAAGCAACATCAGCATCCACTGCGCTCCGACCCGCTTGTCGGCGGAGGTATCGCGGGCGTGCAAGACCCGCAAACTCGTGAGGCACCGAGTCCATTATATTAGGGGGAGGGCAAAAGTAATGAGACAGAATGAAAAAATTCTTTATCTCTCTATAACTCAATTAGAACTCAACGATGCTGAGGAATGTATTCGCCATTAAGGTCAATGACTTGCTGCCATCGCTAGCCAACTTCCTGATCCCTTCCTTGCAGAACTGTTTGGGCTTGGTGTTGCTCGATATGATTGTGAAGGACTGCTTGGGTTCTTGTTCCCTTCCGACCAGGAATTCCTGTAGGCTCAAGAAGTAGTGGTAGTCGCATGGAGAGATGTGCGGCGAATACGGTGGGCGAGACACGTGAACGTAGCCCAGCTGGATAAGCTCATCCGTGGTTACCTGTTCCCGATGGGGTGCGGCGTTGTCGAAGAGGAGGACCTTCTTGACATGCTGCGACTGAATAAGTTCGAGTCGCAGGTCCATCTCTTCTATTTCGTTCACCATGGCCTTGGAGTCGTGCTTTTGGTGAACAGCTTCCAGTATACCGGTCCATGGGCGCAGACCCAAAAGCTCTGAAGCTGCTTCTCGCCGTGAACATCTCGCCGAACGAAGGTCGGTAACGGGTCACCAGGCCTCACCCAGACTCGCTGCTTGGCAGGGTTAAGGTAGAAGGCGTACTTCTCATCTTGCGTGACTATTGAGTCCAGGCTGCTCGGGGTTGGGAATCGGGAGAGATTTGCGCGACACAGGTCGACTCGTCAGACTGGGGTTTCGGCATGAGACGGACTGCGGTTTTGGCATGCTTCTGGAAAGGGCGGAAGTGGTAACTTCTCAAGTGGCTTTCAGTAAGTAGCATACAAGCATACAAATACGATAAGCACGAAACCAGATACCAGACACGAGATATATGGACACGGCATGGGGAGTCTCATTACTTTTGCCCTCCCCCCCCCCCCCTAATACTTTAAGGATCCCCTACTTCTTGGGTATGACGGCTTGGCAAAAAAGAAACAAATTTTTATACTAATTGAGTGGTGGGATTCTTCCTATATGACTCGCTTCCCCCGTTCAGACATACGCTTCACGCCCTTCCTTTGTTAGTAGAACTGGCAAAACCCGCGCAAGCTCTGTAGTGGAGAGCTGCAGCAGACCTAAAATCGAGAATGGAACCAAAAACAATTCGAAATTGCTGCGATATTTGCGGGAAAATAACATGAAGATCTGTGGTGTCTCTTGAAAACCCGCACAGCTTGGATCTCTATTGTCAGAGTCCTTTCCATATGTGGATTTAAACGACACAAAGGATAAGGACGGCATTACTCTATCCCTCGTGGGATGTGCCCCATTCTACTTCTAATTTGGCTTGCGGTGGCCAGCCGATGGAAAAGTCAGCGCTTTATCCTTCCCAGATTCACCGACCCGGGAGGCATGGAAGGCTTGGTTGACTTGGGCGAGGAATGCGAACTAAGAACCTGATATCGTGTGCACGCAATAGCCGGCACCTTCTCAGACTGCGCTACATGCGCCCCCATGTGGATCTGGGAAGATAAAGTAGAAGGTTACGGACAAAGGTTCACGAAAGAATGAACGTACTTCACGAGGTGGGTACGAACGCACATGAAATATTTTCAGGGACGCTTCTCCGTCGTCCTCTACAAAGAGGAAGACCGACCAAACATGGAAAGCGGAAGATGTGCACTTTGAGTACACATACAGACATAATAGAAAATGCAAAGCCCATTGGGCTTTTTACTTGGCCAAATCGACTCAATTTACGTACTCCAGCTGCCTAAATAGATACGCTTCTGGAATGGGAGAAAGAGCCTTATTTTGAATGCTATTGACTTCTTGGTGGATGCCAACGAGTGGGTAGAGTGCAGGACGCATACAGATTGGTCAGAGTTAAGTGATAAAGCTCCTGCAGCATTGGATCCGTGCAGCACTAAATGGGTTGGCCAACTCTTCACCACAGGAAATATATCCTGTGGTGAAGAGGAGGGTTACTCGTTTGCCGTAATCATATTTCAGAATTCTTTCAACTGCACTTGGTTTCTGAGTTCTTTTTCAATCCTTTCTTGTGAGGCGCACATTTGCGTGCATCAAAATAAATAAATATCCGCTTAATTACGGAATATTTAAATCAAGTTAATGGTCCAAATTTGGAAGGAAGCAAGGAAGAATAATCCATCGAAACTGTTATGTAAAATCATTTGAGCTACATAGGTCGATGCTATACCACCTCGCTTTTCGAATCCGCAGGTAAGGAAACTCTTATCTGGATGGACTACTTAGGATGCCGATTACACACTTGACAACCACTTTTGAATTATTGGACGAAAGCGATAGCATCGTTTTCTACACTCATTCGGTTATTTATTCATTGCACCTCAAGATTCGCCTACCTATTATACACAGTCAGATTACACCAAACAAAAAATGAGGCGAATGAGAGATAAATAAAACGTAATTTAAATCAATAGAAGAGGTTCAACAATACATTACCCACCGTAAAGCAACACGGTGATCTTTTCAAAAGCACCGTTCGTGGACTCGTCGGATCTTATTTTATTTTTACACTGAACAACCAAATAGAGTATAAGGGCCAATTTTTAAAAAAGTTAAAAGAAGAACTTTTTTCAACGGGTGGGACCCGATAATTGGAGAAATACAGTGATGTTTAACTAATGAAGAGCGTCCACCCTAACATATTGGGTTTGGCAAGGCAATTGTTCAGGAATGAGTCGCGTCCAGCTGAAACAATACACAGATGTGGAAAATTGCTCATCTCTTGATGTGACAGAAAGCAAAGAAATGGGCAATTTCGACGGGACTTGAGTTTGTGAGTTCAGCAGGTTGCTGCGATACTACCACTATAGGGTCGCAGATAGCTTTAGCCATGATGGGCTGGCTTTGTAATTTTGCGCCATACTTCACACTGCGAAGGATAAACATTGACGACCGCATGCCAACGTATAAGCACGATCGGACTGGCTGCCCATCACAATGCGTACTTCACGTAGAAGTAGAATGCGCGGCGCATCATAAAATGGAGTAAAAAAGGACTAAAAATCATGCTTTATCATTTTGCCCTCTATCATGCCTAAGTGGAAAGCATGGTATATGACATTGAAGTGAAATAGCGCTGAAATTTAACAGCTTATTTCGCAATTTCCCTCCATTTTTAAAACCTTTCAACCTTCAGATTTTGTCCCCGCTCATCTTAAAACAATAACGTAGTTATCGCCAATGAGATGGGCCATGCTGAAAAATTCACTTTAAATACACCAGGAGTTGGAAAACCGAGAACATACCGTATTACAGATTTTGGGGTCACTGTAGTGATTTACGTCGGCTTATCCTACTAAACGGGTCGCTGTTGTTGGTCGCTCGGCTCCAGTAAGCCATGCTGAATGCACCGATGCATATTTGAGATTCCAGTAGCACCGGCGAACATGAGAGACGTCGCAGCTGCTCTCTTGAATAAGAGGGACATCAATGCAGAGCTCTCGTGAGTTGCTTTAAGACCTGCATGGAGCCTATAAGATCGAGTTCAGGATTCCATCTAAGACCGAGTGCAGTCCTGGAGAAATGTGAACCTCATTCACTAGCCGTTGCGGGTCACCTCTGGCACCTCCCCTGACAAGGCGATGTCTATTCTCTTTATCTGATTTACTGCAGTTCGGTCAGTCTTCAGAAAGGCTAACACTGATGCGTGACTGTCCTTCTTCCAACCAACATTATCCTTAGCATTCCACGTAGAAACGAGTTCCGAGTGATTATATTTTTGGGCGTATTAGCGATGCAACCATTCCCTACACCACCTTTCACTGAAAGCCGAGCAAGTTCGCGAAGATGCCAATTATTCGTCGAGCCTGTGTAATTCGATGAAATTCGATTTCTTCAGACGATTTAATAAAAACTTCCTCTTCACGTGCTTCTCCTAAACAAGCACCAACCAGTGTGCGTCGTTCAAAGTACCGCTTTTTGAGAGAACGCTCTTTCGAAGCTGTGAGATCTCATAAGTGCCGATAGAGTGAAGAGAAAAAAAAACGAAATCTATTGGCCTTCTGCACGGAGCACGTGACATTTTTCGAGCTGATAGCGCAAACTGCTTGCAGAAGGCGAAATATAGCACTACTCAAGTCTGCTTCAAAGACGAACATGTCCTGTGCTAAGTAACCCTCTCTCTGATAATTGCTACAACTGGGAACACTAGCACAATGAAAAGTACATGAAAAGCAGCAGACGCTTACTTAGACGGCGGAAATAATTTCTACAGGCGTCATTATTATACTAACGAAAAAGAAACTCATGTGCAGCACTTAAGCAAGATCACCCCATACATAGTATGTACACCCCAAAAGGCTGTCCGAAAAAGTTTCCGTTTCGAGCAGAGAAAGCCACACATACCGTTCGGTAGGTTTATCCAACTCTTTCAAAAAACATATGTGAATTCGTTCTGATTTTTCTAGCCGGCCTTTTCCAGTGTTCCGTAAAATCATGAATCGACTATCGAGCCATCATGCTTTACGAATTTAAATTGGGACATTCTGCTACAGAGACATCGCGTGACTTTAGCAGCGCTCTTGGGACGGACTGTCCTTGCGAACAAACGGTGAGGCTCTGCTTCAAAAAATTCGCTTCTGGCGATTTTGATCTCGAAGAAAAACCGGGTTGCGTGCGCAGGTCGTCGCTTGACGATGAAGTTTCGAGGAGAGCCATCGAAGCAAATCCGGAGACGAATGCATGTACATTAACAAAGGACTTTGGCGTACATCGCAGTACGGTAGCAATACATTTGGTGAGAATTGGCAAGGTGACGAAGATGTCGAAGTGGGTGTCCCCTGGACTGACCGATGAGCAGCGTCTGGCACGTTTCGACACTTGCTCCAACCTGCTAGTTCGCTTTGAAAATGAGCCTTTTTTAAGCCGTATTATAACTGTAGATGAAAATGGGCCCCTTACAATAACAGGAAGCGGGGAATTGTCTGGCTAAATAAGGACGCTCCTCCAACATCCTTACCTACACCCGACCTTCACCCTAAGAAAGTTATGCTTACTTTGTGGTGATGTTGTAAAGGTGTAATTCAGTACAGCTTTTTCCAACCTGCTGTCACAGCAGAGTCTTACTGCTGTGTGGATTATACCGAATGTATGAGAAGTTGCAAAAATAGTGGCCGGCAGTGGTGAGTAGAGGAGGGACGCCCCTGTTGCAGGACAACGCAAGGCCACGCACCTCACAAATCACTCGGCGAAAATTCACCCATTTAGGTATCGAAGTTCTCCTTCGTCCACCATATTCTCTCGACCCTTCCCCAACTGTCTGTTCTTTTCCGAAGCTGTTGATTTTTATTTGCGCCAGAAATAATTAACTAACGTGAATATGTTGAATTAATGATGAACTAATAATGTTGAATATGCCCTCCTTGCCACCGTTAACTCCTGTGATCTCAGTTTTTATTGTAAAGGATCATTATCCCTTCGTTGACAAAAATGTATAGATTCTGGTGGTTTTTACTTGGGTTGGTAAAGTTGTGTGTAAGCTGAGTTACAGCAGTTTGAAGCAAACTCTCCGTTTCGGCGATTAATTCTGCGACAGCCTAATGTCAATCCAGCCTGTGGAATTATCACCCGTCAGCACTGAACCAGAACACGCTTTCGCAAAAAAAAGAAAGAATGAAAAAAAGCGGCAGCCGAGAACCCCGTTCCCGATGGCTAAGTCAATGTTTTGGGTGTGTACGTCAACTGTCGGGGAGGTGGAGCAGCTGGCAGGCATCCATTACCTGCGGGAAGGCATGGAACGAGGATTCTCTGAATGCACAACTGCACAAGTTGTGTGTAAGGTGCGCACTACGCCAGTTTCGTTGAACATTTAGGAAAGTGCAGAAAATTGGATTACATGCGTCTTTGTTGCTATGGAACGCAATAAAAATGACTACATTAACTGCGACTGCGCCAACTGGGCATTTACTGCCATGGAGCACTATGTTCGCAAACTGAATGCTAGGAAATTCGGAAGTCTCATTCATGTCAAGTTGCTTCTATTACCAATAATTATATGGATTCAGAACTTCAAGCAAATAGATTTACTGAAATTATGAATGATTAAAGGGAAGGAAACCAAAAAGGAAGGCTTTTTAGCAACGATTTAGCAGCTTTTGAAATAACAATGCTCGGAACAGAAAACACGTAATGACAAAATAAAGAAACACAATGATTAGCTGAACGCAATAGCAAGTAACAGAGTTGAGCAAATTCCTTTAGTTTTCATTTTAGTTTTAATTGTTTAAAAATGTGTATATTTATTCCTTCAAGTTAAAACTGATAGTGGTAGCTCTCTCTGCTTACATACAACACCTTTTTCGACGAAACATATTCCAAGTGCTCTTAGAGGCCAGTTTCAGCTTTATGCTGTGAGAAGTTGCGCATTATACATAGCTCTGCAGTACAGTAAAAGCCACAGCTCATACATTAAAAACAGTACCCAGTAAGTATAACCAAGATAGTCATGGGGGAAGCGTCGAGCAGATGTCTGCAGGTGCTTCCGTCCCTCTGCGATCGGTGGATTTGTGACAAAGCACTGACTTGTCCTGCAGCTGACCAGCACTAGTTGTTATACAATACAAGCAAAACAAGAATACTTATTCGAACTACCTCTACGTGATTCATGGCACAAGTAGAATGCGTGACGCTTCCGCAAAGATAGAATTCAACATCAATCTTAATTCTTCACTATGTCGACGTTAAAAAGTAATGAAACAATTGCGTGTTGTACTATACATATGTAGGAGTAATGTGTGTGTGTGTGTGTGTGTGTGTGTGTGTGTGTGTGTGTGTGTGTGTGTGTGTGTGTGTGTGTGTGTGTGTGTGTGTGTGTGTGTGTGTGTGTGTATGTTTCCTTCCGTCCGTCACAATTGGAGTGGGGGCACTGCATCTTGGCGGTACTCAACGATTGACGGGGACCCGAAACTTCAGCGCTGGGGTTAGTCGAGGTCGCTGAACACGCATGTGAAGTTCGTTTTTAAGGTATCGATCGCCATCAATCGATATTGATCAAATCATCGATTTTCTGTGGATGTCGTTCAAGCTGCCCGAAACTTCAGCCCTGTGGTTAGTTGAGGTCGCTGAACACGAATCTGAAGTTTGTTTTCGAAGTATCGATCACCATCAATCGATATTGAATAATTCATTTTTCATTTTTTGTTGACGTCGTTCATTTTTTCTGTTTCCTTCTATGTTGCCGCAATCGTTAATGTGTTCCTCCTGCGAAAACCATATCTTAAGTTGCAGCCGAATTGATGATGAGAAGTTATTACCACGGCGAAGCCGTTGAGAAGCGATCAGTGCGGCCAAGAGGCCGCTCTGATGGATGGTTTAAAAATAAAAATTCTAAAATCGATATAACAAAAACGAAGAATTTGGGAACGCGAGACTTTACTATGCCAGTAAAGAATAGACCTCAAAGCTCAAGACAGCTGAGCAATGAATCACTGGTCGAAGAGTATAGCTTTCTTTTATGATGGAGTAATGAACCTCTGATAAAATGTAAATAAAGTTGTAAGAAATGTAAATAATGTAAGAGACGACCTAGTTTTATTATTATTCTGCCCCTTCATAATCTACAAAAACATCCCGAACATAGTCCTAAAGAAATTTGCGTTTTCGGATGCGCCAGTTTTAACAATATAGGCAGTACATGGCGGCGAATAGATTAGGCAGCATGGTCATCCAGTGGGATTCTGATTTCTCCCCATAAGCTCGTTGTTCGTAGGATTCAGAGAAGAATTATCCAGTAGAGCATCCATTTTGCAGATGGGCGATAAAAGTGGACTGCACATGAGATGATTAATTTCAGGCGAGAACATTGACGAACACCTGAAAAAGGATAGTGGACGACCAGTGATTTGTTCAAATACTTAATCAATTGTAAATAGGGAACTACGCAGGTAAGAAGGCAGAACATTCAATACTTCAGCAAACATACAGAGATCCACAAGTTTAAAAACTCAGCAAACTACTAGGAATCCTCTTGCATACACAGCTTACAGCTGAACTAGTATTCGAAATTGCCTTATTGTGTTAGGTAAAGTATTTTTGGAGAACATCAAGTTAGTAAAAATGCTGCTCCTGCATTACATTTTGCTCTAGGAATAGTTATCTTAAGCTCTCTAGTCTAATTATTTGTATTATTCATTGATTATTTGTACCTAATTGAGGGCTCGGAGGAGTTGTAAGGACGATGTAAACAGAAAAACAGTAGCAAAGCAAAATAAGGATAGCAACAAAGCAAAGTGAGGATAGCAAAACTATAAAGAACGGCATCAGTAAGTCCTTGCTTGGGATGCACCCCGCATTCTACTTCGACGGGATATCGTGAAGGCAAATTGAATGGTCTTCAGCTTTTACCATGCTCTGCGAAGGACAGACGATGGACAAGTCAGCGTCTTGTCCGTGAAGCATGGAAGGCTTGGTTGGCCTGGGCGGGAACAAAGTCAAGCACATTGCTTTGGGGTGCACGAGATATGCGGGATTGATCAGGAAGCGTTTGTTGACTTCGAATTTCAGTCGTTTTTGGCAGACCTCAAATGTGTATCATCTTTTTCCCCCACGTTATCGGACTTCGGTTCTGATGACTATAGAGAGCATCTTTGGAATACAGAATGACGAAAAACAGAAGGCGTAATTAACCACACAATAAATATTACATCATAAAAATGGTTACGCTGAAGACTTCGTTGTGGCGTATCCATGTAAGGCGTTTTTCTTTTTCATGCTTACTAGTACTCACTGCTACAGCTACTTCTGTCTTGTTTTCGGACTCAAAGAAAACAGAATGAAGCGACAATGCCCCCAAAGAATACCACGAGCACGAAATGAAACTCCACGAAAACAAAGGAAGTCGCGAAGTCAAGGACTTCAACATCCTAAAACTGGAAGGAGCAGTTGTGGTCTGAGGAGAGCTGCTCCATGAAGGAGGTTGCGTGTGGTCGGGCAGAAAACCAGTTCCGGGGCGCAGAGAACAGTTGGCCGGATCGATAAGCGAAACCGATCGTTGTTCTGCATCAACTCGGCGCTCGAGAGACCGACGAGAAGAAGGGAAATGAAACGAGAACCCCCGGTCGTCTCGCACAGGGCGACGAGCAGCCCAGCAGGTCTTGCTGAAGCTGTGCTCGGGGAGCTCGGTGCGACCACGCGGCGTTTTTCGGGGCCAGCGACAGGCGGCGAGTCGCAGCAGCGCTTTTCGAACGACCAAATTCCCAGCTGTTCATCAGCCTAGCAGGCTGTGCAGCGTGTCTGGCAGTCATCATTCATTGGGAGTACGGGTTGGATCGAAGTCGAGGACTACAAGGCTAACGCAAGAAAAACTGGGCGGCTTAGAACTAATTATTATACAACGTTCCTGGAGAAGAGGTGCCTCTCTGAGTATAAAAATACGAGGGAAAAAAGTACGGTGTTAGTCAATCTCTGTTTGGGGTTGTCACGCATTTAAGCCGAAAGGGATGTCGCGAAGGCAATTTGAATCCGTATTTGGCAATTTTTTTCAATGTATTAGGTTGTCCCATAAGTCCCCGCTGTTTTTTTTAAACAATTCATTGCGGATTCCGCCGGCGGTCTCCTGAATAGCGCTATACAGCATTCGAAAGAGAATGATTTGCTCTAACAGAAGATGATGCAGAAGATGATGCATTTCTTTTTTCACCATTTTTTGTCAATTTTTAGGTCGTTAAGGTGAAAAGTGAAAAAGTGGAAGAGTAGCAAACTGCGCAGTTTCTTCTCTCGCTTAGGTTTGAAATTTATTGCGTAGCTTTTTATAGCATTTGGAAGGCGATGTTTTGTACTACAAGAATACGTGTTGGTCCTATTTGATCATTTGTCCTTTATTGAATTTTAGGTCATCAAATTGGGACGTCTGACTTTTCCGTCCGAACTTTTACCGAAACTCCTGCTCTGTGGTAGGACTTTTTTGCTCTGTATTACATGTGGTTCGAAAGCGAATGCCTTGCTCTATAAGAATTTGTGTCGTGTTTGGCTCATGGTGATTTTTTCGAATATAACAAAATTCCAAAAAGAGAAAAATCATCTTCACCAACAACTCCTTCTCCTTGTTCAGTCTGTTTTGTTCTGTTTTATATGACAAGTGATATGACACTTGAAAGTGGGTGTCTTGCTCTACCACAGTATATGATTTGTTCTTCGGTCATTTAAATTTTTGCTAATTTTCAGGTCATCAAGGTGGAGCAGTGCCAGTTCGACAAGGATGAGCACTTTTGGCACCTTCTTCTCTTTGCTTTCAACCAGTATTCTAGTGCGGCTAAGGCCCTAGAATCCTGATTGACCGTACAAACACTATTTTTCATCGCCAGTCACAATTCTGTGCGAAAATCGATGAATATGTCCGTGTGATGAATGAACATCAGGAACCAGCGACGATTGCTGCCGGCCTGCTTGTCCGTCATCATTCATCACACAGACATATTCAACGATTTTTACACCGAATTGTAACTGGCGATGAAAAATAGTGTTTGTACGGTCAACCAGGGTTCTATTGCCTTAGCCGCACTAGAACCCTGGTTGAAAGCAAAGAGAAGAAGGTGCCAAAAGTGCTCATACTTGTCGAACTGGCACTGCTCCATTTTGATGACCTGAAAATTAGCAAAAATTTAAATGACCGAAGAACAAATCATATACTTTGGTAGAGCAAGACACCCACTTTCAAGTGTCATATCACTTGTCATATAAAACAGAACAAGACAGACTGAACAAGGAGAAGGAGTTGTTGGTGAAGATGATTTTTCTCTTTTTGGAATTTTGTTATATTCGAAAAAATCACCATGAGCCAAGCACGACACAAATTCTTATGGAGCAAGGCATTCGCTTTCGAACCACATGTAATACAGAGCAAAAAAGTCCTACCACAGAGCAGGAGTTTCGGTAAAATTCGGATGGAAAAGTCAGACGTCCCAATTTGATGACCTAAAAATCAATAAAGGACAAATGAGCAAATAGGACCAACACGTATTCTTGTAGTACAAAACATCGCCTTCCAAATGCTATAAAAAGCTACGCAATAAATTTCAAACCTAAGCGAGAGAAGAAACTGCGCAAATGGCTACTTTTCGCTTTTCACTTTAACGACCTAAAAATTGACAAAACTCAGGATGGCGGATGTGGAGGAAAACTCTCATTCGAACTCAGCGTTGTATAGTACGCTTGTAAAATTTAAAAAAGATGTGAAGATAGTCAACGAAAAGGCCTGTCGAATCACCTGGGTTGGCATCGGCGAGCGAGAAAATGATGCGGCCACCCAGGCGTTCGACAAAGAGGCTTCAAGGGAGGTCATCGAATCCCCTGGGGACGATGACCTCGTACGAGACTTTACTTCCGGAAAAATCAACTTGTTCAGGCATCCACGTATTAGAAGGAACACGGCAAGTGCTCGCCTACGGATAATCAAGATCAGTCTACCCAGTCAGGAACAAATAGACAAGCTTCTCCAACACATGCTGCCCGGCAGTCCTTGACCAAGAATTACGTGCACTCGTATGCAAGACCAGACTACACCAAAGAAGAAAATGACTATGATCGCACTTTAAGGAAAAACGCAGGGCTTATGAACAGTCATGAAGGTAAGCTAACGTACATTGTTCGTGATTCTAGTTATCCATAAACTCCGCATCCTACGCGATCTACCGGTTAAAGGATAAAAGGATAAAGGACGGCGTTATTCAATCCCTTCTGGAATGCGCCACGCATTCTCCTTCTACAGGATGTCGTGGAGGCGAGTTGAATGCGTATTTGGCCATACAATGACTTGCGGTGGCCAGCCGATGAACAAGTCAGCGCTTTACCCTTCCCAGACAAGTCTGGTACCAATTCACCGACCCCGGAGGGATGGAAGGCTTGGTTGGCCTGGGCGGGAAATCCGAACCAGGAACCTGGTATCGGGTACAGGCGATAGCCGGCGCCTCCCCCGACTGCGCTCCACGCGCCCATCTACCATCTACCGGTTAAACGCATGAATTACGCCACCCACAGTGCGCTTTTAGCGCTGAAGACCGTTATGCACCAGCCTATACACACTAGGAATTATGTCCCTTCCAAGAGATTTACCAAAATTCCAACATTAGTTATAACCTAAGTGGAAGATTCATAGGTCGGTTGGAAGGTAATCGCGAACCATCTGGCGGTTCTTTGAATTCTTCCGTTAGATTTCTCCTATTTAACTCCAGATCTATTGTAAACAAACTGCCCGACCTCAACTTCCTTCTTAACAATAAACTAGACGCTGTACTGATAACTGAAAGCTGGTGTAAACCATCCTCCATCCATGACGCAACACTTAGCTTCAATTCCTCCTACGAAGTCTATCGTTGTGACCGAGACGGTCAAAGACCTGGTGGCGGAGCAGTGGCATTGATTAATAGAACAATTTCGCACACGCTCGTTTTCAGTAAGGATTTCCATGAACTCATTCAAGCACTAGGTACCCAAATTAATGTAACCAATCGAAATATCCTTCTACTGCTTAGTTATCGCAGTTCTTCTTGTACGCTATCTGCATTGTCTGAATTTGTCTACTTCGCGAATAGTCTTTGCGGCGAATGGAGTGGTGAGATCATCTTACTAGGGGATTTCAACTTCCCACTAATTGACTGGAGAATATGACCCACAGAGGAAACGCTTCAACCCCTCCTCGAAGTTGTTTCTCGCTTTTGGCTTGCACAGCTTAGTTCAGCTTATTGACAAGCCCACCCATAGGCTAAATATTTTGGACATAGTTCTGGTCTCTGAACCATACATCATAAGGAATTTTCGAGTACTCCCCCTTAGCACATTTGACCACGACTGCGTCGCATTCGAAATACTTAATACACTATTGAAACCCAAAAATTCTTACAAGCTTATAAGAAACTATTCAAAGGGCGATTTTGACTCAATAATCTCCGAAATTGTGAAAGTCGATTGGGTTTCCATCAGTAACAATTCCGAGATTTCCGACGGCTTCTATGGCAAATTTCTCCGAATTTGCCGCCAATTAATTAATAAATATATACCTCTCATTCCCTGCAAAGGCAACTCAGAAAAATTTCCCAGGCGAATACTTTTCCTTAAATCAAAAACAGATCGCTTGCACTTACAAAACGATCGTCGATTTATGTTGTACTCAAGAAGACTTAAACAGACACTACTCCGCCACCAGATATCGGTTGAGAAACGTCTCGACAAAGCTTGAGAAGATTTTATGCTTACTGCAGAAATAAGCTCATGCTTAATGAAAGCATACCGATTATTGAATCTGACGACAGAGTCTCAGTTATGGACGACCAAGCCAAGGCTGATTTATTCGCAGATTACTTTAAATCAATGTATAGAACGTATACCGACGACGACTTTGCATTTCTGCGTCCACTGACATCTGATAGGTTAGACTGTGTGGACATTTCAGCGAGATGGTATACGGCACCTTGCGGAGACTTCCTAACACAGTTTCAACTTCTCCGGACAATTTGCCGTATATATTCTTAAAGAGAGCGGGCCTTGGGCTAACGTGCCCACTGACACTGTTATTTAACAGATTCTTACTTCATGGAGTCGTACCAAGCTTATGGAAAATTGGGCTTGTTCGTCCAGTTTTCAAAACGGGATGTAAAAGAAATCGCAAGGACTATAGGCCTATTTGTCTAACCAGTTCCACTAACAAAGTCATGGAGCGCATAATATGTAAAAAAAAATTACGACATTCATCAAGGAAAGAGATCTAATTCACAAAAACCAGCACGGCTTCCTTAGAAGAAAATCTAGTATTTCAGCCCTACTTTCAACGCTGCCGCTTTGGCACAAGGAAATATATAAGGGTATCTGTTTGATACATTGACAACGAGAAGGTATTTGATTCCATTTGCATCGCACTGTTCTTCAAAAAGGTATCGACTTATGGCATATGTGGTAGGCTACTCGAATTTCTAAGATCCTTCTTGAAAGGGAGGTCTCAATGCGTTTTAATGAATGACAGCATATCTCAACCTTACTCCACACCGAGCGGGGTACCCCAGGGAAAATGCATTGCCCCCTTATGTTTCTCCTATTTGTGAATGACCTTTTCTAGTCATTGCCATCAGGTGTAATGTGTAGCATGTACGCTGATGACTCAAAAATCTTCACTACTAACGACTGCTCAAAACTTCAGGACGCTATAAATTCCGTTAGCGTCTGGTCCAAACTATGGGAAATGGAAATTTCTGTTCAGAAAACAGCTATAATGTGCCTTGGTGATAACCACCCGGGCTTCAGGTTTACTCTGTATCGGGAAACCCTTGTTACAGGTACACGAAATAAAAGGTCTGGGAGTGTCTTATAGCAACCAGCTTGATTATGGAAAGCATATTAATAAAATAATCTCCCGTGCTACCTCAACAGCTAAATTATACTAAAAGCATTTAAAACACGTGATCCAAAACTGCTTTTTCATATATTTACACTTTACGTAAGGCCAATACTAGAGTACTGCTCACCTATTTGGAGCCCATACAAAAAGTGGACCATCGAATCAATCGAAAAGATTCAAAAAAGTTTCACATACCGTAGCTTCGCTCGTAAGTGTATTACCACCTTCTCATATGAATGTCGTATACAAAAACTGGCGGCGCAGTCTTTAGAATACCGTCAAAAACTTACTGATTTGACACTGATGTACAAGATGACCACGGACGAAACTTTGTTAACCATATCCGAGCTTTTTGAAACTCTATCGAATCTGGAAACGCTTAGAGGACATCCGCATCGGATAAGGCAGGAAAGACCTAATACGACATCCTTCGAAGGTTCGTTTCTTGTGAGAGTTGTACCTACATGGAATCGATTGGATAGAAATTTTTCAGGTGGAAAACATCTAATTCCTTTCAGTACCATTTAGATGAGCACCTAAGACGTCAAGGGAGCTCAAAGTGGTGTACCTACTTATCGTTAGTCTTGTGAATCTTCATTTCATATTCTTGCCTGCATATGCTACCTCAATTCCCTTAATTTCTTCTTCTTACTATCTTAATCCTATCCTCATTGGTTGGTGCGTCCATAGCACTTCTCTCCCCACTGCTCTTGTCGTGGTACGATTTGATGAGGGAAGCGAACCTACTACGATGGTATTGGGAGTTCTCGGCGCTGGAACTTGCAGTGTTTGCGGCCACTGCCTTCCTTTTCCAAGCATCGTACCGCCTATCCCCCCCCCCCCTTACCCCCTTCCCACCACGCCATATACCTATCCCTATATAACAACACTTGTATCTCATGTTGTGTCCTCCCATATTGTTTTCCCCTTGCTGAACCCCTATTGGCAATATTGTGCTGAATTTCTATTATCAATACTGTACTATTCAACTGTAACCAATAGTAAATAGATAAACTAAGAAGCCGATCAAATCGCCACATATTGCATTTTTTAAATTTTACAAGACAGATGCAATGGAAGCACCGCATGCCATCCGACTCGCTTTTCCAGTTTTTATGAAAATTTGAAACCTTCTTTGTCTTCCTTTGACAAGGAAAGGTTCCCAACTCATGGTGAGCTTCTGCGATGCTATTTTGGCAGAATGTAGGGCCCTATGAGTGGAGTCTAAAACCATAGTTAGTTTTTGCTGAACGCTTTTTTAAAGGCCTGAAAAGGAGGTCTGAAAGCGCGCGCACTATCATCAACCCCTACGGCACTCCACTAGGTGCAGTTGGTAGGAGGGACGCCTCATAGGAACACACGCAAGCAAATCAATTTTGAGAACCAGGAGCTGCAGCGCTCTTTTGAAGGCCCTATTTTAAGACTGACACTATGGATCAGGTCTCCACCACCGCAAATAAAAGAATGATCGAACGAAAGCTTTTTACTGAGGCAAGAGCGCCAGAGGGAGATGCACTTCTATAGCCATGTAGGTACTGCTCTGCCGAAGTATATGTATGAGACCATGAGGAATAGCGCCGTCCCGTGAGTGGTTCTTTACGTAGGACAGCATTAAAGGGCGCTTGCGAGCCGTCTAGAGTCAGTTTCCAGGAGGAGCGTCCCATCCACTTCCCAGCCGACCACAGGGCTTGCCTCGACCTCATCCTTCATATGCCCGTCGGGTTCACGTGTTGAACCATCCTCACTCCTTGCATCTGTCTATCTTGCTGTCGATTTGTCGTAACAAATCGACAGCAAGATAGACAACTGACGTGTGATTGCGCTTGGCTTCAAGGCGTATCGGGATGAACTCTGAAAACTTCTTTGACTTCCAATAACGTTTGTAGACCTGAAAGACGCGAAACGTCCTCACTAGACGTTGACCGCAACCTTTGCGCAAGAAAGATCATGGACTTCGTGAAAATATTTTGGCTCCATAGGACGACGTTCTCATCAACGGTTTTGTCGAAACGTTTAACAAGAACAAGGAGAAGGTCCACGAAGGATAGCTGAAACGCGAAACACACTGGAAGCGAAGGAAGGAGAAGAATAGCTGTTATAAACAATAGTAGTCAGTAGCCAAAAGGAGAGGAATGAGCCATACTAGGCCGTTGATTGGGGCGGGGCAAAACAGTCTCTTTAGAGTTGCAGCTGAGGTGACTCTGATCAGTTTCTTTAGTGGTTGGTATCGAGGTTGCAAGCTGTCATAACGATGTTTTGCTGCGATCAAAACCTCTAGCGCAGGCGGTACTCGAACCCGCACCTCCCTCTGACCGGGCGGGAATGCTCTACACCTTTGCACCCCCAGCGCCGTTTGATCGAACGCAACATCCACACCTCGTGGAACCGATCAGCGCTCACCTGTGACTCTATAGCCGCATGCACACTCGGCAGCGGCTGCAGCAGCAGCTGTGATTAAGCGTAGGGCATCGATTCCCGCCAAATCGATACTCCTATGCTTAATCACGGCTGTCGCTGCCACTGCTGTCGAGTGTGCATGCGGCTTATTGATTATCGATCGACGGCATGGGCATGGGTTGGTATGCGGTCTACCGCCGAGCGTCGAATCAGTCTTCTCCTCCGCCGTCCCGCGAACTCTGTGCGGGCCCTGTTGCCTCCATTCTCCTGTACTTCCACCGATTTGAAGACTCCTAATTGTCTACATTGCGTTTCTACTATTCTTTATATTATATCTTGTTTCGCCTCCTATGCTCGCGCAGTTCTGTTTTTGTAAATTGTCCATTTGGTAGTGTTTCTTTTGTGGTAAATCTTGTTTTTTTTTAACTCGTGCTCAACTCATTTTTTAACAGCTAAGAGGCCCGACGGTTGTTTAGTAGCGAATCCGGTCCCAGTTAACCTGACACTCGAGCACGGTCACCACAGCTATGCAGATGCAAATTAAATAGAAAAGGGAGTCCCAGTGGTTCATAATTAGGAACTTTGGAGAAATCGGAGTCAACCCTGAGCTAAAAGGGAGAATATTGTCGGATCTCCGTGATCCTCACTGCCAAAGAACCGGAAATCTAGCACGCATAGTGAGAGTACCTTTACTGATCCTAGACCTAATCAGCTCTAGGTCGCCAACCCCATACCCTTGTACAGCTCGGAAGTTTTGCACTGGATCTCAATGATCCTAGGCATAATTGGCATAAGAAGACAAAGACCCCAGCGGAAGCCGAATCCGAAATCTACTGCCGAAGTGCACCAATCAATAATCTAGGTGGGAACTCTGCAACCTAACTCCACCCTAGCATTCCCTATGTTTATTTCGTCCACTCATTAGAACGCACATTCGCTTCTAGATTACTCTGAGCTATACAACGCCAAGCAAACGATTTCAGAACAGTAATTGGTGCAGAGTTCGCCGAAGAGAGGCTCCTGAGCAAGAATGAGAGCGGAGAGACGATGAGTCCGGAGGAGTCATTCATCGAATCAGAGATGGACAACGACATGAAAGCGTTTGTGGATAAGTATATGAACAGTACAGCGCGCCCTTAAAATGATAGACATAGAGTGTGAAGCGAAACTTAAGAGAACAATGCGCGCGGGAGATAGTGCTAGGGACTGCATCTTGAATGCAGTAGGGAAACAAACGGAAGTTGCTAATCAATCTAACGACGTTGATAGAGACGCCGGACAAAACTAGAGCAGCATAGATCGACCAGCTCACCACCCACCTTTTACAATGCGCCAACATTACCAATGTGTCGCAGCTCGAATGGTATTTTGGTGAAAGTTAGCCGTCGTCAAGCTCTTCTAAAGCTGCAGAGTTTAGTTGCATGTAATGAGCACGAGTGAGTCGCAGAGGTAAAAGGAATGATTGTCACGGAGCAAGAATATAAAACCAAGAACGAAGAATTAGCTAGTGAAATTGAAAGATTGAGGTATCCGGTGACAACATAGTCGATTACACAGAGTACGCAAGGAGTGCTTCATATAACTTTACCTATTGAGTACCAAGCTAGTTTACCTAAGCAAAGCTAAGAGAATTATGCAACCACTGGTAAAAGCGCGCAACAAGATGCCGGTCTGCCAGGGCCATCGAAGACATACCTACCGACGCCTTGCTTGCATCCGAAAAAAGTCGAATGGAGTCCAAAACTTCTGGAGGAATGCCAATCAGTCAGAGGTACGGGGATAAATCAAGATAACTCTTGTGTGGATCCTTCGATGGCTGATCTAATGTGAACACCGGTATTACCAGAGGTCCATCTATTCTCAAGGAAACCTTATGAGAGTTTCAAGCGCATCTTGAGAGATAGGGACTTGATCTATTTGTTGGAAGAGTTCCTAATAAAGAATAGTGTTTGAGACCATTCCAGCTTATATCAAACAAAGCACTTTTGACGAAGAGGTAGAGATTATGGAAAAGCGCATTCAAGAAAAAAGCAACTGAGCGTAAAAGCCTTGAACTCTCTCATGTAGTTATGTCGTTGTATTTGTAAGTGGCCCGATGCTGTTGTGTGTAGGTTCCGTTGTATGAGTCATTACGTGTTGCGGTCGCTGGTCGCAGATCGTCGATTTGAACTATTCGTCGATTTTGAACTACTGGCGCGGGAAACCGTGCCTATAGGGCGGCCTAGCTGGTCGACTCTCTCTCTCGCTTGTTCACGGTCTCATTTGGTCTCACGTTGCTTTCTTGAGGTCGTTTGATCTCAATTAGTGTCTGCTCCACATTTCAGTTGTTCTCGTCGCTTACCCGTCATTTAGTTGTAGCATCAATAAAAGGTGTATTAACCAGTGTCCATCTTTATCTTGCGGTTGAGCCCAGGAGTACTTCTAGACTGGTTCGGTAATAACTCTCACAAGAATGCAGGGTCAGTCCATCGCGGATTTTTTTCTTGTGTTGTTGTTTTTCGTTGTTCTTTTTCCGCCGCCTCCTTACAGAAATCAGATAAACTGCCTAAACAGCTTTGAAGCTGGAGTAGTAGTTACTGCATAGCCGAAGTGCTCGAAACCTTCACAACTGAAGGCTTTCAAATCAAAATCAAGCACGGGTTCTTCTATTTCATCGTAGACAGCAACGCCATCAAGGTGGTGCCGAAGAACAAGCGGAAGGAAATCTTCATGGAGTTTCATGCAGGGACACTGGCAGGACATTGGTTATGCTCGCCAGCTCACATGGATGCAAAAAACAGTGTTGTGGGAAAATGTGGAAAAATAAGTCACGAAGTGGTGTAGAGAATGCGTGCAAGGGGTGCTTTCTTACGAACGTTTATGCAAGTTATAAAAACTTAAAAGTTATATTCCTACCAGTGATGATAATCACTGAAGCCTTTCGTCACAACGCACTCGTGAATTGGTATGAATAGGTTTAGTTGAATTAGGAGTGACGGAACAAAGGAACAAAATCGCCTCAGTGTCAACATTCCACTAAATTTGTGTGTGCTTACGCCACCGTAGCAAAACAGCTAGAACGGTCGCAAAGAGCCTGTCCGAGCGATGGGTGTGTGACGGTTCTAGCTTAAAGCCTAAAGCTTAAAGCGACCAAAGAACAAAGCTTGAGAACGGTGTTCTTACGGAACAGTGTGAACTCACAGGAATCCAGAAATTGCTTACAAAGGGATGCATTTCGAGAGAAAACGCAGTAACGGAAAGAGTAATTGCACCATAACAAGAATGCAGAAAAGAAAACCGAGATCCCCGCGAAGTGTCAGGTACTGTTATCGATTGTAATGTTCGTCGCGATATACAGTGAGAGGTGGTAGTCCGTTTTACCTTCTCTACGCGTTCATTCCACACTTTTCATCCAAACAATACCACCACAGTAACTTACATTCAACTACATCGACTATGACGACTATAAGTACGAACTGTTGGCAAGCACACGGCTGGCACAAGATTCTGTAGTTGAGCTAAACGAGAAATACAGAAACAAAATGAAGCGATCCTGCGATAGAAGGGTGTACTCAAATCCAGCGTTAGCGCTGTAACTAGGTTACCGCGTGTATTTAAGAATTCCCGTGAAAAGAGTGCAGCCAAGTGCCCGAAGCTGGCAACAGGCTGGGGTGGACTATACAGAGTGGTTAAGTCCAGTGTAAACTCTGCATTAATAACTAGTATTAGCAACAGTCAAGAACCACTGAGGGTTCCACAAGAGATGCTGATAAAGCTGTCACCCGAGGTAGATAATGAACCTGGAAGCAGTAACACCAGACGAGTAAAACGGTCAACGGTCAGCCAAACAAAGCATCTGTTGCAGAGCTACACCGGACGGTGCGACACGAGTGAGCTGAACACACTGTTCACATGTCCGGGTATTGATTCGATCCAAAACGGAACTACAACTTCCAGCGTGTCCTTTGCGGAATTACCTTTAGAGATGTCATACCGAGTGTCGATCATAGTATTGCCAATGTTATGTTCAATATCATCTATCAACTGGCGCGCCTCCTGGCTACATCCGATTATGAGCGAAAGTCTGACCATCGCAGCCTTCTCATGAACGACCCCAATTATAATCTTGCGTTTTTTGAATGCGCTCAAAAGGCGTACACATTGTATAAATCCAGCTGTGTCCACGTATTTCGCGCTGATGCAGCACGATGGGAACGCTGTGCAGCTGCACCGTGACGGTATATCAGCTGAACAACTTGATGAAGCGTGGATACGGTTCGCCTGTACGCCTTCATGGAACGAGGTCAAGATCAAAAGATTGATTGACCGGTTTTGATAATCCTTCCAGGAGGATTCCGGAGCATTGAGGATGCCTATGAGTCGTCAGACGTCAGATTCCTCGTCTACAACAAGCTCACGGATATACATGCGCTTTCCAGCACTTACTCGGGAAGAGCCTTCGTTGTGCCCGCAACGCAGATCAGTATTGAAAAAGCCGTGTGGCTCATACTTTGAAATCCGTTGGGAATGTTTGGCTCATACTCTGAATTCCGTTGGGAATGGTAAACCAATTCCGGTCGTGGAGAAAAGCATGGGAAATGAACACAATGTACTTCGTCGAGCGACGTCTTATGAATGTCGGAAGGACACATCAGCTTTAGCGAAAAGCCAGGTTAGCAACAGGATTTCTGCGATCCCAAGTACAGAACAGCCATGTATGAGCGTCGGAAAGCGCACATGATCTACTGCCGAAGAAGTCTACTACAAAGGAGTGATCAGAGACTTTGTAGCGACATTAATGGAATATGTTCAGAACAACGTCAACTTCGTACTCATGGAAGAGGATGCTGGGGTAGAGTGGTGTAGGAAAACAGCGTCAGCCACAGTACTGCACGACAGGTGATGAGGAACACCACAAATCAGGCTCGGCGAAATGGTCTACGGAGAAAATATCCGATTCCTATGGCGCGTGTTGCCTGCAGATAAAATGCCCGCAACTAAGGGAGAAAATGCCCGCGGCCATAGGAGAAAATGTCCGCAACCGTGGTAGAAGATGTCCGGATCGACGTTGAGAATGTAAGCACACCAAAACATACTATCATATGGTAACTAGCAGAAGCGCAATAAAGAAAACAACTTTCCACGGTAATCAACATCAAGGAATCTGGCATAAACTAAACTAACTGTCGGCAAACCCGTTCATTAGAAGAGTCTTAGTCGGATGTATCGTCAACATAATGGTTAATCCGCAACGTTTCGTTCGAATCAAAGCTCCTGCAAGGAGTTGATCGCAAAAACTTCATGCTCGGAAAGTAATTTTTATTTTCAAAAGGGGGCTCGAAAGATTTGTCGCAAAGTACTGCACCGAAGATTCTACTCAGTTGAATAACAACTAAACCTTACTATGGCGTCATTCATCACGGATTGTGGTAAAACATTCTATGTTACAACCGATCATTCACATATTTCTACTCTTTTCCAGATATGTGGAAATATCTGAAGAACAACAACAAAAAAAAACGATCTCAAAGCAATTCAAAATAAAAGTATAATCACATGTACCACCTTTCGTCCCTTTGATCATCGAGTTGCTCGAGCGGGCACCAGCAGCGTCTCCGTTCGTCAATGTCGCGTTCAGAGTGCTTCAATGAATCCTCCTCGCTCGAGGGACACGAAGAGTGTCATATCGGTCGTTCAGGGCTTTCACGAAGAAGTCCGACCAACGCCTTAGTGGGCGTCTTGGTGTCCTCTTGAGATCCCGCGGAATCCAGTCGGTAACGGCTCTCGTCCAGCGGGTGTCTGCAAAGCGCACTATGTGGCCGGCTTACCTAATTTTCGATGACTTAGCCCATGCAACAGTCTCTAATCTTCAAAGGTCGTCGGAGCTCGGAACTCCGGAGGCCTTCTCTCAATTGCGTGAATCACGTCACTCCGCATCGTCCTCTCGATTCCACGCTGCGCGACGCTGGTCGCGTCTTCATCCTGTCTTCGTATAGCTCAAGCTTCTGATGCGTATGTTAGAGCAGAAAGAGCGGTAGGTTGGAAAGGTGGGCACTGAGTTGGACGTTCTACGTCTTCTTCACGACTTCTTCGACGCTCTTGAAAGCTTCCGAAGCTGCCCGCTTCCTCCTGTCAGCTCTGGCGTTAGGCCATTGGTCAGGTTGACTTCGCGACCCAAATACACGTAGCTAGAGCATGCGGAGATGTTCCACTGAGTGAGAATCGGGCACCAGGGACTCGCACGTTTCTCATTAACATCGTCTCTGTAAGATTCAGTTGCAGTCCAGCGTTCCTCATATCCGACCGAAGTCTGCCAGAATTAGCTCCGTTTGACTAGTGCTCGCTGTGGTAACCACTATATCGTCTGCGGAGCTAAAATGGTGCTCTTGCCGGTTCTTCACTGACATGCCCTCCCTCTTTGTATTCTCGTGGATATGGTAATCTCCTTGTCAAACACATCTCTCCACGTTGGCGACGATGTTGTTGTAAAATGATGAGATCTTGCCCATAAATCCCCTGTGCAGCTGTCGAAGTAATCTGAAACGTAAGGCACGGCGGCAGCTTGTACTCTCGCGAACTTCGATGAGCTTCATGAAGGTGTGTATGCATACGGTCGATCGTGTTACGAACCGCAGGCAGATCGGGCAAGAATTGCATATGTCCTGCACGTCCTCCTTCTTGTGCAGCAAGACGGTTCTATTGGAAGAGGTAACGGATTCATCAAGGCATCGGAGAAAGGTCATCATGGTCTTGAAGTTGACGAAGTTCCGGTGAGCGTTTGGATGCTCATATCCACACATCTTCAGCCAACACATACCCTTTTATTTGCTTGATAAACTCGGTATTTGTTTATATCGCCCCTTGCTCCAAAAACACGTCCTTAAGACTCAGTGAGTTCCGAATCTATCGTTCCATTTTAAACTTATTTTAAAATAACTTTGAAATCGGAGCAATGCAACACACTTTCTCACAATCCCCTTCTTGAACGTATGCAGTATGCTGATCTTCTTGGAGAAGGAATTCTTTTCGATCTGTAGAGCAGAGCATCACAGATTGATTGACATCTCCTAAGACCGTAGGATTCAGCCTCTACGGGCGGGTTCTGTTCCAAAGATCTCGTCTCCGGACATTGCCATGTTTTTCGTCCCGTACCAATGAACAAGTAACTAGCCAAGGCTATTTTTGCTTCAGCATCATCAAAATGTGCTAAAAATGCAGAAGCAGAGGCGGTTGTAGACGTAGGTGTATTGCAGTTTGGAACACTTCTTAACTATCTCGAACTCCGTAGAAACTTTAGCGGAGTTCCTGTGCTTTATTTAGTTCATAACGGATCCTCTTCTTGGCTATTGACCCAGAAGAGGAGCCGTTATGAAGTAAGCATTTCTTATCTAAAATGCATGCTTACTCCGTCAGATTGCAAAAACACGCGTAAAGCCTTTTACCTTTACACTGGCAGGGGCTCCATACCTTGCTGGATCAGATATTTTCATTCATCGGCAGCCACTTCATTCATAGACGAAAACAGCAATCTCGTTTGCTTCTTTGAAGTGTATTCGTAGCCTCAAACATGCGATCAGGTGCAAATATGGCAATAGATGTTCACCCTTTTTTTAGAAGGGCTAAATTTTGCTGGTGTGGGTTCTTACATTTCGTAAACTTTAACTGACTAAAAATGACCATGTGCTCTTCCTGAGTATACGGATGAGATATCCTCACAGCTCGAGTTGCTACGCTCTCGATTTCTTTCCTATGTCCTATCCATGACGAAACAAGAAAATACCGCATACTTGTTCATGATTACCGCCTGTTTTTTTTAAACGAGTTTGATCGCGCGAACGACAACCGTTCAGTGGTCGCGGATATTCTCTCCTGGCAGCGGGCATTTCTCCCCTGGCTCGGGCATATTCTCCCCTGGAGGCGGGAATTTTCTCCCCTGTTTCTGGCATCTTCTCACATCAAAACAGACACGGCGCGTTTCGGGCATTTTCTCAAGCAATTGCTCAAAGAGTCCGCAAATAAAAGAATGGCTGCTATTGCCAATAGCAGTAAGGAGCCAAAAGACGATGATGAGTACACTAGGCCGTCGATTGGGACGGGACAAAACAGTATCTGTAAGCCGCATGCACTCTTTGCAAAGGACAATGGGCAGTGGAACCTGGGCGGAGCTGGTCTTCGCAGCGCAAGCAGCGACAGTGAGAAATGCTCGAGCTTATTCCTCGCTGCCACTGTTGTTGCCGTCGCTGCCGGCAGTAGTGGAAATGTGCACATCCCTGTCACTGCTGTCTCGACGGGCGCAGTGCGGCTACGCTCTTTCACGCTATGCCTCAACGTGGCTGCTGCACGGGCGCTGCGGAGTGTGCATACGGGTTTAGGCCTATGGTATACTCGAACTACGAATGGGTAGCTATCCGAGCGATACTGTCGCCGCGACCCGTTGCCGGCGCGACGCGGGATATACCACAGGCCTTGAGGCCCCGTACACTTCTGCGGCAACGCCGCTGCTCTACCCTTAACCATAGCGCGGGACGCAGTGCTCGCCGCCAGCGTTGAGTGGCGGTGACGAGCTCAGCTGCGCTGTTGAAGGCCCCCAAACACTTCCTCGACAACGCCGCGGCCCTATCCTTAAACGTGGGGCAGGGACGCAGAGCTCGCGGTCGGCGGCGAGCGCGAGCTCTTCCGCGAGCGGGGGTGGGGCGCACGGCGGGGGCAACGCTGCCGTAGCGGTGGCGGCGATAATGATGTGAATCATTCTTGCCGCCACCGTTCCAGTGGGCGGGCAGAGTGTCGTCTGCTGCCGCCGCTGAGCGGGATGGCTCATCGTTTTCGCCGTCCACCGCCCGGCGCTCGCTGCAAAAGTGTACGGAGGCCTTAAGCCGGCAGGTGGCGGCGACGGCGCGCTGGAACGGCAGCGGCGACAATGATCCGGAGGCCTTTAGTGCTGCAGCAAAGATTCTATTGATTATCGATCGACGACATGGGCGCTATTATGTAAACGATCTGCTGCCGAACGTCGAGTCAGTCTTCTCCGCCGCCGTCTCGCGAACTATGTGCGAGACCGGTTGCCTCCCGATCTTGTACTTCCGATTTGAAGACTCCTAGTTGTCTGCATTGCATTTCTACTCCTCTTCGTATTATATCTTGTTTTGCCTCCTCTGTTCCTGCGGTTCTTTTTTTGTAGGTTGTCTATTTGGTAGTGTTTCTTTTGTGGTAAATCTTGTTTTTAACTCGTGTTTCGAAACTAGACAGACCGGGGATCGTAAACGAGCTCTGATTCTTTGTGACTAAAGAACGGCAGCATAGACTTGTAGCATTCTAAATTAACCGCCGCCCTTTCCGTTCCAGAATCTAATCAAACCAATGGGATGAAGAGAACTCCGTGGTAAAACGTTTTGTCATCGCAGGGCAACCGCCATCACCACGCCCGGAAAGGCGAGCCAGTTACCAAGGTCTCCTTTCTTCTTTTAAGTTGTTTCACTATTGTACTTTTCAATCTTTCACATTCTGATTCGTGCTCTCCCACGGAGTGCCGGCTTAACCTTAGTTCTCCTGCTGAGTATCTCAAGCGCTCAGTACGCTGGTCTCGTTTCCTCAAGCCTGTCTCATTGTGGCTAGGAGCTTGAAGTTCTATCGTAAGCCACCTCACAAGGTGTACTGTTTCGCCGTTTATTTTTCTACGTCATGGCTGCTCCCGTTGCTCCTAAAGCTCTTCAGGTACGTAAAGGGAAGAAGGACAAGATCAACCTCTTTTCTCCCGATGCGGATTATGACTTTAGGAAAGCGATGGACCTCGTCACAAACGACAAAACTATCCCACCGCACCTGAAAGCCGTGATGAGTTGCATGTTCGAAATCAAGCAGCAATTATCTGTTGTGATAACGAGAAACAAGGAATTCCCTGAGGAAAATGAAGCGGTGCTTGCAAGGAACCGCGAACTTGAAGCTGAAGTCGCTGAATTAAGATCACAGATCAATGCATTTAACCAAACTGCGTCGAACCCTTCTCACCAAGTTAGTACTGATCTTCAGGCTACCACCATGCCATCTCATGCTCAGGTTGATGAGATTGAACGTAGACGATCAATAGTTATTATCGGTGTAAGAGAATATGCGGCTCCTGTTTCATCGGAAAGAATAGCTTATGATTCGAACTGCATTTAGCTATTACTTGATTTCCTTTCCATTGAATGCAGACCTTCAACGATTTATCGAATCGGTCGACCTTTCAAGAACAAACCTCGGTCTTTGAATGTCATATTTCCAACGTCGTTTTTTGCCTTATTAGTGCTGAAAAGAGCTCCGCACCTCAGATTCTTTTTTGAGAATGGGGGTTCTCATTAGACCGTCTCTCACTAAATCTGAACGTGATCGCCGTAGGCACGACAGACTTTCTCACTTCAATAATTCGCCCCCTGCTGATTATGCTACTGGTTGCCTACAGAACAACAACCAATTTAATGTCACTCCGTAACAATCACACTTCAGCTTCTTTGAGATATGAACTGAATGGTCCTTCTCAACTTTCGGAAAACGTCCGAAGCTTCCTCGTAGTATGTGCTCATACACTCACGTATTGTAGCTAACATTCGATCAGCAGTTAAAAATAGAAGTGCTATTGCGATGCTTCTCAAGAGTAAGGTCAATATTATTGTATTAACAGAGACATGGCTAAATCAAAATATCGATATGACACCTCTTCTGAGTGGTAGATGCTCTCAATATGCAATCTTAATGTGATTTAAATACTACGAGTTTAAATTGAAAAAAACCGCTGAGTAATCGCATCGTTTGTTGGTAGCTGCATTTGGCGAAGATGTCGTTTCCAAAAGACAATGCGAGCCGTGGTTTCAACGATTTGCCGCAGGCGACGAAAGTCTTGAAGATGAAGAGCACGGAAGACTTGCGCCTATCCTGGATAACGACCTTTCATGGACTGCCGTTGAAGCTAATCCGACAAGATCGACTCGCAAGTTGCAGTAATTTGTTTGCTCCAAATCCTACTCCAAATCCCGCTCCAAATTCAAATCCAAATCGAGCTGACGCGTCCTCTACCAACTTGCTCCATGATAATGCGAGTCTGTCGCAAAAGTCGTTCAGCAGAAAATTGAGGAACATGCCTGACCATTTTGCCCCACCCGACTGCCACGTGTTCCACTCGAAGAAGAGTGGATATATGGCCGCTAAAACAAGATCGGAATAGATTTTGCGGTCCATCCGAGATGCTCGCGTGGAAACTGCTTTCGTTGCTCAGGGGTAGTCCGCAGCTGGAGGGAAGGGACTCCAGGATGCGGGGGCAAAAATGCCGCAAGGCAGGAAAACCAGACCTCCAGCTCACGTCTATGGAGCAACCCTGCTACCCACTACGAAACGATCCGCTTGCCAGTAGGGTCGTTACGGGCGTACATACAAGAGATTTCGACACGAGTCACGACGCATCGGCAACAGGCGCACGCTACAGCATCCCGCAAACCTGCGCATCAACCCGCACGCGCCAATTTGATGCATTCTACGACGTCTTGTCCGTGCCTCTATTCCGATCTGGCTCTAGTGGTTTTAGCAATTCCCCGATGCAGCACGCGTTGACTGGGAAAAAGTTCGCCGACTACGAAGAAATCCGGATTTCGGTGACCAACTTCCTCGATTCGGGCCCGCTCATTTCTTTAAAGACGGGATCCATTCTTTGCGTGTGCGTTGGCGAAAGGTTGTTGATAATTGTGGAGAATATATTAACGAGTAAAGCTTGGTGTTAAATGCTTCGCATAAATTTAACTTTTCGGTCTGAAGCGACACTCCGTGTGTGACAGCATAATATATTTCACTGTTCCACATGTGCGGATATGCGTTCCCGAAACCTGGCCTCTTCGAAAGTGAACAATTAGTAACCGAAAGTACGATACTCGGACTGATTCACACAAGCAAAAGGAGGCCTCCGAAGTCCCGAGTTTCGTCGTTGACACTCGGGAGCCAGAGGCGTCGTCGCTTGGGAATCAACGTTGAAAACTAAGAGGGTTGGTCACGCAGCGTACTTTGCTTGTACCCGTTGGAGGAAACCAGTGGCTGACCGGGTTAGGTTGTATGCAGTATGACGCACATCAAGAGCTTGTCAGCGTATGTTCTGAACACGAAATATAAAGTTTTGATTGTCCTTTGAGAGAGGGTCTTCGCATTCGGACGCTGGCAGCGCGCGGTCGAGCATCCCATTGATCCGCACCGCAATCTTGCTTCCGTTCATTCCATCATTCTCGTACGGATCCTGCCTGTATTCTACTCATACTCGTCCGACTGCATTTCGCTCCTATTTCACTAGCCCATTCGCCCTATTCACTGCTGGTTCGAACCTATCGTGAGCTGTTGTCCCACTAGTTCACTGTTCTGACCCACGCTCGTCTATCTACAACTAGTTCGTCAGCCATCCTCGGAGCTGAGATCACCCTAGTGGCGGGGCTAAGAAGAAAACGGTGTAAATCGCCACTGGACCCGGTTAGCCATTTACGCATTCTTCCTTTTCCTCCTTTAGGCTACCCATGGCTGGGTGGCCTACCTCGACAGTCCGCAGTTCAGCCCATCGATCGCCAGTTACTTCGGTTTCCAACATGCCCTCTCGCTCGTCCTCTCTTCCAGCCAAAAGAGTTCGCATGGAATCTGTGTCACCAACGCGTCAGCCACGATCTTCCGGTACTTTTGATCGAGTGGACAAGATGGTCGGTCAACTATATGTTCGTCTATTCATGCGAGACCTCGTTGACGCTGCTATGGAGATGAAAAGCGACATGGTGGAGATCAACCGCAAATGCAGCGAAGTTCTACAGGATAACAACAGTTTGAGGGAGGAAAATGTCAATCCTTTGAAGAAAAGCAATACTCTCTTGGCCTCTAATCCTATTCCCGTTCAAAATAGTTCCGTTGTTGCCTCCACGATTGTTTCTGATGATAGCAATATGAGCTCGAAAAATGTAATCCCAAACTCGGATGATGCTGAGATTATCAGGTCTGTTGTGATCATTGGTTTGCCTGAGCCGAACTGTCACAGTTTCGTTGAGAGGACTCAAGTGGATATGTGTAGTGTGAATCATATTTTATCATTTCTCGATGTAGAGTGCTGTCCTACGGCTGTTTATAGGATGGGTCATGTTGTTCAGGGACGTAATTGCCTAGTTAAAGTTGTATTGCCCGCGAGCAAGTTTCAAAAGGAAGCTGTGAAGCGTGCTCCCCGTTTTCGGTTCTCTCACAAAAGGGGGTATTTCTTCGCCCCTCTTGAACAAAACAAGAGAAAGTGCGGAGGCGGGTGAAACGCGCTACCAGGAATGACCGTATCAATGCTGTTTGTTATATCAGTACTGATATCACTACTGGTAAAGCTGCTGCAAATGTTACCTCTCACCATACAAATTGCACTTATAGCTCTGTGACCTCTACTCAGGGAAACCAGTCAAATCTCGCAGGAATCCGGAAACTGCCATAAAATGCCTTCTCCTTAATGTGCGTTCCTTGGTAAAAGACGCCGATGCAGTCGCTTTAAGTCTAGCTCAAGGGACCTTTGACCTGATATTTTAAATGGAAACATGGTTGCGAAGTACTGTTGAGCTTACCTCTGTAATTGGTCATGCTGGTCTGCTTTTCTCTGCACTGAGGCGGGAGAGAACGCATAAAAAAGGGGCGGGGTCCTAATGCTGTACAAACACACTATAAGCGCTACTGCAGCTTTCGAGGAAACCGTTCCATTTTTCCATGAAATTCTTATATCGGATGTTTTCATAGAAACCAAAACTACTACGTTCATCCTGGTGTATCGTGCACCCAATTTCTCAGCTGTTTCATCCTGTAGGCTCAGAAAGGCAATCAGTGTGGGTGTGACTGTGCCGTATTTCTTCTTGGTGAATTTAACCTTACCAGGGAATGCCGTCAGCTTTCCATGCAACTTCGGCTGGATAATATAGATACAGGAAGGCACAGAATTACATTTTTAAAGTTCTGCCGTTGACGGAAGGTAGAGACAGAATCGTGAAAAACGTGATCAGATTCGTGATCAGCACCCCAAATAACCCCCCTAGACAATTTTCAGCGAAAAATTTTTTTTGACCAAAGTCTTGTCAGTGGAGTCGGAACTTTTAACTAGTGTCGCAAAATATCTATCGTTACATAACTACAGCTTCACACAAAATAGGCTTAAAATAAGTGACACACAGAAGTGAACAATTTAGATAATCTGTAGTTTGAAGCATATGTTATATGTAAACATGCTCTATAACACACTATAATACCCCTAGGTGAATTACCTAATGATAAACATGGATTTTGCAAAAGTGCAAAGCAAACGCAGTCTGGGGGATCCAAACCCCCGACCCCTCGCTCACGAGCCCGAGCGCTTCCCTACTACGCCGCCTGTGCACTGCGCTGATACAAGCCCTAATTTCTGCCCATATACAACACTTGCGCTATTTCGACCTACCGTTGACACAGCATCCGCATAAGAGTCTGCCCACCGTTAGGGTCTAGTGACCATACAGCCCTTCGGTTTCAAGAAACTAACTATGACATCATTACTGAAAGCATCGATTGGCTAGGTTATTTTAATAGTGCTGACTCAGTTAATGGAAAATACGAACTTTTGATTAATATTTTGCACCGTTGCATTGATTTGTTTGTTACAATGAGAGAGAAGTCTCTAAGTTCGCTTCTCCCCGATCACCTTGCAAAACTTTCAAGAAAGAGGAATGAAGCATTTCTTAAGGCAAAGCATACCTAGCATTATCTGAGGATTGGGATACCTTTAGAGAACTGAGTAATCGGTTTGAAGTAAAATTGAGAAGTCCCAATACTTCTATTGAAAAGCGAATCATACCATCAAGCGAAAAATATTCATTTTACAGGCTTCTAAAGCTTCGATTAAGAGGAAAATAGGGTTTCCTAGCATGCGTTCTTCTGGGGGTCACATTTTGTACAGTGATGAGGACAAGGCTGAGTTGTTGGCATCCACATTTGCAGAATATTTTAGGGGGTGTGATATCGAAACTGGAGTAGAGTCAACAACAGCCAGTTTACCCGTCATGGAGGACTGCGTCTGGTCCCATAAAGGGGATATTCTCAGCTTGCTAATGAAATGGCCTCGATCAGAAAGTCTTACCCCCTACGGGAACCCTTTACAGTTCATTAAGAAAATTGCTCCTGCGATCTGCGAACCACTAGAACACATTTTCAATCTTAGCCTTATGAAGGGGAGATACTCAAAAGATGGGTTCAATCTGTTGTCACTCCAATACCTAAAAAACCACCACTATATTTTCAGGCAACTTCAGACCTGTTGGCGTCACATCAATACTCGCACGACTTTTCGAAAAAGTGTTGAAACGGGTCATCGTAGATGATCTCTGCAAGTATGGGGTAATATCACGAAATCAGCATGGTTTTTGGAAGGGAAAATCAACGATAATGGCAGTGATTCAATCTCTGAACGACTGGACAAAATACCTTGACGAGGGGAATAAGGTGGACATTGTCTGCTTTGATATAATAAGGCTTTTGAGCGAGTATCGCATGTCCATCTGTTGCATAAGATGAGGACAATAGGTGTCCACCCACGCATCCTTTCTTTTATTAGCTCGTTTCTGGCTGATAGAAAATTCACTGTTCGGGTCAATACTACGTTCCTAAGTTAAAGAAGTATAAGTAGTGGAGTTCTTTCTCCTATACTGTTCAACACTTACACATACGATTTGCTGAACCTTTTGGAAGATAGTGGAGTAAAATTTTGTGCGTTTGCTGACGATATTAAGATTTATCGGTCAATACTGAGTGAAGCGGATGTCGCACAACTTCAAAGGGCTATCGATATTTTCCAGAAGTGGTCTTCAGAATGGCAGCTACTGCTTTCGTAGGAAAATTTTAAATTGCTTCATCTAGGGGCTTGAGGTCAATTACACCGATTCACTACCAATAACTCACCACTCATTTGTGCAGGCGAGGTTAAAGGCTTAGGGTCCCTAACAGAATCTAAATTTTAACAAGTATTGCACACTGGTTTCCAACAGAGCCATGAGAGCAATGTACAACGTGTTCAGAGCTATATCATCTAATGATAGTAACTTACTTCTCGAAGTATACGCTACCCATTTTGTAATCCTTACACGCGTAAAGGTATCACAAGGTTAGAAAGCGTGCAGAACAGCTTTACAAGGAAGCTCATGACACTCACGCTCGGATATCAATACGATCAAATACCCTCAAGCAACAAAATTGCAAATCAACAAATTGGAATCGAAATTACAGATCTAGTGTCGATAAGAGAATCTAACACCCGAGGTGGTGTTGTTAAGTATGACACTGATACTGCCAAACACAACTCTCGCCGTTTCTTCTTTACACATGGGACATTCTCGTTATATGAGAAGCTCAAAAAATTTCTCCGTGAGCATATACGTTCCTAGAGTAAGATACTTTATGTGGCGAACTTTACTAGACATTGCTGATGGTGTTGTATTTCTTATGTGTATTAATTGTGTCGTATTCCTGTTTTAAATTCAGCACACAAACATAGTCGTGTAATAAATAAATAAATAAATCGCTCATTTATCACTTCGTTCTTATTAAAATTGTGTACTAATGTCACCAGTCCACGAAGTTCGTTATTATTTGTGAAGTGCTGCCGCTTGAGATGAAGTGAAGCGCAAAATTAAACAGTCATGAGATGTGAATGAGTGTTGACCAAGGAGAAATAGGTGAGTATCGAAAAGAGCGTGTTAAGAGACATGACAGAGAGGATAAATTAGATCAGGGAAGCGGTACAAAAGGTACTCCAAATAGTGATGTTCGGCTTTGAAGAGAAAGCGATTGCAAGGTGTAGGCAGGTAATGGAAGGCACTACAGGTGACTTAGCGAAAAGAGGATGTAAGGGTCTAGAAGACCTAAATAGATATGGCGAAAAAAGGAGTCAGGTCAATCGATATATCTTAGAAGTTCTGCAGAGTAGGGGCATGGAGTAACTTTGAGACGTGGTCAACTTTTTGAGAGTGACAGAGCGTGAAAGTGATCTGGTTATCGATCTGTACGGCATCGTGAGCGCACAAACTTTTTTCATCTGAAGAAGGTTGCTGAGATGTACAGGATGGTGTTGTCGCAAGGCAATAGTGAAGGAATTGAGATAGCTAACAAAAAGCTAGGTGAGGAAACGATTTCAATTGTAGAGGATTTTGGGATTGATCCGAGGGATCAAGAGCCGAAATCTATTTTAATCTCCCTGAAAGGCCCAGGAGCAAGTTACGACGAATGGAATGGCGTGCGGATTGCTGTCGAGGGAGAAACCCGATGCACGATCAGGGCTCGAGCGATTTTTTCCCTAGTTTCTTGCAACCGGCGGCGTGTGTTTACCCTGATGTGTGTGCCGTAGAAAGAGAGAGGATTTTGAGTCTGTGAAACGTTTTTGGGGAAACTGCTACACGGTAATCAAGCATGACTGTACGCCAGTCGCTGTTTTGAGCGATGGTCATCTCACTCACTGGTTGCTCGTGTTTCGGGCTATTATCGAGCGTAAAAAACCAAGGGCTTGAACCAACAGTTTGAATCCGCTGTAACACGACTCGACACCTTATTTCACAAGTGCTCACCGCTTCCCCAGTGAGAGCGCTAACGAATTTTCGAAATGTGAAAATAAGGACAAGTCAAAGCGTGGTAGATTTTGATGTTATAATGGAGGTGGATAAGGGAGAATTTCCTGAGAGTATGATTGAAGAAAGTTATATGGAGTGCGCAAAGATTTTCCTAGAAAATAATAAGAGCTGGTCAGGTCAAGTCAAGAACAGCCCTAACAACCGTAAGATTAGAGGAAGGCAACCGACAGCGTTGTAAGACCACAAAACGAATGGTAGCGAGTGCCGCAAGGACATCGACATCGCTCAGACGACAAAGTTGTATCGATAACCAGTTGTGTGCCTAAATGGAGTTTTACTATAGAATATACTGTAGTTTGCCTACGATATGCTCAGAAGAACTCAAGTGTATGGAAGGAAATTGGGACCATTAGGCGAATGTTGGTGAAATGGTGCAGCTGTGGCAAAGACAGCCAGCAAGAACATCGACATCGAATGTGGTTCTGGTGAAAGACATTTTTTGTTGAGATGGGTGCTACAGAAGGCAGACCCTGGTCTTTGGAAGGTATGTCGGAGTAGGCAATGCATAATATTTGTACGAAACCGTTAGACACTTTGCCCACCACATGAATTTACCTTGTATGTACATGTGGATGAAGATCTCGGTGTTCAGAGGCGCCAACGGCGCGCCGAGCGCTTGCACCGCCACGACCGCCACGGACGCGCTCGGAAAGGCAAGCCAAAGCGGCCGATTTAGGACGAGACGTTTTCCAATTTATAAGTTATGTTCTTTAGGTCAATTTAGGGGTTACGCAAGCTGCGATACCACACGTGGACCTAAAAGGAAACAATCAATTCCGGCATTATCTGGGCCAACAACTGGTTTGGTGGGTTTGAAGAAGAATGGAGCAATCGAGTTTCATGGGAGCCGCTAATTATTCCGCCACGAAGACTTGTAGTGACGTACGAGCTCCTAAACCCACAGGCTTCAAACTCCATCAAACGCAGCACCATTCGTTGCTTCCTAATGAGCACTTTTTGAAAACCTTGTGTTTTGCAGCACCACGCCATGAGTCAGCCAATAATGTGATTATGCAAAATGAACGCACATAACAAATCAGAAAATGTTCATTTCCTCTAGACATAAAATTCCCGTTATAGGTTTTGTTGAGGATTAAGTTGTTTCAAGTTCAGTGTAAAAGATAAAGATAGTTCAGTATAAAAGATTTTTTTCTTTCTTTCGAATTGGCAATAAATAAATAAATAAATAAATAAAGTATAAAACATTGAAGTGCAACAGCGCTTGACTGCGGTGGTGGGTTGTGCTTCTGCGGTGGACTCCTTGTGCTGCGTAGACTCCTTTATTGGCTGAATTGTACCACATAGCGGTAGGAGTACAACTGAACTCTACTCTATTTAATGAAGTGAACTACTGTGTGGTGATAGTGATGTATAGTGATATGATACTGACGTGTTGTTCTTCGTTTTCATCCTCGGTATGACGTCTTCTTGCTTCTCGTAATCCTCGATACTCCCGCCCACAGCAAGCGACGAGTAAGGTGAGGTGAATACTAGGATATGGTAAGGTTGGAGATGAGGTAATTGGTGCCATGTGTTGAGAGGGTAGGTAATTTGTGATGGTTCGGTACTTCTGGTCGTTCATTCGACTGATGGTAGAGGTGCTGGTGATGGTTCTTCATTTCTGGATGTCGTTCGGTGGTTCAGGTGGTAGGTGTATTGGTGGTAGTTCGGCGTTTCTGGATGTCGATCGGTAGTTCAGGTGGTAGGTGTATTGTTGGTAGTTCGGCGTTTCTGAATGTCGCTCGGTGGTTCAGGTGGTAGGGGTATTGGTGGCAATTCTGGTAGTAGGTGCATTCGCGCTGGCTCGGGTGGTGCTGGTCTTGGTGTAGAAGTGGGTAGTAGGCGTCCGTGTGGTGCATTGTTGATGGTTATGTTGGTTTGGTTCATTGCTGGGTGAGACAGACGATCATAATGTAGAGCAGAAACCATTTCGCCGAATGAGGTTTCGGTTTCCGTGAAGAGAGCGATGTTGCTGTTTTCTGCGTGTATGAAATGGGATGTCGAGGACGAGGGTTATAGCGTGATGTTGTATCAAGCTGCTCGTTGATGTGTTGATTGTGTTGGTTTTTGAACGTTGTAGAAGTTTCCGAATCGGTGAAGTTGATCTCTAGTGGTGTGATAAGGTTCACCGGGCGACGAATCTTTCGTCGAGTAGAAGTTATAAGTTCCACCTCTCGAATTGCTCCATCGCTGCCAGTTTTTGTTTTTATGATTCTAGCCAAGCGCCAGTCATTTCGTGGGAGTATTGGGTCACAGAGCAGTACGACGTCTCCAATTTATGGCGTTGCTTGGCTATATCTTTGATTGGTCAGCAACTTTTTATGTGTTTCTCGTAAATTAGTGAGATACGGATTTCTCCAGATTGTCCAGAATTTTTCTGCAGCGTGACATGATTCTTGTAGTGCAGCTACCACTTCTTGACGTGTTTTCAGTATTCGAAGTTCCTCCGATGGTAAATATTCTGTGTCACCATCTGGGAACTTTAACATGGAGTGTAGTTGTAGCGTAATGTTGAAACCTCTTTGCAAAAAGGCTGCTGGTCTGACTGAGACAAAATCCTCTTTTTCCGCTCCATGGTATGTTAAAGGTCTGGAATTGAGGCATGCTTCGATTTCTGTCAGAATAGTTCGCTGGTGATTTCCAGATCGGATTGCAGCTCCTCTTAAAGCTTTGTACAATGCGTGCTTTACTGACTTGATGAGACTTTCATAGAAGCCACCTTGCCACGGAGCGTATGGGGTTATGTGTCTCCACTGGATTTCCTTTCCGGCAAGAATGTCTCCTATTTCAGTGTTGAGGTCGTTTATGTCTGCGCTGTTTGACAAAATTGTGGAGCTTAAGAGAAACGTTGGAGCATTGTCACGTGTGATGGATTCAGGTATCCTTCGTCTTGCCACAAATCGGCGCAATGCGTTTAGTCTCCAACATCTCCAGATGAAGTAGGCGTGTCACGGTAAACGTAAAAATGCAGCCGTAGGGGTGGGTGCTTCCCGTACAGTTTGATGTCGTAGATAGGTCGAAAAAGTCGATGCCGACATGCTGGAATGGATGGCTGCGAGCTACTCTTCATTCGGGTAGATCTGTAGTACTGGGGTAGGGAAATGGGAGTCCGTTGAATCGTCGACATTTGACACATATGTTTACTATTTTTCGAACATGTTGTCGTATTCTTGGTATCCAGTAGTTTTAGCGCACGGTGGAGATTGTATGTTCAACTCCTCGATGGTAGGTGCCATGTGCTTCTTGAATAATAAGGTGTGCTAGATGCGTGTTCGGTGCAAAAATTATGGGGCTTTTTGTTTCTTCATCGAGAGTGGAGTTTCCCAGGCGCCCTTTTGACCTCCAGATCTTTTGTGGGTCTAAATAGAGGCGAAGAGAGTTCTCCATAGTTTATCGATAATTTTCTGTTTGATGCACGGATTGATAGTGTTGTATGATGATGAGCCGTGCGTTGCGAATGTCGATGGCCTGTAGGATTGGTTCGAAAATTCCGCGTAAATTTAATTTCAATTCGATTTAACAAAAAAGGCCTTTGCTAAACTCCAATAAAGAGATTTAACGAAAATGCTGGTAAATTCGTTAAATCGGTAAACCAGTATTCGTTATATGCTCAACACTGCCCGGTACTTATATTAGTACACTGCGCTCCGATGCTAAAAATGCGCTCCAATGCTCTCCTGTCGACGACGTCTGTGCGACGTCGGTGACGCACTGTCGGTGATGGGTTGCAGCGTCGGCGATGCGTCGCCGAAGTATAACATAGGCCTAACGCTTTTATAACTGCATAATTTTCTTTGGCTACCTTTGCCTGCGATGCACCTAATGGGAGAAATGAATATTTCGAAAGCGAATTGGATGATCTAATCGAAGAAATAGACATTGTGAACCCTCTAGGGTCCCTTTATGACAAGAAACTTCATTTCTAAAAGCCACATATCTAGTTACAATACAGCGAAACTCGGAAGTTTGTTAGAGTTCTATTTTCACAGAACAGCCCACATAGAAGCCCTGCGTCAGTGGCGATTCGCCGCGCGCGCTGTGAAAAATCGTATGTTCGTACTACCAGCCTGGAGCAAACACCAAGGTCTGCTAGTGTTCAATAGGTTTCAACACAATACTACGTGCATCAACAATGCAAAGACTCACCACGACTCTGTCCGTTGCATTCGAAGAGCGTACTCTACGGGAAGAATGAGCGCGAGGTTTTTTCTACAGAAAACGAGGTTAGAGACGAGCGCGACGGTTCACCGTCAAGCCAAACATTCGGCGAAACATCCTCTAAACACATCACGTTCTCTCTCACAGAGAACCTCCACTGAGAATATTTGCATTTCGTGGCTTTCTTCTCGCCAATGCCTCGACTTGTGAGCTAACTGCGCACCGCTTCTTCCACTTCAGGGGTATGCGTAAGTACGACTTACGATTTAGGATTTTACGAATAACGGCTATTGTTGCGGAATTTTTTACGATCTACGATTTACGACATTTTTGGTCATAAATCGTAAAGTTTCGTAAATATGATCTTTGATCAACAACCAACTGGCGTCCAAATTCATGTGGACCGGGTTGTAAAGATTTGTACACTCTAATGAACCACTCCTATAACTCATTACCACTTTCCTTTAGAATTGTTACTTGATTCTCTAATGTGCTGCTATGGCAGAAGAAACTGTCCTGTGCACAGGATTTTCAGAATCGATTCATCAATTTTTCAGAGGAAGAGAGACGAGTATTCTTTAATCCACATCCTGTTTGGTAATATTCTCAATTTAATTTGTTTATAATAGTTTCATGCTAACCCTAACGAATAGAACTGACGCAAATCCAAGATCGAACGTAATTCGTGATTGGAAGCGAAGTCTAGAAAGTTGCTGCACTCAAGTGGAAAAGATAAACCACTGATGTTTCTATCGGTTTGCGTTGTACTTCATAGGATGGAGCAGAGTGATACGCAAAGTGGGGTCTATATACGGTTTTCACTTGCTGCGTTAAAAGTGGACTTCTACGAACTCAAACTGAACCTGTTTTAACTTAAACCGCGTTCCTCCTACTTACTGCTGAAGTGGGATTACTTTTAAATCAAACTAGACACCTTCTATATCAAAATTGTCTAGTCTATGAACCAAAACTGGAAAACTGGAGGTGCCTCAAGAAGGTTGCCTCAAGGAATACGTTAACCTTCAAATTTTAAAGCGACTACAAAAGTTGTCCAAGAAATATGGCCATTACTGTTTCGGATGCCAGAACTCTCTTATCCCTCTGCTATGGGAATGTCTTAGGACTTGTTTCAAAGTGTTGAAAAGCGGAGATTTTTCGGTGCGTTATAGAGAGCCATGCGTTTACTCAGTACGCATGGCGCAATCCCGTCGAATGACTCATTATGCTTGTTGGATTACAACATGCACAGTTGCTGTTTTGCACCTCTGGTCAGTGATGAAATGATTTTTAAATTTTTAATTTCACAGCGACTTCTTCGTTGGTGTTTCTGCTAAAAACTGGATTTAAACGCAAGCTAAAAAACTGGTAGTATGTTAGCAATTTAATGATTACTCATACGATGCAGGCCTTTTGTTGGAATACATGCATAGGCTAAAGTAAAGCTTTTGGATCCACAGTTTTCTCAACTTTCTTAAAGGTGTAAAGTTTAGCCTGAAAGATGTCTTACTAGCAAGAAGGCATGAAAAGGTGAAATAGTTTGGTGAGAAAACTGTTCAACTTGAGCTGAAAATAACACGACAAACTAATATTGAATCACATCTGTTTAACATTAGCAGAAAAAGCTTTCTGAAAATTTAGTTGTATAGCAGTATAGGTTTTTTGACTCTTACGACTTACGCTTTACGATTTACGATTTACGACGGTTTTTTGTAATTACGATTTACGATTTCCGTACCCCACACCAGGGTTCTGCACTTTCCCCACTCCTCTGCTGTCGTCATGGATGCCGTCACACGAGATCTTCGGAAGCCAGTTCCTTGGATGTTGCTTTATGCTGATGACGTAATGCTCGCTTGCGAAGAGAAAGGTGAACTCGAGCGAGAGGTGCAAGCTTGGTGTGACCGCTTGATGCGTTTTAGACTCAGATTGAATGTGAAAAAGACCGAGTACCTAACAACGGACGTTACCGAGTCCAACTTCATCAAGGTTAACGACATCGAGCTTCCACGCACGCGCACTTCGGTTTTTAAGTACCTGGGATCAGCAGTAGCGTCTGATGGCAAACTGATGGTCGAAGGGAATTCACGCGCAAATGCAGCTTTGTCCAGGTGGCGCTCGTTGACTGGCGTGCTCTGCGATAGAAAGATGCCAGAGCGTTTGAAGTCAGAAATCTACAGAGCCGTGGTCCGGCCAGTATCAATGTTCGGCACTGCGTGTTGGCTCGGGATTAAGGAAGCTGAAACGCGCCTCAGCGTGATGGAGATGGCTGGAGTCACCCGCATGGAGCGCATCCGAAACGATGTCATTCGGCAGATGTTCGGTGTAGCACCGATTGCGTGAAAGATGCGCGAAGCTGGATGGCACGGACACGTTCTGCGTGGAAACGAAGACAGCGTCCGCAAGATAGGCCTTATGTTCGAGGTGCTAGGAAAGCGGCCTAGAGAACGTCCGAAGCGGCGCTGGACTGATACGTTCCATATGGACTTGAAAGTTGCTGCAATCCACCCTGATTTAGCGCTGGATCGGGAAATGTGATGTCGTGGCATCAGAGTGGACCCGCGTCGAGGCGGGACAGGCACTGAAGATGGAGAAGACATCAAATGAAGGAGGCTCGATTCTCCAAATCAATCCTCGAACCAACTCTTCATAGCTTAGTTGTCGAAGCACCAGAGGGTCAGCGGCAAGTAATCTAAATTCAACCTGTCTATCTTGAGATAAAATAAAACTCTCACACATCAAGTTGGCTAGGAACGGTAGGCTTAGGATGAGAAAGGTAAGAACACTGCATTACATTTGTAAGTAAAGGAATAAAATGGCTTAACTTTCTTCTGGGGATGTATTATTGGGACATCAAAATACTAGTAGAATAGAAGAAATTCGCCTCTTCAGTTCGGCCGCTTTATAGATAAAGATATGCGTGCGGCTTTTATATACTAATCATGAAATTAGTTTCCTTTTCGAATTAAATACTAGCATTTTCATGTGCATAGGAAAGCGCTGAAACTGTGAAACCGCTTAATGTGTGGTGTGACTTTCGTAGCTCCCTTCAATGGGCAAGGTCCACTTACAGATTCCCTCTTTTTCTTTCATTGTGCCATCTAAGATCGTATTCCATAGGCAGACCTGAGACAGCGGTATAACCACAGGTGTTGAACCACTCGTCGGGACCCAGTACGCGAACTCTGTGTGCTACAAAACGTAGTGATTTTCGTATGGTCTGCATTATCATTTGCATTTCTATCTAATACATTTTTCGATAATGGGCCGTATAAAATCACAGATGTCATATAAAGTTGGTGCTGCCATCACGATGAAGCTGCCGATAGAACAAATAGTTCTTACTATTAGTTTCGGTTTCCTGTAGGAGTAGTAGTTTCATGCATAGGAGCTGTGTAGAAAATCTGCCGCAATAGAGCGGCTGTTCCCTCTTACGGTGATGCGATCCTTTGTTCGAGTAACAAACGGTATATGAGTAGTGGCGTTTGGAGGCAACTTAATTCTATTAGGTTGTCCCATAAGTCTTCGCCATTTTTTTTCAGCGATTCACTGCAGATTTCGCCGGCGGTCTCTTGCACAGCGCTGCATAGCTTTCGAAAGAGAATGATTTGCTCTATCAGAACCTGTATTGAACTTCTTTTTTCATCATGAATTTTGTCAATTTTTAGGTCGTTGAAGTGAAAGGTGAAAAAGGAAGAAGTTGCCATTTGCGCACTTGCTGACAGCTTAGGTTTGTAATTTTTGCGCAGTTTTTTATAGCATTTGGAAGACAATGTTCCGTACTACAAGAATATGCGTTAGTGCTATTGGCTCCTTTGTCCTTTATTGATTTTTAGGTCATCAATTTTTAGGTTTTTGGGACGTACGAAGGAGGATGGTTACTTTTGCCGACAGCTCCTGCTCTGTGGTTAGACTTTTTGGGTTGGTGTTATATGTCATTGGAAAGAAATTGTATTGCTCTATAAGAATATGTGTCGCGTTTATTGATTTCTTTGAATATCAACAAAATGCCAAAAAGAGAAAAATCGTCTTCACCAACAACTCCTTCTCCTTGTTCAGTTGTTGATATTCGACAGAAATCAGCGTGAGCCAATAAACGCGACATAAATTCTTACTGAGCAAGACATCCTCTTCCAAACGACATATAACACCAAGCAAAAAAGTCCAACCACAGAACCGGAGTTTTGGTAAAAATTCGGACGGGAAAGTCGGACGTCCCGATTTGATGACCTAAAAATCAATAAAGGACAAATGAGCAAATAGCACTAATACATACTCTTGTAGTACAGAACATTTTCTTCCAAATGCTATAAAGAACTGCGCAAAAAATTACAAACCTAAGCGGAGAGAACAAGTGCGCAAATGGCTACTTTTTCACTTTTCACTTTTCACTTCAACGACCTAAAAATTGACAAAATTCATGATGAAAAAAGAAATGCAATGCATGTTCTGAGTAAATCATTCTCTTTCGAAAGCTATGCAGCGCTGTGCAAGAGACCGCCGGCGAAATTTGCAGTGAATAGTTGAAAACAAAACGGCGGGAACTTATGGGACAACCTAATACAACGAAAGAGACTACAAGCCAACGCAACTAAGAATAGCTCAAGTGAATTATTCCACGACTTCAAGTTTCGTTTGGTTTAGAAGGTTCACAATTTGCTCCTATATATCTTATAAAGCTGGAAAAGTCAATTAGTGAGAGCCTATCCATAGACATTGTGGATGTTCTATACTAACGGTTTCTTATGAATATTGCTGTTCAGCGCATAAAATTAGAATTCAAAAGTCACTTTTGTATATTTCAGATGTAGGCTACATTGTAATGCGGTCGGAGGAAGCAACGGATATCGTGTGGTCACCAAAGGGGAGGTGTTTAGTTCGGGTCCCTCCCAGGGAAATAGACCTCTCTACAAGACTTCTCTGAGAAGGGTACTTATGTTCCACCTTCCACAGCCTCTAGGTTGACCTCACTTCACTCACATTCGCTTTCGACAACAAAAGAATATTCATCTTCAACAACGACAAACGGAACGCGACAGTTGACGAGACAATTGCAATGACGGCGATTGCACAAGGAGCCACATAGAACTGGAGATCAGCGAGACTACAGGAGCGGGATAGATTTCCAGGAGCGCTTGACGGTTGACGGTCGATCAGCAGGAAACGAGTGGCCGGCTCGTCTCGGATGCAGACGTGCGTCCGTCCCGCGGCTGAGCGTCTCCCTCCCCTCTGGTTTCCCTGCCGCCGCTTATATGTTCTGCCCATCGTCGTCGCGTCGCCATCTGAAAACGAAGTCGGCAGGCGAGCCTTGGGAAAATCAACAAAGAAAGATGCCACTTACCGATATCTACGTGGTGACTAACCGTGGAGGAATTACCAGAATTTTCTAGGTCGACTTTTGGACTCGTCCCTTCCCTTACATCTCCCCCTTTTCGAGAAGTCCGTCCCCGGACTTAGGCCTTAAGAGGGGATGAGGAGCGGGGGCAAGGCCGTATTTTTCAAAGAAATGCATCTCCGCGAGAAGCTTCCGGAAACGACACCACGTGGTAATTCGCTGATATAATGGTACCACCTGTAGATCGGGGATGCATCCGAGGAGGAACAGACCGTCGCGTGCCCTAGACAAGGCAACATTAAGGCGCTTTGGGTCCGCAAAGAAGGTGTGGTTAGAGTTGCGGTCGATATGCGTTCGTGTCGTACATACGATCACGATGGATCTTTCGCATCCCTGCGCGCTATCGACAGTAGCTACCGACACTTGAGTATCCTGTAATATCCTATCGCATAGGTATTTCTGATCGCGGTATAGACATATTACCAAGATATCTTCTGGGGGAATGCCTTTGGCCTTGAGAAGGCAGACCAAAACGCGGACCGCCTTCGCCTCGACTTCATTGCTGTGGGAGCCCGTTACAGATTTGACGGAGTGCCCTATGACGTTGAGGAACACGAACGGTACCTCTGGGTTGGGCATTTTGAGGCGCGACAGCAAGTTTTGACGCGATGACGTTGGCGTGCCGCATTGCAGTTTGTTGTCGTAGAAGAACTCCGAGTTGATCATCATAAGGCCGGTGTGCGAGGACGATAGACCGTACTTACTTTGCAGACGGGAGCGTTTCCCATGCGATGTGCCACGTCTAGTACGGATTGAGAACACAACGCGACTGCTTTTGGGACGTCACACACTCCGACATATGGAGGCAACTGCTTGCTATCCCCTACCAGGGTGTACCGGGCCTGCTGGAACCGCGAACAGAGCGCAATCAGGGTTGCCTCTGGAATCATGGAAGCTTCATCTAGTAGGACGGAGCTCCATTGGCGCGAGGGGCGACGCCACAACCCATTTTTGACTGTGAGGTTTATCGCGGATGAGATGGTGCACAGAAACACGTTAGGGTTGTAGATTTTCAAGAATGTACGCGTGAGAATTTTAATACGTTGCGATGCGTGGTACTCAAGGAAAAGAAGCTTTTTGTGCTCACGCGTCGCGACGTCTTTTTCTACACCGGTAAACATGAATTCCCTTAGCGCGTTACGGTGCTTGGCGAAACGAAATTGGTGAAGGCGTCGAGGTCTTTCTCAGACATGGAGTCCTTGTGCGTGGAGTGGAGGTTCTCCATTAGGGTGGCCATGTCGTGGGGGCCGCTATGGAAGGCGTCCTGCGCAAGTACCTCGCTTACGTATCGGATCGGTCGCATATGTTCGGAACCGAGCTCAGCTATTTTAGCGCAAATGACGTCTAGAGCGCTGTTTTGGACCGCTGCGATCATCACAGTCTGTCCCTTTTTGACGGCTTCTTCTGCCATAACGGCGGTACACAAGGATTTGCCTGCGTCGTACGCACTGTCGATGATCAGTATGGGGCTTTCCTTGTTGAACCAATTGATGGCATTGACCTGGTGCCCATTTAGCTCGACTGCGGTCCCGGACACGTTTACCGTAATAGCGGCGCGATCGACGGATTTCTTTGCCACGATATCGGCATATCCAGCTAGAATCGCCCGCGCAGCTTTCCATGACGTCGTGTTTGGTTCGAAAACACTCGCCATTTTACTATTTTCGAGCATTGCCAAAGCCGGATTCGAGCGATCGTCTACAGTGTCTAGCGCGGTACCCACTGCCATTCTTTTGTGAGGGGTACTTAGCATGTAAGCACGGAACCGTGTAGTGTCTTTTAGAATGAGTTCGGCCGTGACACGAATATGGGAGTCCTCCACGGCGAGGTGGACGATTCGCGCGCGTAGCGTGTCGAGTTGATAGGCACTTTCAACAAAACGACCGACCGCCCATCCCGATTTGTTGGACGTGGGATGCGGAAGTTGATTCGAGCCGGAAAAGCGTTGATGTCGGGAGTTGTCCAAATAACGTTATACACTCGATGATCGGAAGCTTCCGTGGCAGACGCTGCAATAGCCCCACACGTTGTGCTGTAGATAGGTTCGAGGAACCGCATGACCTCTTGAGGGCGGGATTCGAACAGCTTGAAATTGGTGAGCTTACTTTCGATCATGTCCCGATATATGTTGGTAATGAGGCGGATGTTCCCAGGGACCGGAGGTGCGCTAGGAAAGTACTGGATGTCGGCCATGAACGCATCATTTTTACAGTTCTCTCGCATCATTTTTCGGAGCGCATGCGAACCGCATGTGATCGATCTGTCGTGCACGAAAAGAGGCGACGATGAACGAATTGTCCGTGACTTCTTCATTGGGATCATTGGGATCACGGAAACGGTTCTTATTGGATGTTATCAGCGCTCGGTGACCCTGCATGCAAAGTTTGAAAGTACCGCATTGCCTGGAGGTAAAACGAGTCACAAAACCTAGGGTGTCTTTAAGTTCGCGATAGACTAAGGCGAACCTAGCGACGCGCCGTACGGGGGATCTGCGAGATAGTGATGCTTCCTCGACACTTACCAGGGCCACAATATTGGAATTTTGAAATCTGACTGTAACCGCTAAAGAGTAAACCCAGACTAGATCGCCGATCATGGTATTGTGGATGTCAATACCTCGTTTGCCCGTGCGGATATTGATCCCGTATTGGTCAGGTTGGATCGTATGGAGGTCTAGTCGATCGGGAAATGGTAACTCTATATGGGCAGCTTCGAGTTGTGCGCCTGTACCAAAGAGTCTTTTGACGCGATAAAGAACCGGCAAAATTCCGTTATCACGCTGAAGACCCTTAAGGTAAGCGCGCTGGTCGGGAGGTGCGGCCAGAGTCACCAAGGGCATTTGGGGAAGTGCGCCACCTTCAGCTCTTGCCCGTATAATGTGACTGTAGCTGTTGTTTTGACGAAAGCTTTCGATGGCAACCGGACCGACCGCCTCGAGAATTGGTACCTCATGTCCCTTTTTAGGTTCTCCGCTTTCCGTTGGAAGTAACTCCATGGCGCTATACCCGGCGGCTGTGACCTTTTCGTAATTGCGCACGTCTAAATCGGAGTCGTAATGCTGACATTCCTTGGCCTGGACCTTGGGAAAAAAGAAAGATGCCCATGGGTGAGAAGTAAAATGCTCCAGTTTTGGTGAAGGACCGTAGTCGGGTATTTTAGTCGAGGTGTCTCTAGATGGAGCTATTACGACTGTAGTAACTGGTGGGGTTTCCTCCGGGACAATGTCCTCATAGAGGGATGTTCTCTCAACCAGTGAAGATAAGGTGTCGGCTAAAACTTCGTCGCTTTTAAATCTTTTCTCTGCCGGTGGTAAGATGTCAGCGTGAGCGGCATCCACGGCAAAGTCGTAAATTGTCTGGGGCGCTGATCCCTCGCTAGAGGTAATGAGCTGAGGGACGGTGCTTACGAAAGTATCCATGCTAGGCTCTGGAGTTCCTTCCATCGTAGAGGAGGGAGAATCTCCGGAGGTGCTCTGTCGAGCAGTGTCAATGTTTGTGGCGGTTGATCCCTCAGTAGAGGTAATGAACCTGGGTCGCTCATCAGTTTCGTGCCCAATGTTCTCTTCCTCCTGAATATATTTGATAGATGGGTCTGTTTGATGTGACCCACCTCCAACTTTGTCAGATACCTGTGTCTGCTCATGCGGCGGAGGGGCGTCGGTCTGGTGGTCAGAATGGGCCGATGTCGCGTCCATTGCGTCCTCATGAGCGTCATCATCGACGGCTACCGGCGACTGAAAGTCGTGTTCCATAGCCTGAGACGAGAGTCCCTCAGTAGAGGTGACGCTCTGATGAGCGCTAGCGTCAGACATGATTTGTCTGAAACTGACTGAGATAAGCTATAAGATTAACTGAATGAGGACGACGTACGGTCGGTGTGAACGAATAAGGATAGTAATTAAGAGAGGAACAAAATAGTTCTAAGGCAAGGTAAGAAGGGGGTACTGAGAGAATGGAAATAAAGTAGTATCCACGAGAAGAAAAAAAAACAGGAAAATGAAGAGAGTCGATGAAGCCTGCAGATCGAGGCACGGAGAACGGGCTGAAAATGGTATTTTGTTGTGCTACGCTGTTCCTTGACGTTTCCTAGGACGAAGGTTGTAGCCTGAGGGTTGTTCTGATGTGTGGGTTTCCACATCTGTTATATCGGGAATCGGTTCGGCTGGTTATATCCAGGGAGTTCCTCCAAGGTTAAATTTTCCGTATAGTCCTGCTCTTCCGGCACTTGAGGGAGGGTAGACGCTGGCCCGGTAACGTCAACTACTTTCTTAATCTGGTTAAGATGGACCCGACGTGGTTTAGACTGCGGCGACGTAATACTTACTATGGTGGCGTGAGGATGGTCCACTTTAAGGACTCGAAATTGACCGATCCAAGGAAAACAAAGTTTTCGTGCCAGTCCGAGCTTGCTGGTGTAATTTCGAAAGAATACTCGGTCCCCCTCGCGAATTGGAGATGGCCGTACTTTTTGATCATATTGAAGTTTCATAGTTGTTTTATACGATCGAGCATGATCTGCGGCTTGTTGCCATGCTAAGCATAAGGCAGAAACCAACTGCGCTTTATATTCGTCTGTTTCTGATGGAACCGGTATCTGGGGACGAGACTGGGGTTGTAGTATGCGATCAATGGTGAAAACGGGGTCTCTTCCGAACATTAGAAAGTACGGAGATTCGCCTGTAGCTTTATTTATTGACGTATCACCTGTATCACCTGTCTTCCCGTTCATCATCGACTTGCTCGAGCGGGCGCCAGCAGCGTCTCCATTCGTCCCTGTCGCTTGCCAGAGTGGTCCAATGGATCCTCCTCGCTCGAGGAACACGAAGAGCGTCATATCGGTCGTTCAGGGCTTTAACGAAGAAGTCCGACCAACGCGTTGGTGGGCGTCCTGGTGTTCTTTTGACATCCCGCGGAATCCAGTCGATGATGGCTCTCGTCCAGCGGGTGTCTGCGAAGCGCATTACGTGGCCGGCCCACCTAATTTTCGACAACTTGGCCCACGCGACAGCGTCTCTGATCTTCGAACGTCGGCGAAGCTCGGAACTCCGGAGGCCTTCTCTCACTTGCGTGAGTCGTGTCACTCCGAGCATCGTCCTCTCGATTCCACGCTGCGCGACGCTGATCGCGTGTTCATCCTGCTTTCGTATAGCCCAGGTCTCTGAGGCGTATGTTAGGGCAGGAAGAGCGGTAGGTTGGAAAGGTGGGCACTGAGTTGGACGTTCTACGTCTTCTTCACGACTTCTTCGACGCTCTTGAAAGCTTCCGAAGCTGCCCGCTTCCTCCTGTCAGCTCTGGCGTTAGGCCATTGGTCAGGTTGACTTCGCGACCCAGATACACACAGCTGGAGCATTCGGAGATGAGATTCAGCTGCAGTCCAACGTTCCCACATACACGATCGAAGTCGACCAGCATTCGCTCCGCCTGACTGATGCTCGGTGTTATGAGCAGGATGTCGTCAGCGAAGCGCAGATGGTGCAGCTGACGGTCGTCGACCCTCACTCCCATGTCTTCCCATTCTAGTTCGCGCATGACGCTTTCGAGGGTGGCGCTGAAGAGCTTCGGGGATATGGTATCCCCTTGCCGAACCCCGCTCTTCACGTCGTTGACGACGTCGTTACAGAATGGGGAGATCTTGGTCGTGAATCCACTGTACAGCTCTCGAAGGACTCTGATGTACTGAGTAAGAACGCCGTGAGTGAACAGGGCTTCGAGGACCGCTTCAGCCTCGACGGAGTCGAATGCTTTCTTCAAGTCGATGAATGCAGGGCACAGCGGCAGCTTGTACTCTCGCGACACTTCGATGAGCTTCGTAATGGTGTGTATGTGGTCGATCGTGCTGAATCCTCTCCGAAATCCTGCTTGTTCGCATGGCTGTCCTTCGTCCAGCGTTCTACTAATCCTATTCAGGATGACTCGAGTGAACAGCTTGTAGACTACGGACAGCAGGCAGATCGGGCGATAGTTGCCAATGTCGTGCACGTCTCCCTTCTTGTACAGCAAAACGGTCTTGCTGGTCTTCCACTGAGATGGAACCTTGCATTCGGACAGGTAGCGTGTGAAGAGCCGCGCCAAGGTGTTGATGAGCGCTGGCGGGAGGTTCTTCAGGTGTTCAGCTCTGATCCTGTCAGGACCGGGTGCTGTACGTTTCTTCACCGACGAGATGGTGTGTCGGATCTCGGAAGGGAGAACAGAGGGGATGACGTATCCATCCTGCGGAAGATGGCGTAGGGGCAGGTGGACGTGGCTATCGAAGAGATCGGAGTAGAAGTCGTGGATGACTTTCTCCATGGTCCTTCTGGAAGAGGTGACGGTTCCGTCAGGACGTCGGAGAGCGGTCATCTTGGTCTTGAAGTTGGCGAAGTTCCGGCGGGCATTGCGGATGCTCAGCCCTGCCTCTGCTGCTTCAGCCAACACTTCCGCCCTTCTCTCTTTCAGATCTTCCTTTATCGCCGCTCTGCATAGCTTTGCAAGCTCGGACGTCAGTTGATAGTTGCCTGACGCTCGTGCTGCTCCACGCTGGCGTATCAGCTCGAGAGTTTCCGGAGACAGGCGTCTCTTGGTGGTCTTCAAGCTCTCGGCTCCCTTAGCACTATCGTGGAGATGGTGCACGAAGCGATCGTATTCCCTGTCGACGTTGTCCATGACGGCATCTTCCCAAAGGCCGACAAGAGAGGTGTAGAGATCCCAGTTGATGGTCGTTCTGGGACTCCTCTTCTTGAACTTCGCGGCCTTCTCTCCTTGACGCGAAAAGCGGAACCTCGCGCGAAGGAGGCGGTGGTCCGATCCCGTGTAGAACTTGGGGACAACGGAGACATCGGTCAGGCAATACTTGCGATTGAAGATGATGTGGTCGATCTCGTTGTGGAACTGGCCACCGGGGGATTCCCAGGTCCATCGTAGGGAGGGAGGCTTCTGGAACGGCGAGTTTCCATGGATGGTCTTGGTCGACATGATAAACTCAGACAGCCTTTCACCTTGCTCGTTCCACTCCAAACCGTGGGTTCCGATGTGAAGTTCTTCCGGCGACCTTCGTGGCCCGATCTTGGCGTTGAAGTCGCCGACGATCACCTTGTAGAAGGTGTGATCTTCCTTATAGAACTTCTCCAGCTCCACGTAGAAGGCCTCGACGTCTTCGTCGTCGTCGTCGTCGTCTTTATTGACGTATTGTAGCAAAAGGTTACGCAGGGAACGAATAGGTCCCAGTCCTCTTGCTTTAAGTTAATAAATTTGGAGAGCATCGCTTGAAAGGTGTTAAAAGTCCGCTCCGTCGCACCGTTTCCCATGGAATGATACGGGGTAGCGAAGCGATGCCTGATGTGCAACAGATTACAGAACTCCTGGTAAAAATGTGACGTGAAGCTGGAGGCTTGATCGGAGACTAATTCGGTCATCGTGCCGTATTTCAGTACACATTCGGTAAGCAGCGCGTGGGCGATGGTGTTAGCCCTTGCGTCAGGCAGCGGAGTGGAGATGACGTATCGGGTGAATCAGCAAACGATGTTGAGGATGTATTTGTTCCCGCGCTCGGTGGTCTTGAGGGGGCCGCATAAGTCGAGTCCGACCTTAGCAAAAACAGCTTCACTGTGCACTGGAATGAGGCGCTCTCGAAAATTTGGTTTTGGATTACGTCGCATTTGGCATGTCAGACAGGCTTCACACCACTTTCGGATATCGCTGTGAACCGACGGCCAGTAGTATTTCCGTAGTATCTTGGCGAGCGTCTTTTTCCAACCCATGTGACCGCCAGAAAGTGCGCTGTTATGGTGGGCATCAAAAATTAGGTTGTGTAAGTGCTGCGGCACTAGCAACAAAGTAGAGGCGCCTTTATTGGCGTTAAGGGAATAGTACAGACAACCATCGCCTTTGATTATGCATCTTGGTGCCAGTTTTTGAGCTTCGGCTTGGACCGAATCCGGAACATCGGTAGGGATTGTAGAATTGGTTTTAATGAGCCGTAGGCAACGGAGGAGCTTATCCCTTCCCTGTTCATTCGGGAAGTCAATGAGCTCACTGCCACGCACGTAGGTCCTAAGCGAATACACCGTTGGGGTCGGGATGGTATCGAAAGACACGGGTAGGCTAACAGGAAAGTCGATAATGTCTTTTAGTTCCAGTTCTGGGGGCGACACGTTATTTTGGCCTTCCTGAGCCCGAGACTGGGCATCAGCGACCGTATTTTTCGCGCCTTTGATGTGAATTACCTTAATATTGTAGCTCTGCAATTCTACAAGCCATCTCGCTAAATTGTCGTGGGTTTTACTCTTGCTCAATAAAAAAGTTAGAGGTTTATGGTCGCTATGTAGTGTTACTTGGGCCATACAGATATACGGTTTGAACTGGCGAAGCGCGTAAATAATGGCACCTAGCTCTATTTGAACCGCAGGCCATCGACGTTCAGTCTCCGTTAGGGTCCTACTGCAATAAGCAACGGCGTAAAATTGCTTGGAACTTACCTCGGTTTCCTGCATGAGGGCGCCTGCCTGTGCTACACTGCTGGCGTCGGTAAAAATGTGGAAGGGCTTGTCGTAATCCGGGTAGCCAAGAATGGGCTTCCTTAGGAGGGCGTCTCATAGTTCCTGAAAAGCGGTTTCTTGTGCCTCTGTCCACTGAAATTTTGTGTCTTTGCGAGTCATTCTAGTGAGGGGTTCGGCTATGTTAGCAAAATTTGGGATAAATTTGCGAAAGAAGCCTACCATCCCTAGAAAGCGTTTTACCTCCTTGGTATTCACGGGTTTTGGAAACTCCCTGACGGACCTGGTGTTTGCCTCAGCTGGAGAATAGCTGCCTTTATTGATGGTGTGTCCAAGAAAAGTTATTTGTTTCTTTGCAAAGACACATTTTTTTAGGGGAAGCTTTCAAGTTGAACTGTCTAAATCGCATAAGTACTTTCTCTATAGATTGCAAGTGGCTATTGAAATCTTTGTCGTAAATAAGAATGTCATCAATATATGTCAAAACATTCCCTTCCAGTCCGCCAAGGACTTTAGCCATAATACGGGCGAAATAGCTACCTGCGGATTTCAGTCCAAATGGGAGATGGGTCATTTGATAGATTTTGTTTTCGGTTATTACTCCGCATTTACAGCTACTCTCTTCGTCCAGGGGGAGTTGTAGGTACCCACTAGCAAGATCTAACGTTGTGTAAAAACTATTACCACCTATTTTCTCGAGGACATCGTCTATCCGAGGGATAGGGTACGGGTCGGGGAGGGTTTTCAGGTGACTTCATTAATTGGACGACGCATATCAAGACATATTCTAAGGGAGTTATCCTTTTTCCGCACTACGACTAAATTGTGCACCCAGTGAGTGTGAGATTCCTTCATGACGCCAGCCTTAAGAAGCATATTGATGTGCTTTTGGATTTCTTCGCGATACTTAGCAGGAACACGATAAGGACGAACTTTCGTAGGGGGATCATTGGTTGTGAAAATATGTACTTTCCCTGCGGTGTAGCTACCGATGTCGTACTGATGGCGCGAGAAAACATCTGAGTACTTGTCGTGGAGTTGGCGTGATTGATTACGCTGCTCCGTATTGAGATCGCTACTGTCGAGACTGATGACATATGTGGGGTCCGGTGGAGTAATTTCGTTAACACACGCTACAGGGAAATGAGGGTGCAAAACAGGCTCCACGGTATCCTTGTCCGTATAGATTTCGGACGCGTTAGCAATCCGCGACCCTGCGTAGAGAGTCTGTGGTTGGTTAGTTGGATTGCTGACCAACACCTGCGGATTGGAAGAATTGACGATTGCGGGAGCTACACTGAGGTCCCTCCTAGATAATTAGGAAGTTTGCGAAATCAGGACCAAGTCTTAATTAGAGCTAAGATTTTGAACGACGCATGAAACGATTTGCTCTGAATTTGGGGGGATTTGCATGGTATTACTAACGCGTATGGGGAAGGTGGTGTTCCTCCCCGAACGCAGGAGCGGAAAACGTTGGCCCAGAGGCCAAGAGACACAGAACCGAAGGAAACAGTTTTTGCTTTGAAGTCCAAAGTCATTGTAGGCAAAGAAGCAAGCACGTCATTGCCGATGATGACCTCATATGCGGAATCGATATTAGGAACGCAAGAGCCTTTTGTAAAATGAACGATTGGAAATAACTCAATACTTGCGATCTTCATTTTTCTACCTTAGAGCCTGCCAAATGGACTGGAGTTCCCGCCATGCCAATCGCTTTTAGAGAAGAAGGAGGATCTAATTGGAAAATGCCAAGAGCTACACACAAATCTTGAGCTGCTAGGGTAATGCTGGAGCCGGTGTCAACTAGTGCTGACACGTTAACTCCATTCACGGTAATGCGGATGTGAGCAGACGGAGAATGGTCGACGAGAGAAAGTGTGTAGACTCGCGGGAATGAAGAAAGGGGGTGGAGCGCTACAGGCTCCTGAGCTGGGTTACTGTGGTCACCCTGTGATTGGTCGGAGCGGGTTAGGCCACGCCCGCGACGTGTACCGAAATTGGAGACGTGCTCAAGGAGTGTACTAGGGATTCTGCAAGAGGCGTACAGGATGAGAAGGCGCAGCAGGACATTAACTGTGACCAAAAAACAGCACGAAAATACCCAGGGCTTATATAGAAGCGAGACAATAGACGAAAGCGAGTAAAATGGGGTAAGCGGTGAGGAAACACTGGTGGAAGTGAAATGGGTGCTCGTCGGCGCGTTGGGGGATATATGGGCAGTAAGAGCCATCTGATTGCCTTCGATCGCTGACCAAAGTTCCGTAAACTGCTGCTCCGGAACGAATTCGCTGATGTTGGTTATTACTAGGTTGTGAAAAAGGGTGAGGGCTGGGCGGATTTCACTTTGTGGGCGGTTAAAGGAGTTCTGAACTCTGGTTATGCTAGTCTGCGGGGCAGTTTCATAGTTTCCAGTCAACGGAAAGAACTTTGTTATTGATGTGTTGAACGGAAATTCGAAGAACAGTTCGTTAGAACAGGGTACTGACGTTGCATCGTGGGTGATAATGCTGGTGAGGGGGCCGATGAAAGTTTTCCAGTGAGATTTATTCGGAAGGAAGATTGAAATGGAAGGAAGAGAAAAGCAGGAAGAATTGAACGTAGCTAGTGTGTACATGGATGGGGTAAGGCTTGCGCAGGCTTTTGTGCGTACGATGTTATCTCCCAGGTATTTCGCTTCTATGTCCGAACGTTGCAAAATGTTCCTCATGGCTAAAGTCGGGTTTGCGGAAATGGACTCTGTGAGCGAAGCGCTCCAGAAGTTGACTGACTTACACAACGCTAGAATCGCATGGTGAAATGAAGCGCATAGTGAAAGCTGCATGTTATCTTCGACCGCTAAAAGTTGGGCTGCTAATTGGTTAGTAGTTGCAATCCCTACTCGTGATCTCGTCGAGGTACTGATTTGCCGTTTAGGGCGCGGACGGGATATGATCTCGATAGCATATCCTTGGTCGGTTGGAGTCAGAGGATGGCCACAGTCCGACACTTGGGGAGAGGAAAGCGAAAATGATAAAGCAAATTCTTTGGAATCGCTCAGCCAAACTGAGTCGGCGAGTGTACCCTTCATTGTTGAAACGTAAACGTACCGACAGCTTTCCTGGTCATCGGGCTTCCAGACAACAGCGGCTCCCGATGTCATCGTGCATTGGCCGTCGCTGTAGACGCATCCGTTTAGCGGGCCAATTGAGCCTTCCAACGAAGCGGAGCCGTGGTATGCGTACACCGTTGCCTGAAAGACAATGCAGTTAGTGATCGACGTAGTATAGTCCGAACAGCAACGGAACGGCGCTGATGGCCATTCAATTTGCAGTTCGTTTAGGGTTTTCATTACCGTTCCTACTGCAATAAGATCGCCATGTGCGCAACTTTTATGAATTATCATGTGCTTGCACTCATCGGCTGAAACAGTTTGTTCATGAGCTGTAATTGCCTTTGAGCGGGCGCCAAAGAAATTGACCGAAAAAGAGGCAGTTTGCGTAATTATGAGACATACATGAGCCGTACTCTTATAGCGAATGGTATTTGGACGGTAAACTTTTATTTTAAGAGGAGTTGTGGTTGCAGTCCATGATGGAAGTATTTTCGTGCAATTAATTTCTGAAGGGACTTTCCAATAACTTACAGGAGTCTTATTGGAGCAGAGAAGTGGTGGTGCGATCTGCGCGGTGCAAACCTGAAAAATAACTGCTATCGCAATCATACAAGAGTATGTCCAATTAGAATATGTCGAGTGAAGCGACCGGCTATGTGCTGACCGTTCCTCTTCGTCAGTGGTGATGTTTAGGGCACGGGTTGCGAACGCTAGGTCCGCTAACGCGTTATTTCTCTCCAATAGAGCGGCTATGTGTGCATCCTCTTGTTCCTCGGTTAGCGAGTTTCGGTTAGCCCCGGAGGCATCGGTTGATTCCAGGGCCAAAACGTTCGACGGCGAGTCACTAGTACCCGTCGCCGGATGGAATTGAACCCTGCGTTCTCGAGGCGCTATCGCGTTACTTGAGCCACTATACTGATTATTGCGCAATTGCTGATCTCTAAGCTGATTTGGTGAAGAGCCATTAGGACGCCAGCTGTTGTTACGGTAGAATGGTCTTGGGGGTGTTACTTTCGAAGGAGGGAGGCTATAACGACAGAATGTCTGAATGTGGCCTACCCTGCCACAGCGGAAACACGTTACATTGGAATTAGGTGCTCTTTCATTCACCCGACGGTTGAAGCGGGGGTACGCGTTGCTGCCAGCGTTACCCGAGAGAGGTCTGTTATCAAATTATCATCAAGGAGTTCACGTTGAGTATTTCTCGGCTGTCCCCGTGTCACCTTTTTGACGATTTGTTTAAGCCTTTGAGCGAAATCCCAGGCGGACTCAGCTGGATTCTGCTTACAATCGCACAGTTGTTGGCGAGCAAGGCTGCGAAAGTGAGGCGATTCGAAATGATTACGCAACAATTCTACGATCTTAGCATAGTCATTTTTATCTTCGTCCGGCATTTCATCTACTAGGTCGCGTGCCTCGCCTTCAAGATGTCCTACGAAAGTGTTGGTCTTTATCTGATCCGGGAGCGGTGGGTTAACCATACGTACCATATCCTCAAAACTTCGGAACCAGGTCGCGAAATCGCGGCCGTCGGCTCCGGAGAATGACTTCACGATTTTGGGCGCGAACTGCCCGAAGGTCAGGCCGCTACTAGGAGTTGCCAGGGTGTCGCCTTCCATAGGCGGCATCCTAGGCTGGCTTCTGCTTGCCGAGACTTCCGTCTCGCAAACTTGTTCTTCAAAATGAGCAGGCGAACCTACCTCTGGAGTGGTAACTGGCGGTGAGGGAACTTGCCTTGGTAGGTGCTGGGAATCTAGGGCTGCTTTTGAGCGCGTAACACGACCAATCGTAACGACGCAGAAGACGCTGTACGTCTGGAATATGCTGCTGCAAGCTTTGGGGCGTGTTTATGTGGAATGTGCAAGCGCGGTTTATCTTATGGGTAATCTGATACTTTCTTGGTCAGCAAATGTTAGCAGACCTTTTGCTGTGCGACGCCTCCATCAGATATCGCTGGGAAAGCTTCGCAACATGCACTATATGGTAGATTGGCGGCGATAACGCGCGAGAAATGGCAACCCAAACCGCAGCGAATGTCAACAGATTTGAATGCGCACGAGGCAGCTACTACCGTATACATAAGGAGATTGTACACTGAGAGAACCAGAGGATGCACGTAAATTATTAAAAGGAAAGAAAATCCCTGCTAATCGAGGCGAAGAAGTAAATAATAGCGGGCTAGGCCGCGTCAGTGGAATCGACGAAATGAATGAATATCGGGGGTGGGGTTGGCGGTTCCTTATCAATGGACCAGAGTTGGGTCGGTGGTGCCATTGGCGCGACATGGGATATCCCGCGGATGTGCGTTTGATATCACGCAGGTGATGGCACTTATCGCAGTGATCGGTTGTGCCGCGCGCTGGAGCTCGATGAGGTGCTTCGCGATTGATATGCCCTCGAAGAGGCGTCTTTTATGCGGCCGCCTATTTCCTAGGCTGTTTGAATTGCCCACGCTTTGAATTGGGTCGGAGTCTTACGCACACTGCGCCTTTGTGGCGTACATCTTGTCTTTGTAGTACGCAATCAGCGCCAGACGGAACTTCGTCCACGAAGTCTGCCGATTAGAACGGCAGTGCATGCGAGATTCCGAACTCATTCGTTAGTACGCGTGCTGACGAACTTACGCACGCCACGCGTTAAAAAAGTATAGGGCTCCAAGTTCCCTAAGGTGACGTGGATCATTCACGGGAACTTCGTTTTCGGTACCGTATTGCCGTTCCAGGGTCTGCTGCTCCGTGTTCCTCTCGAAAGGTAGCGTGGACCTTCTTCTTTTTTTTAACAGGGATCCCTCTTTTTCCAAAAACGATCCGTTACACAAAAATGCAGCGTTACCACAACGAAAACTACTAAGGCTGTGAAGAGAGAAGGGAGAGGAGGTATGCGAGGAAAGAGAAGAAAGAGAACGCGCGCAAGTCCGGCTTTCCTAACCAAACTCCCCCTCCTAAGTTCTACTGCCTCCCGGTCGAGGCTTAAACCGGTCATCTCTCTGGGTTGATTGCTCAACCCACGAGAGGTCCAACTACCTCCCGAGATCGGGGACCACGGCCTGCTTTGAGACCGCACTCGCTGCTACCACTTATGCTCCTGGTTCCACAGCCTCTAGGTCGACCTACTTCACTCACATTCGCTTTCGACAACAAAAGAATATCCATCTTCGACAACGACAAACGGAACGCGACAGTTGACGAGACAATTGCAATGACGGCGATTGCACAAGGAGCCACATAGAACTGGAGATCAGCGAGACTACAGGAGCGGGATAGATTTCCAGGAGCGCTTGACGGTTGACGGTCGATCAGCAGGAAACGAGTGGCCGGCTCGTCTCGGATGCAGACGTGCGTCCGTCCCGCGGCTGAGCGTCTCCCTCCCCTCTGGTTTCCCTGCCGCCGCTTATATGTTCTGCCCCTCGTCGTCGCGTCGCCATCTGAAAACAAAGTCGGCAGGCGAGCCTTGGGAAAATCAACAAAGAAAGATGCCACTTACCGATATCTACGTGGTGACTAACCGTGGAGGAATTACCAGAATTTTCTAGGTCGACTTTTGGACTCGTCCCTTCCCTTACAGAATACTGACATTTATTTACTTATACGCGTATGACAACACGTGACGAAACAAACACCACTAAGACAGCACATTGGAAGTGAACGGGGAACACATTGATAATAAACACAAAAATACAAGAAACGGCGAATTAGCGAGTCTTAAGATAGCTACCAACGAGCTTTTTATATTGGTTAAACGAAGACGGCAAAGTATGCTTTTTGGTAAGCATCAAGAATTTAGAACCGGGCCTTTGAGTAAAAAAGGAGGCACGATAACAACTTTTGGCCGTAGGATAATGAATTTTAGCTCTATTCCTCCTTGTGGTAGAAAGATGGGCTGTGTAAAGCCCAGTAAGTGGAAGTGCAACTTTTCCAGTAATCATCTTGAAAATCGTAATTAGATCCTTTTGCTTCCTACGAACAGCAAGCGATTCCAGCTCAAATATATTATTACGATCAGGCGCTGATGGAATGGAGGTATAGTCATAGCCATTTAAGCTTTCTAGTGTAGCTATTCTGAACGGATTCAAGCCTTTGTATGCAGTGCTTAAGGTGAGGACTGAACACAGTGGTGCCATACTCCAGTATTGGGGGAACATATGATTTGTATGCAAGAAGCAAGAAGCAAGTGAGTTTTTGAATTTGTAGATAACGCTCTAAAAATGTTGTAAGTAACTCTTTCAACTTTTTTTGCAATCGTCTCGCAATACTCTGAAAACCTAGGTTTTTTGTCTAAGATGCCCAGATCCCCAGATCACGTAGACTGTTATCACTGAGTAGGTTGCAACTACCAAGCCTGTAAATGCGTTTAACCGAATTTGAATTTCCGTATGAAAAACCCTAGTTTTTAGCTGAGGTAGATAATTTCCACCTGTCCGACCTGAAACTGCACATTGGAGGGCAAAGTGATCATCTTCACTGATACTATAGTATTCCTGTATACCTTTAAATCGTCGGCAAACATTTTGCACTTAACGCCACGTCTTTCGACCAAGACAGGTAAATCAAAAGTGTAAATGATGAAAAGAATAGGTAATAATACACCCCCTGGGGTATGCCACTTGTTAGTGAGTACGTGCGAGAAAATTTGTCATTGATCTTGACCTGGAAGGATCTATTTGGGATGAAGTTCTTTACCCACTTAACAATTCTGGGATGAATTCCAGAAATTTGAAGCTTGAAAATAAGTTCTTTGAAGGGCATCTTATCAAAAGCCTTGCTAAAATAAATAAAAAAGACCACATCAACGTCAGTCTTATCATTCAGTGACTTGGTCCAATCATCTAACAAGGGAAGGGTCTGAAGCGTATGTCTGAACGGGGAGAGTGAGTCATATAGGGAGAATCCTCATCTCTCAATTGGTTTGAAAATGTGTTTATTTTTTGCCAAGTCGTTAAACACAAGGAGTAGGGGGTCACAATACGATACGGCGTTTGGGGTCTTGTACGCCCAGGATTCTTCTGCTGCCAGTGGCTCGGAGCGCAGGTGGGTGGAGGGTTGACTCCTGTGAGAGAGGGGTTTGGCTCCTCTGCGCTGTTCCTAAAACCCTACCAATCAGTTGCATTTCAACTGATTGGTAGGGTTTTGGGGATTCTGACGTCTATACCATTTTCAGACGCTTTCTGCGCATTTTTCCAGCGGTACATTGTGGTATTCAACGTGGTGATGTATAAATGTTCAACACCAGTGATACACAGGTACAAAGTGCATGAAGCACCACTGGCCACCTTACGGGTAGCGTATAAAGGCTACAGGCTCCTTATAGTCTGTTTCCATACATGGACCAAAGGCCTCGGGAAAAACCATCCTGCTCGGCTTTTCAAAGAAGACCACGTTGTGACGTCGGATGTGGCTCAAATGAGAAACGAGGTGTGCGGATCCCGAAAATTAAGCTAAACGGCATCGATACACTCTTTCCCTCATGTCTGCCTGTCACCTGGAAATCAGAGGTCTGCTGAAGGTTTTCTAGAACCTAACACCAACAATGTCCGCCGACGGTCGAGTGGTGATCCACCTGCTCACGCTGAAGTGTGGCCCACCTTTAGACAAGGAATCTTCGAGGGAAGAAATCAAGCTGGTCGAACGGATGGCCAGCATACTCAAGGACTTCGAAGCACGTCAGCATGAAGTTGACGAAGACGAACAACTGGAAGTGGTGGAAGAAGGCAGGAAGATTGGGATTCGCAAGATGAACCGATGGACGTGGAGAGGCAAGCAAGCAGTGGGCATATGATAACGTTTTTGAGTAGAACTCATGTTTCGGAGGAAGGGTACGTCTTCAATTGGATTTTTGCTGCGTGCTCATAACCATGGAGGAAGATACCGCGATTCACTACCCAGGCACTTTCTACCTGTGTAGCACTGGTGCTTAACATCACCATGTTGAATACCACAGCATACAGCTGGAAAAAATGCGCAGAAAACGTCTGAAAATGGTATAGACGTCAGAATCCCCAAATCTCAACCAATCAGTCGAAACGCAAAAATGCAGCAGCGCAGAGAAACCAAACCTCTCACCTCCCTCGCACGAGTCAACCCTCTACCCACCTGTGCTCCGAGCCAGTGGCTGCAGACGTATCGCGGGCGTACAGGACCCCCAAACGCGTGCTGCGCCGTATCCCGTTGTGACCCCCTATTCCTAGGGTTTAGCGACTTGGCAAAAAACAAGCACATTTTCAAACCAATTGAGGGGAGAGAATTCTCCCTATATGACTCGCTTCATCGTTCAGACATACGCTTCAGACCCTTCCCTTGTAGTTAGCGTCAAGGCCTCAGCAGATCTTCCGACTCTGAAGCCATATTGGCTCTTTGGTACAACATCATGTGTTTCTATATGATTTACAAGAGCCACTTTCAAAATTTTCTCGAACATTCTGGAAAACACTGATGTGGTACTAATAGGATGATAATTAGATACTAAGCCGTGTGGTGGTTTTTTGGGGATAGGTGTGACAAATGCATGCTTCCATCGATTTGGAATTTCGCTATACATGTAACTAAAATTGAAAATATGCTCAAGAGGAGCTACTAAGGCTTATAAAGTAGGCAGGCATCTCATCAGGATTAGTGGTATACAATAGCGGTAAGCTACTCAGATGCTTGCAAATGTCCGTTGTGAATCGAAACTAAGCTATCAGTTGAGACACTTTGAGTGGAAAAGGCTAACTCAGACCAGCTTTCATTATTTTGTAAAAAAAAATGTAGGGCTAACATGGAGGCTTTTTCAAGATCACTGGCAGCTGAGTTACCTTGGTCATCAACTAGCGTAGGGATCTTCCGATTAGTTTACTGCCTCAGCCTTGAGTTCAGCAGTTTATATAATGAGCATTTTTTGGACTGTCCAAAAGTTTCCGTTCGACGTAGCTATTGTACTTTTTGAGAAGGCGGTCAAATTTAGTTTTAATACACCTGCAACGTTCACTAGCCTGAAGGCATGGATTGTTTTGTAGTACAGCCTGCTTTTTCTTTAATCTCAAAGAGCTTGGACTCGTGCGGTGGAATGCTGCCTCTATTTAGGGCTCTCTCCTCTAAAGGGACAAATACCTGAACTGATGCGTGCAAATTTGATAGAAAAAACTCATACTTATCGTTGATATCAGGAAGCGCCTCCAAAATATATCTCCAACCTAAGGAGCACAAGAATTGGCAAATGGCATCACGGGGCTTTGTGGAAAGACCTCCGAAGGCGGAAGTATAGTGAAGCCATGAAAGACCTCACATTGTAAGAGAGGCTGTTGTGATCACTTGACCCAGTTGGTGAAGATACAAGTACATCGCGTATTAGCCTAGTGTCGCTACAAGGAACAAGATCAAGTACATAACTACCGCGAGTTGGTTTGTGAACTATTTGAACAAGCTTGCTAGAGTTGCAAAAATTGAGAAACATTGTGTAAAAGAAGTGGCATTCAGAGAAACCTTTATGACCAAATTCTTTAAGAACGTCGGCGTTTTCTTGTCGACTCGCAGTTGCTCGAGAGCCGAAGTGATTTCTATCGAAGGTGTTGCGTTGAACTCGGTTCCTTCTTCATTCTTCATGCTTCTTGAAGCCTCGAGCGCAGGGTCGGCCAGAGAAGGAGACGCCATCTTGAACGTTATATCAGGGAATAGAAACGATATCAGAGAATAAGTAGCACCGACCGCACTCAAATACCGCTCGATGTAAACTGACGCAATAACATATTCATTGGCTGGCCAACATAAGTCATTGTGTAGCAACAATATGCATTCAAATAGCCTCAACGATACCCTGTAGGAAAAGGATACGTGGCGCATCCCATAAGAGGTATTAACGTTGTCATTTATAGTCTCCATGTTCTATCAATCTGAAACCACGGCATCGTTATTATCTGTGGTGTTTATGCTTCTGTTGCAGCGAAGTTGGTAGGTGGAAATCTTTATTCGAGGCCTGACGATTAGGCCTCTGAAGGCGACGACCGTTTCGTCGCCTTCAGAGATCTAAAGATGGCTCGAAGTTTTTAGTAATTGTAGGGATGATCGACCAACCCCCTCTTCCCGCGCTGCAATTTTCGGCCTAGAGTCAAGAACGGCGCGGAATTCAGCAAAAGAAGATGAACTCACATGACCTTCTACCACAGGGTGTAGCAGGCGCTACAACCTGTGGTGGAAGGTTGATAACATACCAGTAACGAACGAGACTTACTAGGACCCCATTTCACTTCTTGACGTTGAGCTCGCAGACCGATGCAAACAGCAGATCGTTTGTGATAGATTCCTACTCATTTCTGTTGTTCATGGGATTGTTGTAGCGACTGCATCACTCAGTGGTGGAAAGTCGTGTGAGTTCATCTTCCGCATTTGTTGAATTTCGCACCGTTCTTGACTTTAGGTCAAAAGTGGCAGCGCGGTGAGGGGTGGGGCGTTTGTTCGGGTAGCCTACAAATTACTAAAAATTTGATCCATTTGTAGCTAACTTGTAACTTTGAGTCTCTGAAGACGATGAAATGGTTGAAACTCAGGCCAATAATAAAGTTTTCCACCTACCGTTCTAGCTGGCACAGAAGCAGAAACATCACAGCTGTCCCTTCATACTTATCTCGAACATCGCGAGACTAAAAAAAATCTAAATAATACGTCCGTGTTTGGTTTCGCAATGTGAAAAATCAGTTTCAACATGAAAATTCTCCCAACTCTTCCGTCAAGCATGACAACAAGAATGATCTGTCATCTTTCTTAGCACCACATAGAGCCACAATTTTCCCAAGAAACAAAACCACCTTTTTCCTACAGAAGTTTGGCAATTAGAATCAGTGTTTTAGGATATGGTAGACTCTTGGATAAGCAATATCAAGGATATTGCTAATGTCGCATTGCATGCAACAGCGATGGCCTTCCTGTTCGGGAGGAATAGAACGCAGGATCGAATCCGGTCTTGCGCAAGAGTTTTGATCATAATAACTATAACAACGTTATTACACTTGAAGAATAAAAAGGGTAAGGAACGGCACTGCTCAATCCCTTTTGGGATGCGCCACACATTCTATTTTTATGGGACGTCGTGGAGGCGATTTGAATGCGTATTTGGCTATATAATGACTTGCGGTGGCCGAGACAATTTACCAACTCACCGATCCCGAAGGGATGGAAGGCTTGGTTGTCATTAGCGGGAAATCCGAACCAATAACCTGGTATCGGGTGCACGTAGGAACCGGCACCTCCTGCGACTGCGCTATTTTTATTTCATTTTTGACACTTAGTCTTTATAATGGGAGCAATTCCTATGGAGGGAGTTCTCGTGTTCTCCAGCTGTGAATAGCATTAAAGACTAACATTTAAAAACAAGCAAAAGCATTTATTCGTACATTTTTACCAACGGTAACAACAATTTTGCTAACAAATGTGGCACTAGTTTGATGGAGTTTGAAGTTTGAGTATTTTATAAGTATTTCGCTACATAGTTGTCCCTGCAGTTACTGTTACGGACGACGGTAAATAGACAATACCAACTGTGCAGTTTGGACGATATCCACTTGGGCAATTACCGTAAAAATTACTTCCCTGGACGGTGCATTTGAAGCCGTCTTGATAATGCGCAAACCATTCAGTATCGCAAATTTTACAATTTCCGTAACAAATAAAGGTCCTGCAGATGCATTCCGGGATTTTCAAAATCTCCCATCTTCGGGAAAATACCATGCGGTATCGTTCCTCGATACGTAGTGATCCACTCAAAGCCTGAAATTCTGAGAACAATCCGTTATGCATAAAATTTCACCGCTTTGCACTGCTGCACGGTTAAAATTTCGAAAAAACATGCGTGAATGCAGTAGTCTTTAAGCTTATTGCTTTTTAACATGAGAAGAGAACTAATTACCAGCCATAATCATGGCCAGCCGCATCCTGCCGTAGAATCTATGTGCATTGAACAGAACCATGTCGACGCCGCGTGGAACGGCGAGGAAGAAAAGGCCTGGAATTGAACAACAGAGCTTATCGAAGCGTTTTGTTGTCGTGGCAAATGGAAATCCCACAAGTTTTCTCTTGGAGCGGGGTTTTTGGAGTCTTCAAAAAACCTAGTTTGTAGTAGAACTAGAACTCTAGTAAGTGCGGTAATTGCAGAAAAGTGCATGGTTTCAAGTAACGCATTACACAGAACTAACATATGTTCAGCAACACTGCGCTAATGCTCCTAACAACCACTTCATTTCGACCCCTATTCAGAGCACACCTTAGATCAGCTAAGTGTACTATGCTCAAACGAAGTTAGATCTCAGCACGTCTTCATAATAAAAGAAATTGTATTGAACATTTGTCAGCGTCCATAGGTACATATCTCCGAGATTACTACTTGCGGCTCAGGTTTGAACCACCATCGGCAAGCTTTTCAACAGGCAAGGAACCAACTTAAGGAGAATGACATTTATGAATCACGTTCTCACAAACTTGGAATTACGTAGATAAAATTTAACACAACTGAAACCTACCACCCTTTTTCAGTAAACACAGCGTTTTTTGCGCCTCGCGAAGATCACCGACTGGATCTATGGGATCTCCATACCTGAAAGGCACTTCTTCACATCATAATGACAAAGTACAATAACTGTGCTTTTTAATGCGTTACAAAGGCGTTTACAATAAAATAGAAAAGTCTAAAAATGTTCTCTCATAGAAAAATAAAATGGAATTTTCGAATGAGTGCACATTCACTGCAACTGCGCAGTGTGGAAACATATATTTCCGGGGTGCTCCATTTCCTACTTGTAAGATCTGATGAATACAGATAATGGAGTGCCGGCTTACTGGAAAGGGTAAGGCACTGACTTATTCGGCTAGCTATCGAGTTCATGCGGCCTCCACGACACCTCTCATAAAGTAGAATCCTGGCGCATACCAGAAAGCGGTTAATCGCCGGTCTTCAACAACTCTTATCTTCCATTCCCTTCATACGTCAGCTTCAGAAAATAAATAGTCCTCCCTCGTTATAAGGCGTTTGAAGGAGCCAGCGAAAATCCGCGTTATAATGGGAGTCGCGTCCTAACCGGAGCTGGCCTTTTTCACACTCTTTCGAGCACAGATTTATCTAAAATCGCATGCAATGACTAAATATAGCTATAGCGATAAGACATGTGACCATAATGGGAGTATGATGGCAAGTACATCTTTAGATTGCTGATGAGGTTGTCCTCACAGATACTTTCATAAGTATGTTGCAGTAGTATATTACATGCATAAGTATGACAAATATGTGTGAGAAATTACGAGTACCAGAAGTAAGGTAGTCGTGATCAACAACAAAACTGTGTATCCTTACGCTGGAAGGTCGTTTGCTGCAATCAAAACTTGGCGCCGGGTGGAGCTCCTACCCGCACTCTCTGCCTCCGGGCAGGATGTCAGCCCATTACACACAGTATCAGCACATTTAAATAGGGCGCCGCATCATCACATCCCTGCTACAGCTACAGTGGCCTCTGAGCACTCCCCCACGACATGGGGATGTTGCGTGTGATCAAACGGCGCTGTAGCTGTAATCTTGTCCGGAATGCAGATGGTGCAGGTACCAGTTCTGCATGGCGCATGGGTTCTGATTATACTTACGCTCTCCCGAAAATTTCGAATATTCGAATGGTTTCGAATACCGAAAATTTTCGAGCATTCGAAATCGAATATATTCGAAAAACGCGATTTTTCTGAACATTCGAATTCGAATACATTCGAAAAACGCGATTTTTTGAATATTCGAATTCGAATACATTCGAAAAACGCGATTTTTCGAATATTCGAATTCGAATATTCGATTCGAATATTCGAATTCGAATGAAAAATCAGGCTGTATTATAGACATGATAGAAGGCAACACAGAAGAGAAAAGGGAAGCAATATACATAACGGAACCCTTCCTAGTTAAGCACGAGGTTTTTATCGACAGGCATCTCATAAACCCCCATGTGAGTCGTAAAAATGAGATAGAGAACTTACACGTAGAACGATCAAAGGGCTTATGGAAGCGTCTAATTTCCTTGCTTACTGGAATACGAATTTTTCTCAAAGCAATACTAGTGTTTTGTTAATTGCTGCTTATGAGGAACAAACGAAAGGTTTACAACACACTTGAAGGGAACATTATCTGGTTGAGCCACTGTAAGCTTCTAGGTCACTTTAAAACAATCCTTTTTGAAATTGGTGGCAGACTGACTGTTAAAGAACTTTCATGAAACAATGCTTTTGCCTAGCGGCAGCTAATGAAGGACTGACGACAAAGTACTACATGTAAATCTGTAGCAAGTCTGTCCTACTCATCTACAAATGTGAAATATCACACTGTCGATTTTGCGGCCACAAAATGTATTACAAGTAGCTAGGAATAGGCTACCCATGAGGGCCAGTCTCATTTCGTTCTGGTGATTCACCCAAGTAAGTGGTATGAATAAATATTTCTTATTTGCGATGAACTTGTGAATGTAATTATTCTCCAGCCAACATATTGATAAACTACGGTAAACTTCAGAAAAATAGATCGATCGATAACATCCGGCCGACATACACTGCCTCCCCTTTGTGAAGTCCGGCATACGGCCAACGTATCCATGCGAATCCCACTTCAAATGGCCAATTCAGAACAAAAATCGATAAAATCGATCGATAACATCCGGCCGACCTACGCCGCCTCCCCTTTGTGAAGTCCTACCTTATAATATAGCTTTTGCGGAACTGTAGTCGTTGCAGAAACGAAATCCAGAAGCAGAGCATTCAGACCACAGAGGAGCAGAAGAGCATAGCGTGACGAAAATTACAAAGCCGACTTCATGAGGTACTCTTCGGCACCAGGAGACACCCGACGTGGCAGAAGACAGAAGCGCACCCTGTTGACCCTCACGCCCATCCTGCAGACATTTGCTAGCTTGTGGTCTTAGACTCTTAACTGCAGCGTGAAGGACAAATAACGTCCGTTTGAAACGCCGCTTGAACCGTCATTTTCAATTTTTGTTTGTTAACAATTCCTACTCTTCCTCGACCGCTTTGCACAGGCGCAGTAATAAATGTGGAATGCTTGGTACCTCCCAAACAAGAATTTACCTTTATCCTTCCTTCTGCTGTCCTTCATCCTTTACGTTATTACGTTTACGGCGAAAATAGCTTCCAGAACTGCTTGAGTGGAATGCAAAACTGGTCCAGATCAAACTAACCCTTATGTCCATACTCTAAGATCTAAAAAACGTCTGATACTATATAGGAGCGCGCTAAGAGCTGTCGATCGTCGATGCGTCAGAAATTACTGACAGGAACAGGTGCATAAAATTAACGTAGAATAGGTACACAAAATACTGGAAAACATCCAGACGTCTCCAGCGAGCGCCTTAATTCAGAAGACCATGTCACAGATTGATCAGGCAATCAATATCGGTTGATGCTATCCATACTTTTATTTGTGAAAGTGGTTTTCTCTCAGAGTTCACCAATCGGGGTGGCGACGATCACTGGTCCCCGATCGGTCATTCACCACTGCAGCGATTCTCCGTGGAATTTTTTTTGCAATTCAACATTGTAAGACGTTGTGGAAGTTCTCCCTCTTAACGGGAAGGCTTTTCGGGAAGTGACTAGTATCGATGAGGCGCTCAGTATCCGGGCACCGAGCCACCATCGTACCACAGCTTTGGTTCACAGACAGAACCGTTTTGGCGACCCAAATTACCCGAGAAACCCACCAAGCCTTTTCAAAATACGCCGATACACAAATTCTTGTTGGGCATTCGAATGACACTTTTCGAATACTTGAATAATTTTTGCTTTCTGGGAAATTGCGAATATTCGAATGGTTTCGAATACCGAAAATTTTCGAGCAGTCGAAATCGAATATATTCGAAAAACGCGATTTTTCTGAATATTCGAATTCGAATACATTCGAAAAACGCGATTTCTTGAACATTCGAATTCGAATACATTCGAAAAACGCGATTTTTCGAATACTCGAATTCGAATATTCAAATTCGAATGAAAATCATTCGAATACCTATTCGAATGGGTCATTCGAGCATAAGTATAGTTCTGATCACAACAAAACACGATGTGACAACGTATAGCCCCCATACCAGCTGCTCCAGACTTGAAAGAAATGTGTAGGGCATTGCTTTGAATAATCTGAGTTTTAATCCACACTTGTCGTTTCTGAGAGAGGGCACCCTCCAATCTACGGCAGGTTCTAACGAGTACCGGGAATCTTCCGCTGTGATCGAGATATTGCTAACTATGTGGATACCTAACCTCTTGTGGGCCGCGTACGCATGAAACGCATTAACATGCACCAAATGCATTTTCACACGGGTGCTGATCATAACTGAACGAGGCTATAGAAGGTTAGGTCTGATCACAAACGAAGTCAGCATGTTGCTCGTCTTCATTTTCTGTGCAGGACCAGTACTGACCGCTGGTCGCGTTATAAGGGGAGTAGCATTGTAAACGGCGCGTATTAGGGCCTCTACAGAGTCTCGCGGCAGCACCGTGAGAACTCGTCCAAATCGCTCCCGCTGCAGTGGGACCCGCGCTGCCACTGTGGTGGAAGCCGCGGCGCGGACGAGTTGTCGCGGAGCCGCCGCACGCAAGGGTCCTCGAGGGCTACCGCGGTTCACGGCGGCTCTCACCCGCAGCGCCAGGAGCTGCGGGTGAGACCCGCTGGAGGGCGTGACCAGATAGGAAGCATGGAGGGAGGGGAGTTTTCTTTTGTTCCCGACCGTTGGAAGCTTCATTAAATGGGATACAATGAAGTGTCAACTTGAATTCGTATCTGGCTCATGCAAGACACGCTGGGGTCAGTCGATGGAGCAATCAGTGCTCTATCATTCCCAGACAAATCCGGCGCCTATTTACCGGTCCCTGTGGGGTGAAAGGCTTGGCTAGCCTCGGCGGGACCCGAACTAATAGGCCTGATTTGAGGTGCACACGAGAGTTAGCGCCTTCTCCAATCAACTACGTGGCATGTGCAAATTTAATTAATTATTTAATTTATTTTTCTCTGATGCCTAGCTTATGTAGCGTGTTGAATAAATAAATAAATACACGAAGTAGCGTTTAACACAAACCATTTGCCTAGATCAATGGCAGTCGGCACCTCCTCCGACTGCGCTAATGGGGATCCTACCACGTCGCGAACATAAAAGTTAGATACAGAATCTAAAAGGAGCGTGAAAGATGGACGGAAAGAAGGCCAAGGCTCAGCGTCATAGTGCAAATATCGTGAATTCTAAGCAGGATACATTGGATCCGAATCAACCATTTTCGGATACCCCGTTCCGAATCTCCAAAAACTCATGGCCCGCGAAATTGCTCGTTTCTGAAATATTCAAAAGACCGGGCCCATTTCCGTTCTCAAATTCAACCAGAAATCCGTGGTTCGAGGAATTTGCGTTATCCGAAATTTTCGATCGGATGCAATGTATACTAACGAATCATAATCGTAAGCCGTTGACGTACAAATGTTAGGGGCAACAACAGCACTCAGCTTGCTACTTACAACCCTCCCCCCTTCCCTCTAGTCTTACCCTGAAAAATGCATTTCTTCGTTTCTTTCTCCATTTCTTCGTTCCTCCCGGCAAAAGTACGCAGTATTGCGTCGCGGGGCTGCACCACCCGCCGTTGTCATGGCGGGCCCGCGGCACCCGCAAGACTCTGCTGCTGGCCTTAAGCGGAGTTCGTTTAGATTAGCGTAAAGTTATGCCGGCCAGGGCCAGAGAAAATCTACATTATATCGAGAGTCGCGTCTTATCCGGAGGCGTTATAACGACAGGAGACTGAATGTAGATCTGCACGAACTTATGGAAAGTAGACGAATGAGGTGGCGCACCCCGGATCCACTCAACGTGTCCGTACGATCACTAAAGCCACCCATACCTCCGGGCCAAGTGCTGAAATCAGACTTGTATAGAAAGTGTGAACCATTAACTTGTCCATCGTCGCGATTACCGCAAGCAATAGTTTAGACCAAGTACCCATTCCAGCTTTCTTCTTCAGCTACAGTGAATCGGCAAGCTGGAATGGGTACTTGGTTGATGTCTTGCATGAAAGGAATGTGTGGTGGATCACTAACAAAAGTTGATTAACCTCGACTCCCGACAGCCCTTATCTGCAACTAAAAGGCTTACACTCAAACCTGTACACTAATCATAATGCCCTTTTTGGAGTCTTTGGTGCACATGACGTACGAGCCACGAAAGTGTATTGCTCAAAGGTCCATCTCGTTATCAGCCACCATCTGGGGGCAGATTCACCAACCGCTTACCGCCCTCTAACGGTGAAAACACCGCCAAATCCCCTGGTATGATATTCATCAGCATCAGGTTTGGCGGTATTTTCACCGTTAAAGGGCCGTAAGCGGTTGAGGAATCTGGCCCCTGGTCATGCCCGGTTGAGTACAGTTAAAAAAAACAACTGGAGACTTGGATTCATTGGCATTCCATGAAAGCAGCCAGTCTTGGGTTGGCGCTCACACTATCGCCAATGTTGTGGCAATGTTCTCTGGGCAATATGCATAGCTCCTACCTTCCAAGTCCACTGTGCTCAATGCTAGAGAACGAAATGGCGAAGTCGAATGTGTTTTCGTATCTGAAACTACTAGATATCAGAGTGGAAACAATACAGTGTGACCAGAGCAGAATAAGGATCTTCACTAATATTGGAACGGCCGCAATGGCTCAGCATTAGGACGCTAAAGTGCACCTCGTTTAGTGCTTGGGCTTGTCAAAATCAAGAGGCATTACATTTAGCAAGCTTTTGTCCCTGCTCAAAAGAGTCTTCGGTATATGTCGCGCAGGTGAGCAGCATTGGTAGGTGGGAACGCTTAAACCAATTAGACCGCATTGAATGAGCATGCCATTCAGAGAGAGCATGTACAGTTGGTAACCTGATGGGCTGGCATGTGTGCGGTCTGTGCTCTGCTTGGTAATCATTGGCTGGCGCGCTCCCACCTACCAATGCTGCTCACCTACGCGACATGTACCGAGTCTTCTTTCTCTGAAAATGTAGGTAGCTGGGGTCCTACACACTGCGTTGGGGCGTTCTCGTCGTTCATCTGCTCAAGAAAAAACATCCGAAGGGAGAGGTTCAGAGTGTGAGCGGAATCACTCGACAACACGCGGAATTTGGAAGTCTAAGCGTAAAGTATTGTATACATACCTTTTGAGGAGTCACTGATTTAGTCAAAGAGTGTGTTGGTCTAAGGGCTTTCTCTGCATTCTCGTAAACATAATCACGTACGCACGGTAGCGCACAACGAGGAGGCGCCGGCTGTCACATAGACATCTCACATTTACACTCTTGGTAGGGATCCCGCCTAGCATACCCAAACCTTACATTCTTACGGGATTGGTTGTCTGGGAACAATAAATCAGTGAGGCAACCCCAATTCATCGTGCAATCCAAAACACGTTCAAATTACCTACACCATCCCAATTCTACGTGAATGCGAGTGCGAAATACGCTGCGCATCCCGCAGAGGGATCCATTAATAACGATCTTTATTCCTTTTTATTTTATCCGAACGTGTCCCAATCATCTACGCACTGTTAAGAAAGCCACAAGGACAGTAAGCTTCTAAAGAATGTTGTTTTATCCGGTCTCTAGAAAATGAAATTCAAAGAGAATTCATATGCTTTGAGAAGTATCTCGCTCACCTTCTCCATTCCGTTGCAAAGTCAATTGGATGGATATAGGTAATGTTGTGGTCTCCTTGAATGATTATTCGCTGATATTCTATGGTGAAAACCTGAAAATAGGCCTCATGAGAAACAAGCTTTAGCCGACGCCAACGCGGCCACCTGCTGAAAGTCCGTTGGTACTTCAATGTCGTCATTCTCTGTTATGTGGTTCAGTTTTCCCTCTCTTTTAATTTTAAGCAGTGTTGCGCCTGAGTGGTTGCGATGGGGGTGTCATCTCTCTGAATCGAAGTGAGAATAGGTGGACGCACAAAACGTCGCTGAGAAGGCTTTGAACTGCCACCGAGCTCCAGACAGCTTTCGTGCTGTCTTCAGCTCTTCGCCTCTCTGTTCTTGGGTTGGGCATTCAGGCTACTAAAGAAGCATGCACAGGTTCCCATTCAGAAGTTGAATTAGGTCCAGTCTCTTCAGAAAGAGCTGCAATACACTCCGTAACGAAATACACAGCGAAAACCTTGAGGATTTGCGGATAGGCGACACGGTGTAGACCTTCACTACCAAGACTCTAACCAACCGAGCACTTCTTTCCCAAGCGCATCGGAATTATCGTACAAGGAGTGCTTCAGAAAGGAAGGCTGCAAAAGGAACGTCTTGCGCGACCTTCTCCCTTCCGGCTTAGGGAATCTACGCATTCCATCGATAAAACTGGGCACCACATTACCAAATACAGGAAAAATTCAAACGAACTCGTTTTAAGCAACCAATTGCTGTCTGAATGTAGCTAATCACTAGTCATTTCGAGCGAACTTATTGTGATGGATAGGGTACTGAAAAAATGGGTATCGGTTTGGCTCAAACCCCGAGTTGATATTTCACTCCTATCAGGCGGAACTGCTGGCAACATCCTACTCCTTCGATACTTGAAGTCTTGGTTACTCCGGGGTGGAGTCGATTCCAAACCGCTCTGGTGACGACTCTAACTTACGATACCTACGCGTTCCTCTAGAACATCCCTACTTCCAAGGAGGCTAACGCAAGAGGAATGAGTTATCGGGGCAGCGCGGAACTGTTAAATGGTTCCTCGAAGCACATGTGTATCTAAATAACTTCATGCGGAACATCTGTTGCTTTACTGAACCTCGTTCATTTCTAGAGTACATAAACCAGTAACTCCCTAACAGGCATGTCCAGCCACTCGTTTGTCAGCCTTTAAAAAACTGGTTCTCCGTGTAGTTATTGTTAGATCATTATCGTTTCGTTGCTTTGCGCTTCGTCACCGTATTTTACATTGGTAACGGAGCCATAAGCCGTTTTTCTCGTGGAATGTTGTCATATGGGAAGAAACTATTATATCTCTTTGGCGGCAGAGAAGCATGCCTGTGATTTTGCCAAATCCAAAATATTTATTTTAATAACTTTGGCTGATTGCACCGCAAGAAAAATTCAGACGTTTAACTAATCATTGACACAGCGCCAGATTCATCAACCGCTTACCGCCCTCTAACGGAGAAAATACCGCCAAACCATCTGATATGATATTCATCAGCATCGGTGTTTGCCGGTGTTTTCACCGTTGGAGGGCAGTAGGCGGTTCATGAATGTGGCCCATAGCGGTAGGCATTCACTTGTACTACCTACATCGACTGGCGAAACTGTGAAACATGATAGGAAAGGCGAAAACAAAGGGACTAGACGGCTACCTTCCTTGCTCCACTTATTAGCGCCTGCGCCTCCACCCATGCTGACTGTGATCCGATTACAAAGCCAACTTTGCCGAGAAGGGGATAGTCAAGCAGGGCATAGTAGATGCTGACTGAAATGCGTCCATTAGAATGTGAACATGCAGAAGGACAGAGTTGTTCTTTACTGTCCAGAAGTCGTTATAAATACATAATCCGCAACTTTAATCAATGCGTTCAACCTCTGCATTATGAGGATCGACTAAAAGCATTTCGTCCACCGCAGCTTTTAACCCACAAGCTTTTCTTTGCGACGAAAATGTCTTATCTTCTAGTCAACAAAACGAGTAGGGAAACCACTGTAGAAACGCTGTACGTGGAGTCACAACGCATTCTCACTAGGACGAATGTTGATTAGTAGCGGAGCAGTAGCAGAGTTTCCTGAACTAGACAAATGCTGTAGCTGCCCGTATCTAATAGTAAGTTGCGAAGTCAACATGTCCAACGGCCTATTGTCAGAGAGGCAGAAATAAGCAGCGGCATAAGGAGCTTTCCAGAGCGTGGAAGAGGTCGTGAATAAGAAGATGAACGCCCGACTCCGTGCCCTTTTGTACGACTCCACCTCTTTTACTGCGGCATCGTACGCCTCAGAAACCTGGGCCCTACGGAAGTAGGAAGACCACTCGATCCGTGTCCCGCAAAGAGGAATCGAGAGGAAGATGCTCAGAATGACACGATCCACATAACTCAAGGAAGGCCTATGGGTTTCAGAGTCTCGACCTTTGCGGATCGTGGCATTGGCGACGCAGACGCTGCCGCTTATGCAAATCCACAGTCAACAGGAACGTGCAGAATTTTTTTTCTGTTGATAATAGCGAACGACGGGATACAAAACGGAAGGGCTCAAAAATAGCTGACAACAGTATTACGAAACACCGAAATGTCTTCGCTCTTCGCTTTATTTTTCAAAATTTCCAGAATCTATCCTAGTCGGAGAGGGGCATGCGCTGTTGAACTTGCTCTCAAACCCCTCCCTTGAATTTGTTTCAGAGCTTCAGCTGCTGCTAATTGATACGATAACGGACATACGAACTCAGAGGATATGGTGCCGTATCTTGAGATGCTTGACGGAAGTGTTAGCGCTGCCCCTCCCGACTAGGATAGATCCTATTCCCAAAAAGATAACATCAGCTATTTTGTCGCTAAGAGGCATTCTGCTGGTACAATCTTTCAGATACAACAATACGAAACAAATCAAAAAGATTTTTATACTCGTAGGTAACTGGGAGATTTTTCAATTACATACTTCTAGTGCGGCAGATTGGAATTTCTGCAAAATCTTCTTTCACCACGATAGTGTGATTTCTTCGCAGTATCTTCTTCAAGAAATAAAAAGAATTATTTGAAGTAAAAAATATTTCAAACGCGATGAGGCTATGCAGATTTTCCAATCCTGAGCACATTTATTGGGCCTTGTAGAATCTGGAAGGTCCAGGAATACTCATAAAACTCTGAGCCAGAATGTCTGTACATGCAGAAGCTAGCAATAGGATTAAGGAAATGCGTTGCCTCCGGCTCTTGTGAAGGATGTGGAGGCTCTTAATCCAAACACTTAAGACCTTCTGCTACCTTGGTTTATGTTGAGGTACGTCGCTTCCAAATACTCCAATCCGACTTATTAACATCTACGAGCCCTTTTATTCTAAGGCTGCATCCTCGTCTTAGTTCTTAGAATTGACCTCGTGGTTTGGTTATACCTACTAAGTATCTTCACACCTTTTGATCTGAGAAAACGATTTGATTTGATCTTGGTTAAAAGTGGATATATTTTTCGTTTATTGAACCCTGCTTCAGCGTCGCGAATGCGATAGCTCGCTCCTTTCTTTCCATACTCCCGCGGGCTACCGTGTCCGCTCGGGACCCCGATGAGGCGCTCCCGAGACTCCGGCCCGCCCGCGCACGCTATCGATCGGCGGGCCGGCTATGCGCCGCCCCCCGCCGAGCTCATTCCTAGCTTCCATCGACACGTCGAGCGGCTGCGCAGGCGCGGCTCTGGGGCGCCGCCATTGTGAGCCCGCTTTCATCAATATCCCGGGGATCTTCTGAGCGGAGCCTTGCCGCTCCTTACATCGCAATACAGCCGGCTGCAATACAGGGAAGACGGCGAGCCTGGATGGGGCTCGCCTAGCCTCGGATAGCCATTACAGTCGTACCAGCCGGAGCGGTCCCTCCTATTCCATATACCCTAGTATCTATCTACTCTATTTGTCTATGGTTGTACGGTGCTGGTGTATGGAATAAACCGTGGCTGTATCTATGTTGTCCTGCACGAGACGAGGAAGGTGGTGAGCCCTCTGTTGTATACCTCTCTGCCTGGTATACAAATCTGCTGAGTCTCCTTCCTGCGACCCGTCTGCTCCGAGAGCCACTTGAGAGAGAGAGAAATGTAGAGAAGATTTATTAAGGGAAAGATGAGGAGAACAATATCCACAACTGGGGAGTCGTGGACCCGACCTTAACATGCCAAGGCCTCCTGCTGCCGGCCTTATATGCAGTCTGCTTCCCGCCTCGCCTGCTCGCGATCTACTTACTTGTTAGCGGGAGACCACTCCTTGGGTGGTCATCGGCGTCCAACTTGCCGAACACGGACTCAGCCATCAGGTCAAACGTCTGGGTCACTGCCACAACACCTCCCCTAGTAGGAAAATAATTTAAACTGTTAAAATACTTATCCTACTACAAAAATCAGATTTACAAATGGAATTTAGACAAATACACTCAACAACAGAAACTACGCGGTAGGAGATCCATATCGGTCTTTAAGACTGTCATCTCCATCAAGGCGTGGGCGCATTTGATTTGCATGCTTCCGAATCACCTTTCCGTTTACCTCAACTTCATAGTTCACGGCTCCAACACGCCCTTTCACCACGCCTTTCGTCCAGACAAAATGTGGCGCTTTCCACTGCTGTACAAATACCTTGGCACCAATTTTGAACTTCCGCGAAACAGTTCCGTGCTTCCTATTGAACTGTTCTTCCATTGTTTCTCGCCTTTCTCTTGCGCGAGGATCTTCTGATTCCTGCTTCAGCGGTATCAACAAGCTTAGCCGCGTCCGAATTTTCCTCCCCAAGAACACTTCTGCGGGAGTCTTCTCGTTCAATGCTGAATTTGGCGTCGTCCTATACGCCTCTAGCACTACGTTCAACGTTTCCTCCGTAGGTCTCTCCTCCCCTCTAAGCTTTTTGATACCTCGTTTCAGAGTATCAACAAAGCATTCCGCCTGCCCATTCGACTGCGGATGATAAGGGGGAGTTCTAATGTGCGCAATTCCTCCTTCTTCGCACATACTATTGAACTGATCTGACACGAATTGTGTACCATTGTCACTCACAATGGTTTGCGGTAGTCCATATCGCGCAAACAGGCTCTTCAAAACTTTCACGGTTTCTATCGCTGAGATGTTTCTCATCTCTACCATCTCTGGCCACTTACTGAAAGCATCGACTAATACCATGTAGTAATATCCATGCATCGGTCCAGCGAAGTCGACGTGTATTCGTTCCCATACCCGAGTTGGGGTTGGCCAAGTCTCCAAAGGCACTTTGATAGGAGACTTCGCATTCTCCTGGCACTTTGAACACTTTTTTACTACGTCTTCACAATCCTTATCAACGCTCGGCCAATACACATAGCTTCTTGCCAACTTCTTCATCCTCACAATCCCAGGATGTCCTATGTGCAGTTCTTTCAAGACTTTCGCCTGTAGTTCCCGAGGAATTACAACTCTTTCTACAGTCATAAGGCACTTCCCTACAACTGACAGTGTCTCCCTTCGGTTGTAAAACGGAAACAGCTCGGAATTTCCTTTGGACCATCTTCCTGTTCTCACACATGACTTGACCTTTTTGAGCATTAGATCCCTTTCCGTACACGTCTCTACGTGCTCATGAGTGACAGGCAGCTTCCTGATGCAATCCTTCAACAACAGAGACACATCGCTTTCTACAGCAGCGATCACAATGTCTTCTTCTTCATAACGATGTCTTTGCATGAATCTTGACAAGCCATCTGCTTGACCGAACTTCGCTGTGTTGACATACTCTATGTCAAAATCATATCCAAGCAAAGTTGTCGCCCATCTCATAAGTCGATTCGCTGAGTAAACCGGAACTCCTTTCTTGTCACCGAAAATGGCTAACAATGGCTTGTGGTCTGTCAAAAGCAGAAACTTCCTGCCGAACACATACTTGTGGAACTTCTTGACAGCGAACACAAGCGCAAGTGCTTCCTTTTCGATCTGCGAGTAGTTCTTCTCAGCGCTTGTCAGTGATCGAGAAACGTGTGCAATTGGCTTCTCAGAACCATCTGAGTACCTATGCGAAATGACACCTCCGATGCCATATTCGCATGCATCCGCCGCAACGACAATCTTCTGCCTAGGATCGTAGTGAGCGAGATTCAGTTCACTAGACAGTGCTGCCTTCAGGTCACAAAACGCTTTCTGGTGCCGCGATGTCCACTCCCACTTGACATCCTTCTTCAACAGAACATCTAGCGGTCCTCGTAATTCCTTTATCGTTGGCATGAATGCGGAATAATATGTAACCATACCCAGGAATGCTCTCAGTTGGCTGACATTCGTCGGTTCCACCATGTTCTTGATAGCTTCCACTTTATCCGGATTTGGCCTTCTACCGTTTCTGTCTACGATAAAACCAAGATATCGTATCTCTGGCTTGGAGAACGCACACTTCTCCAGGCGTACTTGGAATCCGTAATCCGCGATTCTTCCGAACAACGCAAACAAGTTTTCCTTGTGTTCCTGCTCCGTTCTACCACACACAAGGATATCGTCCAGATAAGTCGTTACTCCTCTCAGACCTGATACCATCTTATTCATTATCTGCTGGAAGGTTCCAGGCGCAGTCTTTATCCCGAACGGTAAGCGATTGTACTGAAACAATCCTCTGTGCGTGTTGATCACCACCATCTTCTTCGCATCTTCAGATAACTCTATCTGCAAATAGGCATCTGACAGATCTATCTGCGAGAACACCGTTCCTCCATTTAACGACGCAAAGATATCCTCTGGCACTGGCAAAGGATAATCGAAAGACTGCAATGCTTTGTTAAGACCCGTTGAGAAATCTGCGCAAACTCTCAACTTCCCATTCTGCTTCTTTACGCATACTATTGGTGCAGCCCATTCACTGCGGCTCACCGGGGCTATCACACCCATTTGCAGAAGTCTATCGAGTTCTTTGTCGACGGACTCTACTGCAGCATGCGCTACTGGTCTGCAACCTCGAAAAACTGGACGAGCATTCTGCACAAGCTGTAGTTCAGCTTTCTCCTTTGTGCAGAGTCCCAGACCCTCTTCAAAAACACTAGGAAAGGTCTTTTTCAATTCCTCTCCCAGATCGGAGTCCTTCACTTTCACTTGCGCTACCATCATCTTCATATGGTACATCATCTCCTCATTTTTCTGGATCCACTCTAGTCCCATAAGGGAGTTGAAGGGCGTTACATACGCGTAGCCTTCCGCTCTACGGCCCTTTATCTTGAATTCACACCACAATTTCCCATGTATCTTCATGGAGCTTCCACTGGCGTTTTTCACAACGACATTTGTCTTCTCAAGCTTTGGAGTTCCCATCTGCCTCCAAACATCTTCATTTAGCAGGGTTATGTCCGAGCCAGTGTCGAGTAAGAACTCCACTCGGTGACTGTTTACCACTGCCTCCACATACATGCGTGTCGAATTGACATCAGCAGCGGCATTCGCTATGATCACTCTAACGTGCCTTTTGGAGCCTTTCTTAGTCCTCTTGCTTCTGTTCTTACTGCGATGTGTTTCATCTGTGGCACTCTTGCGACCACCATTTCCTCGGAAGACTGTATCGCAGTATTTCTCCTTATGCCCAGTCTCCTTACACTTCTTACAAAACCAGGGCTTCAACTTACACTGTCTCGCATAATGCTGTCCTTCACAATTCCAGCAAACCACCGGCTTCTTTTCAAACTTCTGAGCTTCCTCTACAACTTTCACGTTGCCAGCAATAGTGTCACTGTCCCTTTTCAGACTCAAGAACTTCTCACATTCCTTGTGCAACTCCTGGAGTGACACTTTCCTTCCTTCATTGTACTCTCTGTCTAGCACTGCAATGAGCCGTTGCCTTATTTCAGCCTCCTTTTGGGATTTCAGACCGAAAATCCATAGCAAACATTTAATTCCATCAGAATCCAGCTCATGGATTTTCGCCTTCTCGCAGAATTCGTTCACTCTACCAGTGTAGGTGAGGTAGTCTTCGGAGTCACTCTTCTCCAACTTCAAACATTGGTATCTCGTGGTGAACTCCGATGTTTTGAAGTCAAACAGCTGCTTCAGTGTAAGCACTGTTTCATCAAAACCAATCTGAGACACCTCTCGTGGCAGTACATGCCTCTGGTACTTCTCAAATGTGGTTGAGTCCAACTTTTCACAAAGCAGTCTGACCCTGGCACTCTCTGATAGTTGCCTTGCATCGTCAACCAGCACCTCCTTGTACCTTGAATACCACCTGGTAAAGCTCATCTCCGTCTCTGGATCGAATACGAATCTCTCGATCCGATTGCTCAATGCAGACATCACGCTGGGAACGGATACTTCTTCGGGTTCCGTCTTTACTCTACTCGTCCCTGCCATTTGACTCATAACCATGGCAATCATATCCTTTTGCTGCTTTTCCGCTATCTTCCTCTGCTCCTCCATGAGCTCTTTAAACATTGTCATCACCAGCTGAGGATCCATGGCTTCTCTTCCAACTCCAATCACAGAACCTTTCTATACACTCGGTTTCTCTCCAACTAGCCTCTTACAGGCTACACGGACTCTCTCTTCCAGAACAACAATCAATGTTGTTCGCAACAAGGCCACCTGGAGCTCTTCCTTCTTGAGCTCGAAACAATGTCGCACCTTCCTTTGCGACAAGTGGCTTCCTATTCCTGATCGCCACTGTTGTATACCTCTCTGCCTAGTATACAAATCTGCTGGGTCTCCTTCCTGCGACCCGTCTGCTCCGAGAGCCACTTGAGAGAGAGAGAGAGAGAGAAATGTAGAGAAGATTTATTAAGGGAAAGATGAGGAGAACAATATCCACAACTGGGGAGTCGTGGACCCGACCTTAACATGCCAAGGCCTCCTGCTGCCGGCCTTTTATGCAGTCCGCTTCCCGCCTCGCCTGCTCGCGATCTACTTACTTGTTAGCGGGAGACCACTCCTTGGGTGGTCATCGGCGTCCAACTTGCCGAACACGGACTCAGCCATCAGGTCAAACGTCTGGGTCACTGCCACAACACCCTCTTATATTGTGTTATCGGTATTGGTAGTGTGTCTGGTAGTTGCTGGGTCGTTTGGGGCATCATTGCTGTTGTGTTGGAGCAGTGTCATAGTGATCGGGTAATGTGGGGGTTGCGTGCTCACTACAGTCGGGGCGCATTACAGCACGCCCGTAAGCACCCACGGCTGGCGTGTGGTGCGGACGTGCGTCAATCCAGGCGCTGTGAGCGCGAGGGGGTAGAACTCACCACGCGGGCCCCCGTCTGCCAGGGAGGGGCGTGGCCTGTTCACATCATGGGGTCCCCCTTATGCCCCCCTTGGGCCCTGGGTTCTTGGGTACCTCGTAGCACCACGGGGCGAGTGGGGGACTCCACTCAACAGGGACAGGTTCTCTCGAGAGTGGGGCCACCGATTCGCAACATTCAGTTTTTCCGCCCGCTCCGTCTTCTGATCCAGAAAAAGCGGAACACGAAACGTGGAACGGAAGGTCTCAGAGTCACCGCAAATCGGAACACAAAAACGGAAATTCCGCACATCCCTAATAATCACGGAAAGATTCCGTTGGGCTACTCTACAGTGCGTTTCAATAGTATGTGTCCACTCCAGAACTTGCTCATATCTCGTTTCACGTTTATTTCTACAGGCCCACGCTACCTCCACTAGATTTCTTGTAGTCGAAAATAGATAAATAGGAAAATAGATAGCGACATTGCTGGAGAGACCTACTCGCTTTCAGAATTTTCTCACTCTCACATGAGAATCAGACTTTCTTGAAGAAAATTGGTCGAAAATTGGCGTTTCAAAATATGTATCCGCTTGTAAAAAACAAACTTTTTCCTAAAATCGAAGGTAGATCGGACCACCATTATTTCTTATAACATCATGCATCGCATTATTCATGCTACTCACAAGTTCTGGATGATTTTGTTTTCGTTGGTGTCCCATGTAATCAAAATTGCCACCACGTCATTGAACTGTCGGTTATTCACGTAGACTCGTCGAACCACGATCCCCCACATGTTCTCCACTGTGTTGCTGCCAGGAGGACAAGCCGGTCAGTCCGTTGATTAAATCTTGTGGTGGAGCCAACCTTTGGTCGTGCAAGATATAAGGACTGCAGCTATGCCCTGCTGCAGAACATGTGTCTGATGTCTTTTGCTTCTCAAGAAAGGCAGACTCCATTACATCTTGACACTCCAGACTGACCGTGTAACACTACGGGATACAACGGAAGACTAAGCTTCAGCATTTCGCTGTTGCAGAAGCCGGCCACTGTCAGTAATGAACCGCCTCCAAAGTTGCGACGACGGGGACTTCTAGCACGTCTCTCCAATGATGTCGGTATTCATCGGGGACATCCATATTAGAATTTTCCCGTTTGTAAAGATGAAAGAAATGTAACCTGGATGTCCCCAATGGATAGCGACATTACTGGAGACACCTACGAGAAGCCTCCGTCGCCGCAACTTTGGAAGCGGTCCATTAGTAACAGTAGCCGGCTTCTGCAGCAGCAGAATGCTGAAGATTAGTCTTCCGTTGTCTCCCGTTGTGTCGCATGGTCAGTCTGGAGTGTCAAGGTGTACTGGAGTCTATCCTTCTGCATTTCTTGAGAGGCAGAAGACATCAGACGCATGTTCTGCAGCAGGGCACTGCTGCAGTCCATGTGTCTAGCTCAACCAGAGGTTGGCTCCACCGTCACAGGATTCAAGTAACGGACTGGCCGGCTTGTCCTCTTAACAGCAGCCCAATGGAGAACATGTGGGGATCGTGGTTCGAAGAGTCTACGTGAATAACCGACAGTTCAATGACGTGGTGGTAATTTTGATCACATGGGACACCAGCGAAGGCAAAATCATCCAGAATCTTGTAGCATGAATAATATAGTGCTAAAAATAATAACAGCATGAATAATAATACAATGCTTGATGTTATCAGAAATAATGGTGGTTTGATCGACTTTGGAATTTAGTAAAAAGCTTGTTCTTCACAAGTGGATACATACTTTTGAAACGCCACTTTTCAACAAATTCACCTCAAAATATCTGCTTCTCGTGTAAGACGGAAAGAATTTCTGAAAGCGAGTGGTTACCTATCTTCGACTATAAGGAATCTAGTGGAGTTAGTGCGGGCCTGAAGAAGTGAACGCAAAACGAGATAAAGGCAAATTTTGAAGTGGATACATACTTTTGAAACACACTGGTTGTCGAATAAAGATAGCAGTGGCTCTTCCAAATAAACTGTTGGTTAAATGGTGAAGCAATATTCGTAGGGATCAAACACATTTTAATCAACGCCAATAGCACAGCCAGATACCATTTTAGCTTTGAAAGTCAAGGGAGTCCACTCACGTCCTTGTTCACCATATCTTGTCAGCTTGTCGGGTTCATAATACAAGAGTTCGGGAAGATCGTCCCATATCAGCGGCTCCGGCGATATTCGGTTATCCAGGTAGCGGTGCTAAGTGGTTGGCTCTAACCAAGATGAGAGAAGAATAAAACACAATTTTCATCCTACCTATGTGCAGTAGAGCATCTCACATTCTCATCATACCTGTATGAAGGCGTATCCGTTAAGTAGAAATTGGTTCAGGAGATCAATAGGAATTCGTCTCGGTGGCTCGGAGGTGTCATTTTTAGTTGTCGCTATTTGAAGCCATTCTTCAAATATCTAAAATACCACGATGTTTACAAATCAATACACAGCTTCAATGGCGACATTATAGAGCTGCTTGAATGAGCATCTGCGCAAAGTACGATGGAAGTGAACATCATATGGTTCGAGATAGGACGTAACGGGGAGCATACGATTTCTAGACAGAGTAATGTTTCAGTCTCCGACAGAAAAGGTAGCATGCGATTCATGTTTTGTAGGCAGATTTTTACAAGCGTCAACAGCTTCTGAACTTCTATGACAGCAACGGATGTTAGCTGTTCTGTCATACCTGGAACGTTGCAGCACTCTATTCGTTGATGTGTTGCTGCGTGCATTTAAAGAACCATAAATAAACTAAGAAAGTGGGGCACGCCGACCGATTCATAGGTGTATGAACACTTGGTAAAGCACGAAGTATAAGCGTCATCTCTTAGCCTTGTTAGTCAATCCTTTGCGAGATGCGCCATGCATTTTACCTCTGCGGGATATCGCGAAGATAATTTTCATGTGTATTTGGTATATACGTTGTAGCACTCTATTCGTCCAGTTTTAAAGGATGCTTCTGGAAACACATTCATAACTGATATTGAAAACGCAGAGGCTTTAGCTAATCACTGCTAATCACTTTGCTTCCGTATTTACAGTAGGCGATGGCTCAAGATATGTGTTCAGTTTCAGTGATTCTTTCGATGCCCTGAATGACATGTTAATCTATCCAAAGACATGCTAAGAGTTCTAGCATCGTTGAAAGATTCCCTATCGTTCACGTATGGTGGTATCTCTCTGATTATTTTTTTATTTTTAAAAAATGTGTTTTAGAACTTTTTTTACCACTTTCGATAATATTCAGTAGTTCTATTTGGTGAATTATTTGGTGAAGTTACTGACATTTGGAAAAATGTGCTGATCACGGCCATTCCGAAATAGCAGAGCCCTTTACTTCTCTCTGATTTTCGTCCTATAAGCATTTCACCAACCTAATCAAAGTGCTGGAAAAGCTTATTAGGGATAAATTAGTAGCGTGGTTTGCTAAAAATAAAGTTATTCCTTCTGAACAGCATGGATTCAATGGATTCACTAAGGGTGCTTCTACGAAAACTTAACTAACTGACTGTCTTTTGGATCAGAGTACTGCGGTCAATAAAGGTGATTGCGTCGACGTAATTTATTTTTACTTATCCAAAGCCTTTGATAAGGTCAGTCATAAAAAGCTTATCGCCAAGCTACAAGAATTGGATATTGGAAGACGATTGCTTTTGTGGATAAAGTCGTGCTTAGAGAACATATACATGTATGTTAAAGTTGGTAATTCCTTTTCGGGTCAGCGCAGATGTACCAGCGGTGTCCCTCAACTTCTTGCCAAAAATTCTGCGATCCATTTTGGAGCTGGAATCGCACCTGACTTCAGGTTCAATAATATTACTTTACGGTTAACGTGATCAAAGATCTTGGAATTCTCATGAATAAACACCTGAAGTTTAATTCCCATGCTGATATAATTGTACATAAAGCCTTTTCAGTACTTTATGGCATGTTGGGAAGCATCATTGATAATGATTCTGTTATTCTGCCGTATAGAGCATATGTACTGCCTAAACTTGAATATGGGTCACAAATCTGGAATCCGCAAGCAAAAAAATGAAGAAGTACATCAGACGTTTACCCAAATACTAGTTCACAGACGCATGCCAGATCTACAACTTTGGATGACGAAAGCAGGCTAAAAATTTTGAAACTAAAATCTCTGGGGTACAGACGTATTTTTAATGATTTGGTCTTCTGTTTCAAGCTGCATAAAGGTGAGCTAACCTTAGAAGCTAGTAAATGTTGGACATTTAGGTCATGTAGAAATTGGACAAGTATATTCTAACTTTCTTCAAATTTCTTTGTAGCAGTGCTAATTTTGTTCTTTCTCGAAGAGTAGTTTTGGCTACAGAAACTCCCAGCTCATATCTTAGAAGCGGTTACCGTTGCCATTTTCAAAAGTCGATTTAAAAGATTGATTTTGAATTACAGAGCTGATTGTTTCTCGTCGCGCTACCAGGTCACCTAAGGTAGAAACATTATATTTGAACGTGTACGTCGTATTGTGAGACCTTCCCTGCACAATAATTGAACAATGGCTGCGGAGCGATTCGTGTCCAAGATGTCTTGATCCCCTCTTTTCCTCACATTGTTCATTGAGTCATCATGCCTGCTCCACAATCTTTGCTGATGTCAATGGCTGTCCAGAGCTAGGATGGCCCAAAAGTTGATGTTTTTTCTAAATTGAAGTTTTTCTTGCATTTCTTTCCCTTCACATGTTTAACTGTGTCATTATGCCTGTTTGAGCCTTTCCTGACCTAATTCCTTTCCTAAGTCGGTTAACAGGTATCCAGAGCGTATGTGCGGAGGAGTCTATTAAGACCAAGATGTTCACTCTTTAGTCACTTCTTTATAATATCTTTCCTTACACCTATATCACATGAGTCTTTACCTTCAGACATGTATTGTTGCTAGTCGGTTAGGCTAACTCAGTTCCTGTAGAAGCAACATTGAATGGAAGCGTAATGAAGGACTAGGGATGACCGGATCTAAGACCGAACTCCTAGGTGCTTCCTTCTTATATGCTGCTCGAAAGTGATTTTTCTCATCCAATCGGAATCACACCATAGCTGTAATGAGTGCCTAACCAACCCCTGCACCGTCAAATCATGATCATGTTTTTTGCATAAACTACATTAAGCTAAATTACTTATCACTGTCTTTCTCGTGCTATTGTTATAGCTATTTGCCTTTCGTTGTGTCGGGCTCCTTGTATCCGAGCCTCTGAATGCTGCTAAACACTTAAAAATAACGAAATTGCAGGCATAGGGATACTATGCTCGTTTTACATTGTTGTGTCCCCGTTAGGTTACTAGGCTTGTGCAGGATTGCATTCTTTGCCATTTTCCTGTTTTATGAGAGCACTATGGTGCAGTTATAAATAAATAAATAAATAAACAATAACTTCCGGTGACGAACTGATGAACGGGTTAGTGTTTTAACATTATTGGACTAGTCTGGTACCGATTCACTAACCGCGGAGGGATAGAAGAATTGGTTGTCCTGAGTGAGAAATCCGAACTGAGAACCTTGAATCGGAGTGCTCCCGGGAGCCGTTCCTCCACCGACTGTGCTGCCACGTGTCCAAGAACACTTGGCAGAGCCTTAATATGGTCTGTAGGCGCTATATTCTTACGTGGTTCTTCGCCTCGACATGGCGGAGGGAGATGATCCCCATCCTCTAGGAGGCGGAATGTATGATCACGACCATAAAGGACATGTACGAAGTCGGAAGGCGGCGTTACGAACTCCACAGGGGATGATAATAAAAATGGGTAACACAGTGGGGAGGGAGCGTGTAGCACAGTCGGACGAGTCGCCGAGTGCCGCCTGCACCCGATACCAGGTTCCTGGTTCGGATTTCCCGCCAGGCCAACCAAGCCTTCCATCCCTCCGGGTCGGTGAACTGGTACCAAACTTGTCTGGGAAGGAGAAAGCGCTGACTTCTTCATCGGCTGGCCACCGCAAGTCATTGTATGGCCAAATACGCATTCAAATCGCCTCTGCGGCATCCCGTAGAAGTAGAATGCGTGGCGCATCCCAAAAGGGATTGAGTAACGCCGTCCTTTATCCTTTTATCCTTTATACAGTGGGGGTTCATCAAGCATCGGCTCTGAATTCGTTGCTCTCCGTGCTGACGCTTGACTGTATAGTGAATAATTGAAAGACTTGAGAAAAGCCCTCTCGGAGCCATAATCTACGCGGACGATACGCCATCGTAGGCCAGCAGGAGCTAGAGGAGAAGGGGCAGTTGTGGCTGGGAGCCATCATAAACAACGGCCTGTAGCTGAACGTGAAGAAGACGAAGTTCATCAGCTCTGAGCAGTGCACTGGACCGATTCTAGACTGCCGAGGGGAGGCGAGGCGATGGAGAAGGTGGAAGAATTCCGCTACCTCGGAAATGACGTTCCCGAGGAAAGAGGTGTGGACTAAGCAATCAGAGGACGGATGAATGCAGCATGCATCAAGTGGAGGGAGTCCATAGGAATCCTCTGGGACCGAAGATGCTCCAGTACACTCAAAGGCCAGCTCTATAGAACAGTAGGGAGATCTGCCTTACTCTACGGCAGTGAGTGCTGGGCCTTGTGTAAGGCGCAGGAGCGGCAACTGCACGCTACGGAAATGAAAAGGTGGGCATGTAGGTGGACCCGTCGAGACAAAGTGCGAAATGAGGATGTTAGAGCATAGAAGATGACTGCGCCGATCCAACTGCAGATGAGGGAGCAGCGCCTAAGGTTGTACACATCATCAGAATACCAGGGAATCACCCTATAAAGTTGGCCCTAGATTTTGAGGCACCCGAAAGGCATCCGAGAAGAGCCCCAACGAAAAGGTGGAAGGATCTCGATGGCGACAGATCACAAGAACAGCGAACCCTGAGACAGTGCGGGACTAAACGCTCAGGACAAGAACAGGCGACGAAACAACATGTATATGAAATTTGTTCTAAGGTATCACCCCTAGCCGATTAAAAAAAATCATGGAAGGGTTGACAACCCTCTTTGGACGGCCGTCCGACCTTGCACCTAGCCTATAGCTGTATGCACAGCAACTACTTTCGCCGTTATGGGTTGATCAAGCAGTGACTTCCCAAAAGCTTCTTACACGACCAAGGCAGAGTATCACAAGTGGCTAAATATTGGCATTACTTGGGCTTCGGATAAACAAGGAAATCTACCTGATCACACGGCCTTCAGCTCTATGAAAGATGTACTAGAAACTAGGGGATCAGGTACATTCCTCTCTTGTTCTAACAGAAACCATTACGTATCTTTGAGCAACAATGCATTGACACCAATTTTCTGTCATTCTTTTAAGCTATCGGCTTCAACAAGTTTAATTAAATTTTAGATGAAACTGTGGATGCCAACATTATCGCGTAGAATGCATGCTCAGAGAGCTTGCTTTCCTTAGCTTTCAATGAGGACCAAACTTTGTAGAAATAAGGACACGTAGCTGTCTGAACGTCTGTGCTACCAAACTACCCCTAAATTCCATTTTAAAGCATGGCTATTGTAATAAAAACTGGAAACCGACAACATGTGAGAGACATTCGAACATGAGGAAACAACAAAACAAAGTGGCATTGATTTTTTTGTAAGAGGTGGATCGAACTAGTCATTCGCTTCAGCAGTGTTCTATACATATAGCACGATCTCATGTGCTAATATTGCAATTGCAGTGGTTACGGTGTGCGTTACTGTGACCTCCTTAAAGTAGGACGAACCGACTCGCAAGTGGGTTTGTTAATGAACTCCAACTTCGGCACGGGAGAACAGCGCTCACGAATCCGAAAGTTGTTGGGGCGGAACACCTTCTCCTCGATCTCTTCGTATGGCAGCATCCCTTTCGCAGTATAAATGTAGTGCCTGAAAGAGTTTACATTGACCTATTTCAAGCGTCGTTCTATCTTATGCTAATCGACAGGGAATGAGTGCGGGATTTCTGTAGTACCTGCACTAGGCAAATTGAGTTTCTATTAGATCGGATCGAAATTTACCGCAGTTTCAGCAGAAAACTTGGATTTTCATGCTCTGGATCATTAAAAATTATAGTTAAATCGAAATTTAGGTGCTAAGTTGGGAAGGCATTATCTAAAGGAGCAGCAGTGAAACGCTGGCGCGAGTTAAGTGAAGTTCCCATAATTCAGCTTAAGCTTTGAGGTACCAAAAAGTGTCCTTCTAAGACGCCTCCTTACACAAGGAAAAAACGAAATTCACTGGGTTTGAGCTCTACGTATTGGGACCTCTACAAGATGTGGGGTGCCAACGGGAACCTCTGAACTCCTTTTTAGAGGGACAAGAACGAACATTTTTGAAATTATTATAGTAGTTGCTTGAGCAATAGCTCAAGACCGTCTGCTACATATTTGGGGAGTAAATCGTTTTCATGAAGCAACGCCAATTTTCTAGATCAGATTGAAATGCCCACTTCTAGCATTCAATGACCTACTGCTGGGATAGTTGACAGTAGAACTTAGTAAGCAAATTGGAATAGAACACGCTGATAAGATGAGATGAGATTCTGTCTGTGCCTTGCTGGTGTGCGGCTGCGTCGCAACATCAATCCGTCGGTCGTGAGTCTTTTTTTTGATTTTGTTGGTTTTCATTCTATTAAGAAGTGTTTCGGAGTCCTTCCTAGTCCTTGTAGGTGTTCCTTCTCTACCAGTGTTCATTGATTGCACATTTTTTGAGCTACTTTCTCGTGTGTGGTTGTTTAGCTATTATTTTCGCTTTGTTTGCTAATTGATTGTGGCTGAAGACCACTAATGACCACTCCATAGTCATTAGTGGTCTTCAGGAAGCTCCTGACAACTACTTAGCATCTGAGCGTCAATTTGATGTTGAGAAGAAGGTTCGGGAGGTCATTGACTTCCTAGATGTGGAGTGTCCGGTCACCTGCTATCGCATGGGAAAGCTCAGTCCGCGTTTGGTCAAGGTTATACTGCCAACTAGGTTCCATTGGCGGTCAGTACTTGCCAATGCTCGATTATTACGCGGTTCGCCTTTCTCTCATGTTTTTGTAGGCAAGAGCATGACGAGCGAGGAGAGACAACGAGAATTTGAGCTACGCCAAATTGCTCGGGAGAGTAATAATGGCATGGCAAGTAAGTAAGTGGGTAGTTTATAGAGGCCAATTGACATGCTTGTCGGAGTTAACTCCAAGAAGCGTGGGAAACCTCTAAATCGGCACGGTTCTAGAACCCTGAAATGTTTTCTATTAAACTCTCGCAGTATTTGTAACAAACTTGACCATTTACAGTACTTTCTCAGTGTTAGTAAGCCTGATCTTGTAGCTGTAACTGAAACTTGGTTAACTGAGAGAATTTTGGATTTCGAAATTATTGGCGACTTTTCTTTTAATATTTTCCGGAGTGACAGGAGTAACGGGAGAGGCGGTGGGGTTTTTTGTCTAGCTAAATCAGATCTTTGTGTGAGGGAAGTCAAACTGGACCGACCAGGCATTAATGATGTGCTTTGTGTTGACATCATTCTCCCCCCGTTTAACTCGTTTACTCGTCTAGTAGTAGTTTATCGACCTCCTAGCTCTTCCCATCGCAATGATGACTTATTGATTGAACTTCTCAAAGATCTTTCATCCAGTTATAAGGATACAATAACCATGGGTGATTTCAACCTCCAGATCAATTGGGCTCAATGTCAGGCGTTGAATGCTTTATCCTCACAATTTCTTGATTTTTTTGAATACGCAGGTTTTTGTCAATTAGTAAACGACTCGACGCATGGCGATAATGTACTTGATATAATTCTGTCATTGTCCAATAACATCTCCAATGTTTCCGTGCTTGCGCCGTTCGCTTCTTCGGACCATTCAGTAGTTGAATTTGACTTGCTTGTTCAGAGCTGGAGCTGATTCATTTGTCCAAGACCAGATTTTGCAAACGTCGATTTCGCCTTACTTAGTCAACATTTGAGTTCTATTGATTGGTGGTCAGTCTTCGACAAATATAGTTCAGTCTCTGAGATATACGAGCGGTTTTGCAAAGTTCTCTATTCGGCTCTAGCCTTGTTCGTTCCCTTCAAAGTGCCGAGAGTGAATCATGTTAAATATCCTAAGCATATCCACAACCTTCTTTGTCAGAAAGAGCGGTTGTTCCATGAAAAAGAGATGCCCTCAGCAATTCTCTTTACAAGAAGGTCTGTGCAGATATAAACTACCATTTAGTAAAATTCTTGGATAATTATGAGCGACGCCTTTCGCACGGCAGGTCTGCTCGTTGTCTGTATCAATACGTTCGTAGGAGGATGAAGATTACTGGCTCTATTCCCACAATTGTAGACGAACAATCAAACCCTATTTTATCTGACAATGAGAAAGCTTGCCGCATTGCGGAGTATTCTGCCAGTGTCTTTTCCGCAGGACAAGGCATCTCCTTAGGGGATAGCAACTTAGTAAACGCTGAAAACAGGCATCCCTTGTCCGAATTTGATCCAACTTTTTACTTTCATCCGGAGGACATTTTTCGCATTTTGGGTGAACTCAAGCCATCTTGTTCTGAACCATGGGACGGTGTTCCACAAATAATTTTCAAGAAGTGTCGCAGTGCTCTTTCCAAACCTCTTGCACACATTTTTAATATGTCCTTATTCCATGGTGAAGTGCCTTATTTATGGAAGCAGGCTATTGTCACCGCTTTACCACAACGTTCCGAAAGCTGCAGTGTGACTGACTTTAGTCCTATTAGCCTCACCCCAACCCCTGTTAAGGTTATGGAAAAAATTGTGAGTGCGAAGATTCTCTCTTTCCTGAAAGAGCGGTCGATCATTGCTGCGGAGCAGCACGGCTTTATGCCGGGTGCCTCCACACTAACTAATCTGATTGGCCTTTACTATGACTGTTGCAGAACTGTTAACGATGATGGTTCTTTGGATATAATATATTTCGATTTCTCAAAGGCTTTTGATAAGGTCTGCCACTTCAAACTTGTTTCTAAACTTCAGCAAGCTGGTATCTGCGGAAAGCTGTTGCAGTGGCTGGTATCCTATCTTCAAGACCGTACCTTCACTGTTAGAATAAATACTAGTTTTTCTAGTATTTACCGTTGTACTAGTGGTGTCCCTCAAGGGGGTGTCTTGTCACCATTACTCTTCATCCTCTATACTAGCGATTTCCTGCTGTTACTTAAAACTTCGCTTCTTGTCAGAGTTCAAGCCTATGCTGACGATATAAAAATTTACGGATCTTGTACCTCGAGTAATTATGTGGAAGTGAGGCAAGCATTGAAAAGTGCTATTGAAAAAATGGCTGCATGGGCATCTGAGTGGGAAATTCCCTAAATTTGAATAACTGCTAGGTGATGCATGTTGGAACATTGGAGGCTGTGGAATATAAGGTTGGTGGTGTGCCGTTGTCTAGCTGTCGTATTGCTAAGGACTTGGGAGTTTTCTTTGAACCCACGCTTGAATTCAGAGCTCACATAGATTACATTGTTCGGAAATCGTACTCAGCACTTTTCCTGATTTTTCGGAATGTTAAATGTTCCGATGTGGCAATATTGCAAGTCGTACGTGTTGCCTCACTTGGAATGTTGCTCGCCGTTATGGAGCCCCAGAACTAGAAAGCTTGTGCTCAAAATCGAGAAAGTACAGAAGCTTTTTACAAGGCTATTATGGTACCGTTGCTCGAACCCTATGGATCGCCTACTCCTTCCTAGCTATGAAAATCGCCTGAAGCTTTTTAAGCTTCTGCCACCTCAAGTCCGAAGGATAATATCTGACTTGGTCTTTTGCTTTCGCATTATCAGGAACGAGGTGAATCTCTCAGCGAGCAAGTACTGGGTTTATCGGCCCGTTAGTTTAAGGCAAAATAGGTTCGGCATCTTTTACCGCAAAACCCACCGTCCTAGTAGAGATAAGCTGTTCAATATTGTGTTCTACCGGTGCTCTAGATGGTTTCGTCTCCTACCCATTGACGTCTTCCAGGTTCAGTCGGGCTCGGGGTTCAGACGCAGGTTGGTGAATTTTGCCCTTCGGGGTGATTTCAATTTCAACGAGAATTGTTTTTAACATACTGCTTTCCAGTGAACCGGTGGATGTTTCTCTCAAACAGTGTCATCCATTGATTGAACGGTGCATTCTTCTGCCAGCCTCTTCCAGTGCCTAGTGTCACTATGATTGCTTGCACCTATGTTCTCTTCCTCCCCGCTAGCCTGTGTACTTCGATCCTTATTTATTCCTCTCTTTTTTGTTGCCTGTGAAGGGGCCTTGGAACGACATCTTTTTTTGTACCAAAAAATATAAAACAACAGTAAATAGATGGGATTTTTTTTTCTTATCGTGATTCCTCAAAAAATTCTTTCTTATGTTGACTGGTTTCATTTTTTCTCTATAGTTAACATTCAACCTTTCTCAAAAAGTTATCCAGCCGTCACCTCGATCCTTGTCATGCAAAGGTTTTGTTCAATCTATTACCAATATCTCACTACATATGGAAAGAAAAATTTATTCCTGGGCCGTCGCCATGGTGCGTACCAGTATAATGAGGCTCCTGAAACACGGAGCCCGCCCGGAGACTCGTGCTCAGGATTTTCTGAATTTCTTTTTTTCCATGATTCGACATTGTATGATTTTAGCATTCCAGTGGCTTGGCTAACTTCATAAAGTTCCTCTTTTCGACAATTTATCTCCGGTGACCTTCCTAATGGCCGCCAATTTACAGGTTTTTTAGTGAACAAATATGTTAATAGTCTTAATATTTTTTTATTTTTATTTTTATATGGCGGCAAGTACTACGGTGGCAATTCAAAGATAAGATTGGTGCAAAATGAGATGTTGTTTCAAAACCTCTTCTGCTCCGCTGTCCATCTATTGTTTTTGTTGTAGTGTTTGCGTTCCATTTGGTTTGATTGGATGCTGTTTTATGCATGGTTGTTTATATTAGACTAGTATTTTACCCAGTTCCAGTGCTATTTGTCTTTTTGTTTTTCTTTCATTTATGCGATTTTCTGTTCTTCTTAGTTGCTTTTTCGTGTGAGCACGTCTTCGGGACGTAATAAATAAATAAATAAATAAGACCTCAAAACAAGGCATGGAAATCTGCTGAAAATGTGCCCTACTCTGAGAAATAAAAAGTTACTACCCCTCCGAGCGACAACTTCAAACAACCCATAGCTACATACTATCTTGCTCCTTCCGTACGAATTGCCGATTTCGCTACCTCAAATTCTGATTGATTTTTCATGGCTACGAATGTTCCCTTTTCATGCGCTATTTATAGTTGCTGAAACCGCAGACTATCCGCTTTCTTACCATTTATAGTTTTTGTGACATAAGCTTTTGTGACTTTTGTGGCCTCTTTCCAAGTTTCTGACGTCGTTTTCACAGTACGAATCAAAGTGGTATTTGGGAGCTTTACTTATATGAGCGGAAAAGTGGACACAACGCCGTGGCCGCAGCTCGTAACATCAACGCTGCACTTGGGGAAGGTTCTGCTAAAGAACGCACTATTCCCCACTGGTTCAAAAGGTTTTGATGTGGAGATGAAAGTCTCGAAGACGAAGACCGAGGTGGACTGCCACCACTTCTCAACGACACCAACTCAAAGCAGTGGAGGACGCGGATCAGCATCAAACTGTGATAGAGCTGGCACAGCATTTTGGCGTTGACGGAAGCCCTATCAGTCGCCATTTAAATGCGGTCGGAAAAGTGAAGAAATTGGATAAATCGATCCCGCACGAACTGACTGCCGGGCAGATGCTGGAGCGCCACGACACCTGCATATGTGATCAGTCTCCTACCAGTCTCCATCCCAAGAAGACCATGGTGATCGTGTGGTGGAATTTGTTAAGGCTGCGCAATCCAAGGGAGCCTTTTTTGGACAGGATCGTGACATGACCGAAAAACGGTTCCTTTATTATAATCGTCGTCGCTCTGCAACGGCTGGCTGGATAAGAATGGGAGTCTCAAGAAGATGCCGGAACCAAGTCTCCATCCAAAGAAGACCATGGTGACCGTATGGTGAACAATGGCTGGTAGAGTCCATTACAAGTTCTTGTAGACTGGAGAGGCTATCATATTGGAGAAGCAGTGTGCTGAATTCGAAGTGATGCGCCAGAAGTTAATGGAAAACAGCCGGCTTCGGTCAATCGAAGAGGTCCAATCCTGCTGCATGACAGCGCGAGTCCGCACGTTTCAAAATTTGTTGTCCAGAAACTGAGTGAACTCTGCCACATCCAGAATATTTACCAGATCTGTCCCCTACCGGTTATCGTTTTCTCTAGTATTTATATCGTCATTGAAGGATGAAAAATTCAGCAACCATGAAGAAGACTTCTTATGTTTATTAATTTTCGCAGTTCTGACTTTCACAAAGATGGAATGTCTAAGCAAATAAGCAAAGATGGAATGTCCGCGTTCGGAAAAGTGTTTGAATTGTAATGGTGCTTATTTCGTTTAATGAAATTGCCCTTAAGCAAAATTCTGATCTGTCGACCATTTCAGTTAAAATCGGCCATTCCACATACGACGACCTAATAAAATTATGATGAGGTCTAAATTGCCCACGAAGATGGTGGTCCAATGGATTATACAGACGATAGGCGAGCTAGACAATTTATTCGATGGGTTCTGCTAAAGGCCGCCACAGACTTCTGCGGCGCCGCTGGAGGCGAGCTCTGCGTCTCTGCCCTGTGGTTAAGCATAGGGCAGCGGCGCCGCCGAGCGGCGCCGCAGAAGTCTGTGGCGGCCTTAAGAGTTAATGCTGTGCGCAATGCCATCGGAAGAAGATGGGGCGGGGCAAAGCGCAAAGAGCATCGTCGCGCAGACGACGATAAGATTCATCCATGAAAAAGCAGCACCGTTTTAATGTGAAGGCTATTTTCGATTTAACATGATCTTCATATATGTCGCTTTCACAGCGTGATTTTCTCGTATTTCATGGAACGCCTTCTGAGGAGATGTCACACGGTGCGCACGATGCAAGCAAGAATTCCTCCCAACATTCCGTGAATTACAGTCTCGCTCTCTACCAGGGAAGGTTGTCATGGTGAGTTTTCTCACAAGGGAACTGTCTGAACGGTACGCTGCAACGGCATCAACGAGTACTATAGGGAGAATCTCCGTCCTCCAAATAGTAACAGAACACGTTTTGTTTTTGCCGAATCCTTGAGGCAAACGAGTACGAGGGTGTAATGGTTAAGGGTCCGCAGAGCGAGCTTACTACGGCAGCGCAAGAAGCTTGTGCCGCGGACTGGGTGGCGGGCGGAGTGGCAGAGGGGCTGCCTCGTGTTCGTGAGGTCGAGGGTTCGGTTCCCATGCTACGTCGCGTATTTGCGCTTTTACCATAGTATCGGATTTCCGTAGAGATTTCCATATCTGAACTTGTTTTTGGAGTTTGCTACGGTAAGACGTTTTTACTGCTTACTATTTGTCGACATCTCGACCAGCAATATCTAATGTATGCCAAATGCGATTTTATATGAAAATTTTACTCCAATAAATTGTTCTCATTGTCAATGTAAGAAATTCTGACACAGGAACAATATGAAACAGCAGCAGAATGCCAGAAAAATGCTTCAAATGCAATTTATTAGTGTCGGTGAGGTGATTGCCACCAATGTACTCACAATGTAGAAGGGTCACATGATCTTCAGCTTGACCTACCACCTCGATCAATATTGTAGCCTCTGTTATGCCTACAAAGTCACGCAGTCATAACGAGCTGCTGCCGCCAACGCTGACTCTACAATGTTTGGTAACCCTCGAGGATTTCGAACTGCGACAGCTGGAAATCGACGAAGTAGAGAATTTGGAGGTAGTGGAAGAAGAGGAGCAAGAGTTTCAACCAGAAGAGGATTGTGCCGGAGTCACGACGCCACTAACCAGTGAAGGCACTATCACGCTTTCGGAAGGACAGATCGTTTCGGAGGAAAATGTCTGGCAATACTAGAATTGTTATCCTATACAAGTTGGAGGACTGGGGAAAGTGGACTGTACCGCCATTCCAGGCTTGGGCTGCAGCGAAGAACCACTGGGCAGGAACTGTGAAGCAATGAAATATTTGTAAATTTGAAGGTTGTGTCACAGGTGTATCGACTGTTATGCCATCCTCGTCTGGAAAGGCCGAATGAGTTTGCACGGTACAAGGCTGGCTACTTGACGACACATCCTGGTTGCTTCGAAAACCCGAGTGGAATGGCATTCCCAGAAGAGCTCGGCCCAGGTGGTGAGTCAGGATGTGAAGAAACTGTAGCCTCCATACGATGCCCATACTGTGATCGGTTCTACTGTTCTATGCACTTTGAGCCTGTGTATCATTGGTGCTGAAGTTATTTCATAAATATTTCATATATAATCGTATTTGGCATATTTCGGACACTGCTGGTCAACTACGAGATGTCGACAAATAATAGGTAGTAAAACCAACTTACTGTAGCAAAACCCAAAAACAAGTTCAGATATGGAAATCTCTATGGAAATCCGATACTATGGTAAAAGTGCAAAAACAAGAAGTAGCATGGGAACCCAACCCTCGACCTCACGAACATCAGGCAGCCCTTCTACCACTGCGCCACTCAGTCCACGGCAACCTCATCTCGCGCTGCCGTGGTAAGCTTGCTCTCCGGACCTTTAGCCATTATACCCTCCTACTCGTTTGACTCAAGGATTCGCCAAAAACAAAACTTGCTCTATTACTCTTTGGAGGACAGCGATCCTCCCTATAGTACTCGTTCTTGCCGTTCCGGCGTACCGTTCAGACAGCTCCCTTGTCAGCAGAAATGCGCCAAGTGTAACGATTTGAAATGGATAAAAATGGTCGAAATATGATCACTTGAAATTATAATACAAAAATGGCGGAAACTTTTGGTCCGCCCCAATAGAGGATTGTTCTTACAATTGGATGTATGTGACATTAGTGGACTGAAAGCGGTAGGCTATGTGCTTCAGTAGGTGGTCCACACCATTCCAGTGACAAGCGTGACACTTCTAAAAACACACTGGACGTCTTCTAAATCGGCACAGGTGGACTGCGTTGCAAACTATCGTGGCTCCGCAGTGCAAGAGAGGTTATCGTAGAATATCCTGCTTTGGATAGTGGGATCCAGTGAATGCCGAGATTAAGATTAGAACTCCATGAAATGGACCAAAAACACGTTTTTTTTAAGGTGTTGCTGCACATAACAAATAAATTAACAGCCAGACCAAAATCTTGAAAAAATCGTACTTCTTCGATGAGTGGACCTCGTAGTCCTTATCAGTTGTCATTTCCTCGGATGTTGCATTGGTTGGGATCCATAGTACCTCTTTAGATTGCAGTTTCCTCAAAACACTTAGTCTTTAAAAATTCGAATAATCTGCTTTAAATCTATTTCTGGTTTAAAGTTCCTGAACCTAAGATTTCTTGAGCTTTTTTCAGTAATTTTTGGAAGTGTGTCTAACGCTGTGTCTAACGAAGAGGGTCAGTGAAAAGACCGTGGAGTTTTTCAAATCGACCTACTGCCGACCGTAGGGATTGAGAGAATTCGGGATTGCCTGGGAAGCAGAGAAGTGGTTTACGAAATTTATGCGGATTGCTCGATAGGCTAAAGATAGCGAAAAAGTGTTGCAGAACTTTGTAGTACATCTAGTCCTCATTCTAACCTCATGATTGCGTAATTTTGTTGCCGCTAAAAATTTTTCCGCAGAAAAAACGTGTAACCGCGAAATGAGTCAGCAGCTTTCAATGCTTCTAAAGCTTTTTTATCAGCTGCTATCAAAAATTTAAAAATAACAAGGATAAAAGATGTGAAGCATTCCCAGTCGAAGATTCTACTGCTTATGCCATTTGCACAAAATATTGCTCACAAACCATAGCTTCAATTTTGACATCGATCAGTCCCACATCATCGTTTCCGCCTACTCTTTTTTTTAGTTACTGAATATTTTTACGCGACAAATATTGACACTGGTCTATGGAATTCAGTGACAGTTGGTCTTCCAGCGAAACGAGCACTTCGGAAGGATTTTAAAACGTTCTTTGTGGGGTTGTGCCCAGATGGCGACAGTGCTCGCTTTTTTTGAAATAAGCTTTCCTACTTTTGAAATAAGGAACAGCCATTTAGCATTGCTAAAGTCAAGGAAATGATCCGATAATGTTATCGCAGCTAATGTTTATCCTAAACGACCAAATTCTACAATAAATCAGACATCAGACTATGACGTCGAAAGAGATGTAGCAAGTGGATGAAAAGTCTGTCAAAGCTTTCCGAGCATACAGCATTTAGCTGCCGTGAATTCAAGAGCATGTTCCTTGATTTTAGGAGTTTTGCTGCCAAGACCGAAGGTGAGGCTCAAAACTTTGCAGCTATGCCGTAATGCAATCGGCAACTTATGGTTAGTATTGAAAAGCAGTGAGTGAATGAATGAGTTACAAAGAGCGCATTGACGTCCTAGATATGTATGTACCTCTCCAAACCACAGACCCTAAAAGACTGGTGCTTTTCCGAAAAAAAATTCTTAACATTAATTACGAAACTTCGGGCAGTCAAAAAGGATATAAAAGTGTATAATTATGAAAATCTATTCCTGCAGTATATCTGAATTTCAGTTGAGATAGTGTATACTCTTCGAACTACCTAACGCACTGATTTCACCAGTTGAAAACATACCATTGTGAAACGACACTAAACAAAACCCAGAAGATCAGCGTGAAGCCGAGGACCAACGACGTCGTGCCATTCTTCATGAAGTAAGCTAAACAGAAGTGATTTCATATGGTTCTGCTAACGAGCCTTCTTTAATAATTGAGGTAAGCCCTCATCAAGGAATACCTCACAAAGGCAAACACATTTTCGTTCTCCTACCAGGGTTTTTTACACGTTTTTACATCTACATTCATGCATTTTTGTATGCCTTCCCACTTTACAGAGTGGTACAAATTAATGCAACAGAAGCTTATTGTCGCATAAAAACGGTAGACCAAATGTTGTGCTTGTGTTTTGCCGTTACACTTCCGACCCGTGTGATTACGATAAATAAAAGATAAAGAACGGCGTTACTCAATCCCATTTGGGATGCGCCAGCGCATTCTACTTCTACGGGATGTCGCGGAGGCGTGTTGAATGCGTATTTGGCCATACAATGACTTGCGGTGGCCAGCTGATGAACAACTCAGTGCACTATCCTTCCCAGACAAGTCTGGAACCAATTCACCAACCCAGGAGGGATGGAAGGCTTGGTCGGCCTGAGCGGGAAATCCGAACCAGGAACCTGGTATTGGGTGCAACGCAACAGTCGGCGCCTCCTCCGACTTCGCTACACGCGCCCGTGATTACGATATGTGGCATGAAATAAATAAGCATAAATTGAGCCGTTCAATAGTTAACGTCGCTTTTTCTTCTAGATGGTGTGGGCTGTATTTTCTTTTCGTACTGCTGCCGCTATATTCATTTCGCCTTTCTCCAATTACTGACTACGAGTTTGCTACGATCACAAATCTTGTAAAAGATTCCTAAACATTTAGGATCAAAGGATTGAAAAACACTCAGACTGCAGCATATGTTCTTGTTCCTGCCTACTGTTTAAGGCGCACAACTTATGCAATAAATGAAAAAAAATTATATTTTTATGCAGTAGTGATAGCTTGGCTTACATTATTATATACTGTTTTAAAGGTTAGACCTTGGACTATCTTCTGTCAAAGGCTGGGCGTCACTAATAAAAACAAGTTGGTGAAAAAAATTGAAAATGGACAATCAAAGAGAGCATTATCGGTATATTTCATCGATTTACTTCCGAAAAAGCAAAAATGTTGTGCAAGCTCAGAAGGATTTATGTGAAGTTTATGCTGAAAATTGCATCACTGTGTGCGGGTTGGTTTGGTCGCTTTGATCAACGTAACCGGCGTATAACAACTCGAGAGGTGGCAGAGAAGACTAACGTAGCGAATTCAACCGCTGACTTGCACTCTTTAGCCTGGTTACTTAAAGTAACTGGATGTTTGGGTTCCCCAGAAATTGAAGGAAAAACGCCTCACCAAACGCATTAACATATGCGAGGGTATAGCCTACACTGAGCTGCTTCCGAGAGACCTACAACTGATTCGAATGTCTACTGTCGTTAACCGTCTAAGCTGAACGAATAAATGAAGAAAAAACGCCCTGAAATGGCCAATCACAAAGGTGTGACGTTTCATCATAACAACGCCGGACCCCACAACTCTTTGAATAACAGGTCAAAAATGAACAAAGCTCAACTGGAAACTGGTGCCATATCCATTCTATAGTCCTGACTTAGCAACATTAGACTACTATTTGTTTCGCTCCCTTTGAATCCATTTGAATGGCAGAACATTTGATTCGGATCAGGATGTTGAAAATTAGCTGCATCTTCGCTTCCAAAAACCAAAGCTTGGAGTTTGGGAAAGAAAAAATGGAAAAAACGTGGAATTTTTCGACTCATCGAAAGATGGCAAAAGGTCATCCAACAAAATGCCCAATATATCATTAAATACTGTTTGCTGTTGGTGTAAACAAACTTATTTTGAAAGTATGAAAAACGAGATTAATTATCGAGCAACCAAATGAGTAGAAAAAAAACTTGAAGGAATTTCACATCTGCCCTCTTGCAAGTGCGAAATTGATCAGATAGGGAAGAAACCGCCAACGCGTCCTTTTCATTCTGCTGGCAAAACCATGGCTTTACCAGAACGTACGTTCTCTTCTGAAGCAGCTAAATTGGTTCAGAAAATTGGGGTTGCATAATAATACAATATAATTTATAATATATTGCAATGATTATGAAACGATCATTTTTTCTGGTTTTCACCCACACGAAAGTCTAGAGTGTGCTTGGAGACATGATTAGAAAATCGTAAAAGGCGAATGGAATTAGTGTGCAAACCAATCCTTGTGCGCCGTATGCACCTCCTTAAAAATCTGTCTTTGACCTCTCAAGACTGGCCCAGCTGCGAGAACTTCTTTCTCAAGGGCAGTGGTAGCTGTCAACTCAGCTAGCGCTTCAACTGTGCCAACACATATTTCTTCCTCCCACATAGAACTGCGCAAGGGAGAGCTTATTAGCTAGCCTTTTTGTCAGTTTCTCATGCTTTATTCCTATCAAGCTGACAGATCCTATAGTAACGCGCTGCAATGCTGACATTTTCAAGCAAGGCAATTTGTACGAAAGACGACCTGATCAGTGCTTTTGCACGTCTGCTCTTCGGCGCCTCAAAATCCTCAATTTGAACAGCCCCCTAGAATCGAGGGCAAAGCTCCTGCGTCGGACAATCAAGATCCTACCAAGAATTCTTCATGAACATCAAGAAGCGGTGAGCTTGGGTATTATCAGACAGTGCTTCGGTATCCTCGGTGTAACCACTCTACTATCAAGCACTTCAGTGAAGAAGGCGGCAGTACAACAGTGCAGTTCGGTCTCGCATTAGGGCAACACGAAGTTGGTCCTACCCTCCACTGCTCTCTGGTTGGTCATGGCCTGGTTAGCCCATACCACTACAATTCATCCGAGTGTCTCATGAAAACCATCCATCCCGGATTTTCGCCTTCGCGGTAGTTCATCATTAATATGTGCAGTAGCCTCATCATGCTCAGCAATCCTCTGAGGTTTCAGGAGCCTTTTATCTACGCATCTGTATCTCTACAATATCCATCTATCTATAATATTTTCACGTCAAATTCGTCTAGGACACTCGTCTAGAAAAGCCTAGCACTTTTAAAATCAAACTGAATATCTTCCAAATCAAAACAAACTCCTTCCACGTTAGACTCTCAGAGAAGGGTAGAATAGCTTTTTTGCTTAAAGAATATTCTGCATGATTTTCGTTAAAGCTTTTTTACAAATTGTTTGGAAATTTTTAAAATTAGTTCTTCAAAGCCTGTGTTAAAAAGCAGAAAGACGGTTTTTCAAGTTCCAAAAAAAACGGCGTCAGTCCCTCATCCAGGACGTCGCGATTTCCATTCGATTGACAGCTATATTTCCGTAGGAATGAAGTTTCACACATGCACAACCAAAATAACTGTAGAGAACACACATATTCTCGCTATGATGCTTCATCTACGCAGCATCCACACTATCTGTCAAATAAAAATCGTGACGTGCTAATCCACTGAACGGCGGGTGCGATCTCTTAAATTAATGCAGTATGTGATTGTTGCTTTGTTGCGCTTTAGAACAAATTTGAATTTAATATTTTTTTCTGAAATTTTTTCAACCTTTATAAAATTGCTCTCATTTGGGAAAGTGAAGCAAAAAACCAAAGAAAGCCACTCCAAATTTTCCTTGAACAAGAAATTATTATAAGCATTTTGGAGAGTTTGTAGCTAAACCTGTAAGAAGCTCGTTTTGATTTGCAAGACGTCCACCTTGATTTCAGATGTGTCAAGTTTTTTTAAGAGTTGGCCAAGTACAAGGGAAAAGCGTACAATTTGGCGTAAAAATGAGCATATATCTCTGTATCTATAGTGCATTGGAGGAAGTGAAGTCTCCCATCTTGAGAGCGGATTGAGTTTACGAGAGTTCGAAGTCAGATTACAATAAAACCCCACAAAAGATGCCACTCAATAGCAGAGCAGCCTTTTGGCTGGTTCCACTCTTGGCGAAATTCTCAGTGAGTGGAAACTTTGAGAGGATTTCACATCCTTTACTAGGAAAACGCATGGTTCAAAACAGTCATAGGATTCCTCATTCCTCACCTACATTAAATATGCATTCAATCTTTACATATATTATAGAATAAATATTTTTTTTATTGTATTGTTTGCTTCGATCGTGTTTTATTCTAGCGTATGTTCACGTCTATGTGATGTATAAATAAATAATTAAATAAATATGAACTGGAGCAGACCTACCGTTTCTTCGCATAACAACACACATATGTTGGGTAAAAAATCGAGTAGAACCAAGGCACAGATGGCGAACAAGAGAGATTGTGAAGAGATCTAGATTCCTGGGGTTCTCGATTGAAAAAAGCATTCGATTTCATCGTTCGCTTAGTTACGCCTATCACTAACGAAAATCTCTACGAACCTAAAACTCAGGACTGCCCTAGTCGACTGACGTTCCAGTTTTCGTTGCAAAAATTCCAGGATCTTGCAGAAAGATTTGTGAGATCGTCATCTAAACTCTACCCTAGAGAATCGCCGAGGCAATCCAGGCTAGTTGCTGTGCGCCCACCAACCTCGGCTGGTTGCATGTGATCAGCAGGCTCATCGACGTCTTCATTCATCATAAAAATGGTTCTCGATCGGGCGATGACCACGATAAAGGCCGTCTCGCGTTTAGAGCATATTCGAAGAAATCCAACCAATGCGATGGCCTTAAGTAATCTTTCGGCGGTATAGAGAATCCATTCGGTTGTGCTTCTTGTCCACTGGATGACGACGAAGTGCGTTACGTGACCAAGCCATTATCGATTTTCAACGTATCGATCCGAACAAAATTGCTTCCAATCTTCGAACACAGGTTACCCTCAGTTATTCGTGTCTCCGATCATCCTCAATTTCTTGTTGTGCAGCATGACCCAGTGTTTCTCCTACTGTCGTAGAGAGCAGGCTGCCGAAACGTAGTTTACTTCGGGATGAAAGGTGTGTCGAACACGTAGGCATCAGCGATCAAATGTATCACCTGTCGTCCCGTTGATCATCGAATTGCTCGAGCGGGTGCCAGCAGCGTCTCCATTCGTCCCTGTCGCGTGCCAGAGTGGTCCAATGGATCCTCCTCGCTCGAGGGACACGAAGAGCGTCATATCGGTCGTTCAGGGCTTTAACGAAGAAGTCCGACCAACGCGTTGGTGGGCGTCCTGGTGTTCTTTTGACATCCCGCGGAATCCAGTCGGTGATGGCTCTCGTCCAGCGGGTGTCTGCGAAGCGCATTACGTGGCCGGCCCACCTAATTTTCGACAACTTGGCCCACACGACAGCGTCTCTGATCTTCGAACGTCGGCGAAGCTCGGAACTCCGGAGGCCTTCTCTCACTTGCGTGAGTCGTGTCACTCCGAGCATCGTCCTCTCAATTCCACGCTGCGCGACGCTGATCGCGTGTTCATCCTGCTTTCGTATAGCCCAGGTCTCTGAGTCGTATGTTAGGGCAGGAAGAACAGTGGAGTCGAATAGGTGGGCACGGAGTCGGACGTTCTTCGTCTTCTTCGCGACTTCTTCGACGCTCTTAAAAGCTCCCCAAGCCGCTCTTTTCCTCCTGCTCAGCTCTGGTACTAGGTCGTTGGCCATGTTGACTTCGCGACCCAGATACACATAGCTGGAGCATTCGGAGATGTTCGTTCCGTTGAGCGAGAATGGGGCATCAGAAACCCATCCGTTCCTCATGAACATCGTCTTCGTAAGATTCAGCTGCAGTTCAACGTTCCCACATACACGATCGAAGTCGGCCAGCATTCGCTCCGCCTGGCTGATGCTCGGTGTTATGAGCACGATGTCGTCAGCGAAGCGAAGATGATGTAGTTGCCGGCCGTCTAGCTACCCGTGTGTACTCCAGTCAAAAACAGCAGCACTAAAGGCATCAGCGATAGGAAAGCCAAGAACGCCAGAAGACAGAAAAATCAGAAGTCATAAAATTTCGAAATTATCATTTGAGCTATCTATTCTATGCAAAGACGCATTTTTCCAGTAGCAATTGCTTCCGGATGACTAGAAATTTTGTCGTATACGAGCGGCCTTACTTGCTACTGTTTCGTAAATTCCTACTACATTCTAAAATCACTAAATTAATAAATTAGTAATTAGTTCTTAACTCGGAGATTCTAGGCGATATTGGTATTTGGGCTATGCAGCATTACTTACCAGCACCCTATTACAGCTATCGTCCTGTTATATCAACACCGCAATACTACGAACCTATTGTAAAACGTGGTTCTTCGAAAGTTGGAGCAGATGAAGAGGTACATACAAGAGAGGGTTATAAATGTTGTAGGATTTTACCTGTCGCATTGACATTGAAATAGGTGGTTCAAGGATCACCGTAGAAGTCCACAATTTAGGTATAATTACAAATAGGGCGATATACTACTAGATTAATGGTCCACAAGCAACAAACTGGGTATTTGGAGTTACTAAATACGAGAAGACGCGTTCGACGCTGTCCGAATGTGTCAACCGTTCGCCGAATTGTGTCATTTTTGAGAGACACTCTCGCGAAATGCTCTGAAGCTATGCAGAGGGTTGTAGAGTATCACTTGTTGCATCAGACTTGATAATCCTAATTCGCCTTACTTTCGTATAGTAGAAACAAATGGTCTCTTCTTGCTAAAAGAGCAACAAATGAATGTTCTTTTAAAGAACCTAGCTGCAACAAGCTTTTCAGCAGACCAAGATTCCGATATACTGGCCGTGATCGTTCATAGAGCAACACCAAAATCTGGCTGGTGAATCCGGTGGAACTGTAAAGATAAATTTTTGGTGAGCGCTTTCTTGAACGTGCCCATGAGGACAAGAAGGAATGGAGAAAGTATATTCTTTCTTGATCATATAACCTCTCAGTGACCAAAACGTTTGCTACATGGGCAGTTCCATTTGCAAAGCTTTGATCATAAGGAGAGAATTTTTGCCTCTAACACAGCTCAGTTTCTGCGCAGGGGTCAACCTAAATCCGGTAACGATGTAGTTGTACAAATGATTGTGAAGAATCGACCGGTTTGGAAGCATTCAGAAGCGCTGAAGAAGTTGTTATAATGAAGAACGTCAAGCTCTGTACCCAGCTATTTCACTTATCCAACCTTTCTGCACTAATGTGCGGCTCAAAAACCTGGACACTACGAAAGCAGGTAGAACATTGGTTCAGCAGCGCACATCGAGGAATCAAGAGGTCGATGTTCGCAGTAGCAGGACTCATGCATATGAGAGGGCTGCGAAGTTCCGAGCTCTGGAAGGTTTGGAAGGCAGATACGCTACCACTATGCTGAGTCGAACGAGCGATACGACGCTCTTCATGCCCCGCGAAGACCAAATGACCTACTCTGGCACGGAGCAGATAGAGAAGTTGTCGGCGCGCTCTCAAAATCCAATCAGCAATCGTTGTGGGCTGGTTCGTGTCGCAGAACTGCGCTTAATAATCACATGGAAACCTTCCCATTTCCCTTTCTATTCTCTTCTGACCACTAGATATGGTCGTAGGTGGTCGTATCTCTTGGGTCCGTTGTTCTCTCGTTGCTTTCCGGTTGTCACCATAAGAGTGCTTACTCCATCTAACGATAAGTCGCCGCCAGATGTCGCCATGGTTTATCGCCACCAGAGGCAACAAAGGGCTGTCGTCGAGAGGTAACCGCTGTGGAGCTACCGGCCACCACAATCGTGGGCGCACAGCCCAGAGTACGAGTTGGAGAAGTCCTGTCAGTGGCTTCTTGGGAAACGCATAACTCGGAGGGTCTCAGCCTTGACTCGCAAGCTCCATTGATAGTATTGTCAGTATGTAGTTTATTTAATCAATCATGGCCTGAGTGCATGGCACCCATGTGTAGGGAAAAGAGATGAATCTGAAAAGTGCTAGAAAACAGGACAACAGAAAACAAACACTATAGGCTGCAACAGAAGGTATACATGCAAATCAAAACAAACAAAAACAACTGCTGCAATAGGTTTAATGACTCTGTCTAACGTTTGCCATAGTGGAATAACTTCATTCGGCCTGACGTTCCGACAACTTCGCCGTTTCCAAAGGTCTGAAAGAAGTTCGAAACCTAAGGCCAGACACTCGTCTCGACAAAGACGTCCTTCTTCAGCTCTGCCAGTTTCAATGTTTTCTACGAGTGTCAAGCGGAACCTCACTGAAGCGAACCCAACTCACCGTTGTTCAGCGAGGGCTGAGAGAATGCTCAGCTATGCGATCACCATTGAGCAACTGAGACTACTGCAAAAGGCCTCTGGGGCCTTTCTGGGAGCGATCTCCCTTTCATGTAGCAACGCAGTGCATTTAATATCAAAATCGCCTTCGCGGTCGAGTTCCACTCGATGCTTATCGAGTCGGATTGCCAAGCTACGATTTTGCCTACAGGCAAGATGTTCCCTGATGCGAACGCTTAGCACCCTCCCTGTTTCACCATTATGTAGCACCCTTCAGGCATAACACTGAATTTCGTATTTGGTGAAATTTGGTGAACTATTTGTGTCGCATCCTTCAGTTTTCACTTCATTAGAACAAGAAGAAGTAGGCTTCGTCTGCAGGTTCCTATTGCAAAAACCACGATCAGATCTTCATTTTTGACATATAGAAGGTTGCGGGAGCTCAACTCTCTGCTTGCGGGAAACGACAATCTCCTGTCCTTATCCATGCATGTCTTCAAGAAATTGCTGCTGACTAAATTCTGCTGCTGACTAAATTCTGTTCATAGCGGCCTTCAGAATTACAGGTGCATCTGCCTCTGTCTACGTCTGATTGTTGTCATGTGACTTTTTTGGTAGAACTTGTTGCTTTTCTCATTTGTTTTGCGCGTGAGTATCATGCTTACGCTCTGAATAAATAAATAAATAAATAAATAAATAAATAAATAACGGCAGATCACGCAGTTTCTCGTTATACAAGAGCGATAATAAAGCCTATTGCGATCTAGCAGTCGTTTAATGTTGTGTCCTGGCATGTTGACCAGCACAACATCATCGTCCAAATTTGCTCGCACAGGCATAGACGTACAGCTGTCGCGACTTCCTCAGAAATAAGGAGTAATTGGAAACATATCTTATTTTACCGCGCATTTCCACCATGCCCAGATCCCAGTCGGTCATTCCATTATATTGGATCGTACCCATTGAGACTGTGACTGTGGACTAGCATACGTGACTCTTCTCGTTCCTCATCAAAGGAGTGCTAGTCCGCAATGGGCTTTACGAAGAGACGTGTATAACGAGAGACTGCGTGATCTGCCTTTACGGAAGAAGTGGAGACGGTGCGCAGGAAAGTGTGGCACAAATAATTCACCACATTTCACTAAATACCAAATTCGGTGTTTAACCTGTGAGGAGCTATATAATGGTGAGACATGGGCTAAGCGTTCCCACCAAGGAACATCTTGCCTGTAAGCAAAAGCTAGCTTGGTAGCCTCGTCGCTTCCTTCCATCAATTCATCCGACTACACTACAGGAAGACGGCAAGCCCGTAAATGAGCTCGCCTGCGTATTGGATAGCCAGTATAGCCTCACGTCAGCTGGAGCCTCCCTAATATTGACTCGCTTATTCGACTCATGGCATTTCTTGCTCTCTCTAGTATTTTAGATATTGTGCTTCGGTGTTATTTGTGTGGGATTAATCGTGCGGTACTATTCTGTGCAGTTCAGGAGGAAGATGGTGAGTGCTTACAATTTATGTTGTGGCCCGCATGTACAAGCGCGAGGGCAAGTTGGTCATGTTTGGCAGGTATGTCACTTGCTATCGTTGTCGGTGTTTATGCTGGGTTTGCCTCTAGTACAATACAGTCGGGATCATTACAGCATACTCGTAGTGCCCACGGTTGTCGTGTGGTACAAGCATGCATCAATCCATGTGGGCTGCATAGTGCAAGGGGTGAGGAGCTACCACGTGGGCAGCCATCTGCCGAAGAGGGACGTGCCCTATCTACATCTTGGGGTCCTTATTTTCCCCCGGGGTATTGATTTCCATGGCTACCTCGTATGCCCACGGCGAGTGACGAACTCCGTTCAACAGGGCATGTTCTCTCGCGAATGGGCCACCGTCGGTAAACAATTTAACCGATGTGAAGACAGAGTTCAGCGTCGCGCATCAGCGCAGGAACATCCACTAGTGGGGTAACCAATGTTCATCCGCAGCAGCTTGAGGAGCGAAACCAGCGGCCTATCCTCGTGCTGTATAATAGGAGGCAGGCGCATGCTAGCAGTACACCCACGTATTCCTTCGAGTCACACTTGGCCTAGGGGAAGAGGGAATCAGATTTCACTACTGCAGCGGACTCGACAGGAATCTTCCTGCGCTTTCCCGACACTAGAAACTCCGTGGTACGCTCGTTCCTTTCTTCGCCGCTCTGGCGTTCTTCTTGAGATCACTTCTTCTTCTTCAGCGTTTGTCCCGCTTAGCGGCGGGGTCCGCTCTTCTAGTGTGGTGGCGCCACTTCGCACGATCAAACGGTTGATCTAGGTGGATACCAGCTTTATCCGAGTCCATGTGCGACGTATCAAGCCAGCGTTGCGTAGGCCGTCTTTTAAGCCGTTTTCCGAACACATCCATGTTGAAGCCAATCTTCCGAACGGTATCGCCATTCGCACGTAGAACATGGCCACTCCACCGTAGACGAGCTTCACGTACCTTATCAGCAGCTGGAGCGACGCCAAACCTTTGACGTATGGAGACATTGCGAACATGCTCCAAACGCGTGACCCCAGCCGTCCAGCGCAGCATTTTCGTCTCCATTACGCTGAGGCGGTTCTCAACCTCGTTCGTTGCAGGCACCGTACACCGCTACTGGTCGGACGACGGCTCTGTAGATCTTTGATTTGAGGCGCTCTGGTATCTTCCTATCGCATAGAACGCCTGTCATTGAACGCCATTTGGACCACACTGCCCTCACGCCCGAGTTCACCTCGAACGTCAGACTACCATCAGACGCAGTTGTATATTCAAGGTACTTGAGACAGCAACCCGTACTTAAGATGTAAACTCTTTCCACATTACCCTCCACAACATCCCCATCCCGCACTATTCTTACTATTCAGAGCATTTGTTGTTGGCATTCTTCACGTTTTTTTTTCTTCGAATACCCTCACTATAAAATTGACTATTACTTATTTCATAAGAATTCTTTGTTCATCAGTACAATGACTACAAAAAAAAACAATGGAAAGGAATTGAAAACTGTGAGCATTAAGGCGTATAACACATTGGCGAGAAAGCATGAGCAGCAGCACACTAACCTAGTGTGGAACATCGGCAAACTGATATCATTCGACGTGGTGTGGAAGAAACGTGTTCAGCATGAGATACATTTACAACTGATAAGTCGCGAAGACGAATCCTATTAAGTAGCTAGAACTATGGTACACCAATCTATCTCCTAAAACGACAGTAACACATAGGTAAGGACACTTTGATTTAGATTCTTTGGCAAGAACTATAGCACAATAAATGTCTAGTGAGCAATTTGATAACATGTATAAAGTATGTACACTCTTGTAGATGTGAAATAGAACATATAATTACTATGCGTACTCAATCGTATATACAACAAGCCACTTAGACGTATCACAGAGAAGAGAATAGCACTAGGTGAACTTCGAAAGCTCATGCCTGATCCGATTGCGGAATACACACTAACCAACGGCTAAATCTAATCCAACAACACCGAGTGAGATGTGGAACAGACGGCTCAGCCGTCTCAGCTACTCGTTACGTGGATGCGGTTGGGTCCGCCGTACGATCTCTCGATTCAACACAGTTCGCATGCGCTCGTACCTTGAACACTCGAAAACTAGGAACGGCAAAGGGAAGAAGAACACGAGAATTCGGTGGGGGCAGACCTAACTCCAACGCCGCGCGAACCCCCCTGGCGTCGCGCACGGTGCGCGACGAAATTGGAAGAGTTGTCGCGGTCCGATGCTTCCGACGGCTAGAAACGCTTCCTACAGGGACATGCGGCACGCCTTTGCCTTATTTCAACGTTTCTTGGAGATGGTGTATGAATGTGGTTTCAATAGGACTATCAGCGACAGTTTATACAGGAATTCTGGTCATGTGGATGGTTTCTAGCGTCAGTATTTGCCAACTACAACTTCTTCGGTCAATTTTTACCCGTGATTATGGTTATACTACGGAAAAAGGTCACTATCACCCATTCTCGGATCAACTGCCCTACTGCAGACTGTTGCCTACCACATTCTGTGGGGTCTTAAGTTCCTTGCTAGAAATGTGGTCTGGGAGCTTAAACACTGAGAACATTTCGTGCTCCGCGGCTAACCATGACGTCGCACGCGGCTAGCGCGCGACATCGCGTTGGAGTTAGGTCCTGGAGCCAGAATTCGGAATGCGGGACTCATGGGTACATCAAAAGAGCGATTATCACCGCCATTCACCGCTCTTACCCCTACCAGCAGTCAGCCGACCTAGCCACAGATCCAAACTCTGGCTGACGCTTCACGTCGGAAGCGAACACTGACCAATCGATATCTATCGATGACTGATTGTCGTTATATTGAAACTAGTCTACCACAGTGCGCATAACGATAAAGGATAAAGGACGGCGTTAGTCGATCCCTTTTCGATTGCGCCATGTATTCCACGTCTACGGAATGTAGTCGAGGTGATTTGAATGCGTGTTTGGCCTACACAATGACTTGCGACGGCCGGCTGACGGACAAGTCACTGTTTTAGCCTTCTTAGGCAAGGCTGGTTGCAATTCACCGACCTCGGAGAGATGGAAGGTTGGGCTAGCCTGGGCGGGTGATTCGAACGAAGAACCTGGGTATGTGTGACATCCGGCACCTTCTCCGACCGCGCTACACGCGCCCGTGAAAACCGTTCCCCCAAATGCGTCGCAGATCTAGCTGCGGAAGCGCACGTAGCCACAGGCAATTCCAGGTCAAACATTCGTTTAAACTGCCTCCACGATATCCTATTTTGGAGAATACACTGCGCAAAGTGGACGATTAACCAAGACATTTATCCTATTATCCATTTATGGTAAATGGACTTGGGTGACCACATTTCTTGTTATTAATCCCATTCTGTCTTAATCATGTCATCCATCCTGATCATCTTCGCCTCTAACGATCTCAATTCCAGATGGAATTTGATTCTATTATATTATCTGGCCGCTAGGCCGCTGGTCATATTATCAAATATAATATGACCAGCGGCCTAGCGGCCGCCAAACGTCTGGTTGGGGGCTTCTCCCCCAAACCCGGAGAATAGAACAACCCCAATCTCCCTCCTTTCTTCTTTAGTCCCTTACAGTAGAAAAACTGGTTTTACTACATAGATTAGTGCAGTGGGATGTGGTAGGGCAGAATTTTCACTGCGCATATGAAGCTCATCCACCCTCCATCACATGCACGCGATTTATTCTCCGAAGCGCTCGTTCTCTACGTGTCGGCAAATAGGTAATGAGAGTCCCAATCCGGTGCTTAATCAGCAAAATCATAATTAAACTTAATCGGTATTGGTCGACATCGCTTACTGTCCGACGGCAATAATACTCCTCCGAATCCCATGGTCACTCTCTCTACCCTTCCCCCCCCCCCCCCAAAAAAAAAAAACTTCCTTTACTATGTGCTGGTAAAGAAACGGAGTGAGAGTCAAGCACGCACATGTGACACTGAGTACCGATTCACGTGTCACTACGTTGCCACGACGTCTGTGGCACTCCTTCTGCACTCTGACACACGTGCCACGACTTCTGTAAGCCGTCTTCAGAAATCCGACACACACTGAGCGATGTTAAGAGAAAATGCTGGTCCCCCGCCACTTATTCACGCTCCCCCCTCTAGTGGTCCCCTTTTGCTGGTCTTCTCCTATTGGTCGCCCTTACTCGGAATCCCTACGCAAGCTGGATGACGTCTTCAGCGCGTCTACTGAGCCACTACGTACGTTGGACGATGTCCAGCGCAGGTCTTCTGAATCCACACGCACGTCAGACGACATCAGTAGCACGTCTTTTAAATCCCTACACAAGTTGGACGACGTTGAACGACGTCTTCAGCACGTCTTCTGAATTCCTCGCGCGTTGGACGACGTCTTCAGCAGGTCTTTTGAATCTTGACTCACGACGCCTAGCGCAGGTCTTCTGAATCCCTACGCACGTTAGACGACATCTTCAGCACGTCTTTTGAATCCCTATGCAAGTTGGATGACATCTGCAGCACGTGTTCTGAATCCAGACGCACGCTGAACGACATCTAGGGCACGCCTCCTGGATCCCTTCTACACTCGATCTCCATTCACACCCTGACGCGTTTCCCCTTATCTAATATCTAGAATATCTATCTAATATCTAGAATATCTTGTAAACCTGGTCGATCAGCAGCCAAGGATAGAGATCGCCGGCAATTGCCCATGGTTAAGCTCAAAGAAAGCCCGGCTGGCATACGCCGCACTGTCGTAAGCATCTTTTGGCTTCATCCCCCTCCCCGTGACGGGCACGTGACATTAGCCGGTTACATATAGTAGGGTATTGAGTACTTAATCCACATCGCTCCCTGCCGCCAAGTTCAGAGATGGGGTTCGCCTTTGTCCACCTTCATAGTATCCATGGAATTTGAACAATTCTGCAACGAAGACTTTGAACACGGCTACGTCTACAGTAAAACTGTAAAAGGACATCATGCCCGCTACGTTCAGGATAAGTTGTCAACTGTGAGAATAACATGCCCTCCCCACTCCTTCCCAGGTGGGAGACACGAAAACGGTTCGGCCGTAAACGGGAAGTCGAAATCATGAACGTAAATTTCGCTTATCCCTGATTATATATGGTGGGATTCTAGCAATGCATTCCTCGGGTAGGGTTGATCAACTTACAGCAATTTAACAGCAAAATACAGCCGAAATGCCTGATAGCGTGCCTCGCTAATGAAATGTTTCACCAGCGTCATTGTTTTGATGAATCCAGCCCCTGGAGCTCACTTTCTATTTGCACTAGCATGTCATTTTTGAATCTGATTTTTATTCATCCGCTGCCTAACTGTGTCACGGGTAAAGAAGACGACTCTACCACAGATTTCCAATGCCGTATTTTTATTGAAATCTAGAACTAGGACGTGCCAGGTAACGTCTTCTGACAAACTTGTTTTAATAAGAAGTGCTCCGTCACGCCTATCGGTGTGCATCGCACTTGCGCGCTTCGCGCGATTTTGCAGTACCACTAAGCTAAGAACAATCACATCGAGCTAGCTGCTCTACTTGTACAGCTTTTTCCCTACCTAGGAGTACAAAAGGCTCGCAGTACGTACAATGTGTAGTATGATTAGGGCGATCTATTGGTTCCTCACTACTGGTCCTCCCCTTGTGAAACGGTCTCCCATTACTGGAATTGATCCTCCTCAATGATCGACCCTTAGCGGACGACGTCTTCGATACGTCTACCTGAATCCCAAAACACGTTGAGCAACGCCTTTGGCACGTCTTCTGAGTTCCAGGCACACCATGCGACGTATTCCACACGTCTTCCGAGTCCCCTGGCACGTAGAAGACGTCTGGGTATTTTCCGCTATTTTCCCGCCACGTACTTTGATCAGTATCGATTGACTGTGATCGATACTGCAAAAACGAACTTCAGGTTCGTGTTGTGCGACCTCGACTACCCCCAGGGCTAAAGCTTCCAGGCAGGTAGAAGACGTCTGGGTAATTTTCGCTATTTTCGTGTCGTGATTTTCCCCCATCCACCCCCCCCCCCCCCCGATTCTCCCCCCTATTTTATGGCTAATTTCTGCGGCGGCGCCGATGGGTGGTATGACTCATCGCTCAGCGTGTTATTATATAGTGTGGCGATAATTTGCCCAATATCGATTGATGGCCATTGAAGCTTCAAAAATGGATTTCAGACTCGTGTTGAGCGACCGCGATTACCCTACGGGCAGAAGTTTTCAGGCAGGTAGAAGAAGTCCGGGTATTTTCCGCTATTTTCCCGGGCCGTAATTTGATCAATATCGATTGATGACGATCGATACTTCAAAAACGAACCTCAGATTCGTGTTAGCGACCAAGACTGTCCGAAGGGGTAAAGTTTCGGACCACCTGGACGACATCCACAAAAAATCGACAGTTTGATCAATATCGATAGATGGCGTTCGATACTTCAAAAACGAACTTCGGATTCGAGTTCAGCGACTGCGATTGCCCCAGGGCCGAAGTTCCCAGGCAGGGAGAAGACGTCTGGGTATTTCTCGCTATTTTCGTGTCGTAATTTTTCCCCGAATTTTCCCCCTATTTTATAATTTCTGCAGCGGCGCCGATCGATAGTATGACACATCGCATAGCGCGTTATTATAGAGTATAATACCTATCAGAAACAGATAAGCTCACACCTTCGAACTGTGTCAATAACTTCCTGCTTGTAAAGCTTCAGCATCATCTCCTCGTAGTGCTCTAATTGCATGGTATTGAACAGCTCCCACTGAAAATGAAACAATAATAAAAATTATGGCAGCGTACCTGTAGTACCCCTACAACTTGTTAGTCTCTTGAACAGAGAGACCGAAAGCGGGCCAAACTACCAATTACAATAATGGTAGAGTCCCGATAATATCAATAATGCAGGTTTCAAGCCCACGAAAGACATTGTTTTCAGTGGCACAACCATACGTCTCAATAGTGACCCTACTATACAGTCGGAATTCGAATTCGAGTTATGAAGCGTATTCCACTCAACCATTCGGTCAACGTGACTAACTGTAGAAGCCCGAAATGTTCTCGAGAGCGTTTACCGCTCAGGAAGGCACGTAAATTTGATCTAATGTTGGACACACCGAATACAGTAATGGTATCTTAAAATTTTCGAGCATTCCAATTTGAAGGCATTTGAAAAACGTGATTTTTTTAATATTTAAATTCCTATCAAGGTCGTTCTTATAGTTAATCGCTTACGTCATTCGGGCATAACTAAAAGGTGGACCAATAATATAAGGAACCTTAACCTTACCTCAAGCAGATGGTCAAGGGACGTATCCGCCTGCGAGTACATCATTAGCCATTCCGGAACTTCTGCAAGACATATCTTTAAGAGGGTTGGCTTTAGCAGGCGAACTAAAACAATACAAAAACAGGTGCACACTTCAGCACTATTTCAATGGATAACTGAGCTGTTTAACTTGGTGTATCGGAAACTGAAGAACGTCAAGTTACAGTTTCTTCCTAAAAAGAAGGCGCGTTGTTCAAAAAACATCTTAACAGAAAGAAAATGGTCGAGAGCTCCTACAAGCTACTACACCAATTCTTTTTCCACCGGTTCTGAGACAGAAAGCTTCTGTATGCCTGCAGAAAGTGACGAATACACGCGAGGAATGCTGGTGTGAGATTTATAAAATGCATACAAGTCGCACACATACGCCCAGGATCAACAGATAACACCATCTAGAATAACTATAAAGTTGTAAATACACGGATCTCCCTCGATAGAGAGCCTTCGGGCTCTCTTGTTAAGAGGGATCTCGGGCCGCTTGTCGCAGGGCCACGTGGCGCGTCCCCGGGTGGTGGATAGGGGAATTAAACGCGAACCAAATGCGACCGTGTACTGCCCAGAGACGCAGGTGGGATGCAGGGGATGGACTCCTTGCTCCTGCTGTGTCGGGTCGATGCGTTCCTTGTGCGTGGGAGCGGCATGTTCGTGCACAGTGTGCGTGGATGTGTCCGTGACTGTGCGGATTGTAACTGTGTCGGCTCGGCCAAAAGCTTGCACTCGGTAGACTGGGAGTACATGTAAGGCGATTCGAGGCCGCCTTAAGTCTCGCCCCGTCCCTTCGGGCAGTCTGGCTGGCTGCCCGGAGTACCCCGCCCGCACGACAGAGCCTGACTAGCTACCCGTGTTGTATTCCAGTCAAACACAGCAGCACTAAAGGGCCTCATTCCCCTGACCCCGAAAGAGCCCCCATTTCTGCAGCGATGGGAAGGACGAGTACGGAGAGGCTGCTAAAATCTCAGGGCCTAACCAGGCTGCGCAAACTGAGAAGGACTAGGATGACGATCTGTACTTACAACGCCCGCACGCTTGCGTCGGAAGCATCCGTCGAGGACCTGATGATGCAAGCCAGGAAGATCAAGTACGACGTCATCGGACTGACCGAGACGAGAAGACACCACCCCCTACACGCCGCCTACGACTCCGGAGAAGAACTGTTCCTCGGAACATGCGACAGCAGGGGAGTAGGCGGCGTTGGTGTCCTCGTCAACACGCACTTGGCCATGAACATCGATTCGTACGAGTCTCTGACAAGCCGAATCGGACGTCTGCGACTGAAGCGATGTGGCTCCGTGCCAGACTTGACTGTGTTCGTCGCGTATGCCCCAACATCCGACTACGACGACGAAGACGTCGAGGCCTTCTACGTGGAGCTGGAGAAGTTCTATAAGGAAGATCACACCTTCTACAAGGTGATCGTCGGCGACTTCAACGCCAAGATCGGGCCACGAAGGTCGCCGGAAGAACTTCACATCGGAACCCACGGTTTGGAGTGGAACGAGCAAGGTGAAAGGCTGTCTGAGTTTATCATGTCGACCAAGACCATCCATGGAAACTCGCAGTTCCAGAAGCCTCCCTCCTTACGATGGACCTGGGAATCCCCCGGTGGCCAGTTCCACAACGAGATCGACCACATCATCTTCAATCGCAAGTATTGCCTGACCGATGTCTCCGTTGTCCCCAAGTTCTACACGGGATCGGACCACCGCCTCCTTCGCGCGAGGTTCCGCTTTTCGCGTCAAGGAGAGAAGGCCGCGAAATTCAAGAAGAGGAGTCCCAGAACGACCATCAACTGGGATCTCTACACCTCTCTTGCCGGCCTTTGGGAAGATGCCGTCATGGACAACGTCGACGAGGAATACGATCGCTTCGTGCACCATCTCCACGATAGTGCTAAGGGAGCCGAGAGCTTGAAGACCACCAAGAGACGCCTGTCTCCGGAAACTCTCGAGCTGATACGCCAGCGTGGAGCAGCACGAGCGTCATGCAACTATCAACTGACGTCCGAGCTTGCAAAGCTATGCAGAGCGGCGATAAAGGAAGATCTGAAGGAGAGAAGGGCGGAAGTGTTGGCTGAAGCAGCAGAGGCAGGGCTGAGCATCCGCAATGCCCGCCGGAACTTCGCCAACTTCAAGACCAAGATGACCGCTCTCCGACGTCCTGACGGAACCGTCACCTCTTCCAGAAGGACCATGGAGAAAGTCATCCACGACTTCTACTCCGATCTCTTCGATAGCCACGTCCACCTGCCCCTACGCCATCTTCCGCAGGATGGATACGTCATCCCCTCTGTTCTCCCTTCCGAGATCCGACACGCCATCTCGTCGGTGAAGAAACGTACAGCACCCGGTCCTGACAGGATCAGAGCTGAACACCTGAAGAACCTCCCGCCAGCGCTTATCAACACATTGGCGCGGCTCTTCACACGCTACCTGTCCGAATGCAAGGTTCCATCTCAGTGGAAGACCAGCAAGACCGTCTTGCTGTACAACAAGGGAGACGTGCACGACATTGGCAACTATCGCCCGATCTGCCTGTTGTCCGTAGTCTACAAGCTGTTCACTCGAGTCATCCTGAATAGGATTAGTAGAACGCTGGACGAAGGACAGCCATGCGAACAAGCAGGATTTCGGAGAGGATTCAGCACGATCGACCACATACACACCATTACGAAGCTCATCGAAGTGTCGCGAGAGTACAAGCTGCCGCTGTGCCTTACGTTCATTGACCTGAAGAAGGCATTCGACTCCGTCGAGACTGAAGCGGTCATGGAAGCCCTGCTCACCCAGGGCGTTCCTACTCAGTACATCAAAGTCCTTCGAGAGCTGTACAGTGGATTCACGACCAAGATCTCACCATTCTACAACGACGTCGTCATTGACGTGAAGAGAGGGGTTCGACAAGGGGATACCATATCCCCGAAGCTCTTCAGCGCCACCCTCGAAAACGTCATGCGCGAACTAGAATGGGATGACATGGGAGTGAAGGTCGACGGCCGGCAACTGCACCATCTTCGCTTCGCTGACGACATCGTTCTCATAACACCGAGCATCAGTCAGGCGGAGCGAATGCTGGCCGACTTCGATCGTGTATGTGGAAGCGTTGGACTGCAGCTGAATCTTACGAAGACGATGTTCATGAAGAACGGATGGGTTTCTGATGCCCACTTCTCGCTCAACGGAACGAACATCTCCGAATGCTCCAGCTATGTGTATCTGGGTCGCGAAGTCAACATGGCCAACGACCTAGCACCAGAGCTGAGCAGAAGGAAACGAGCGGCTTGGGGAGCTTTCAAAAGCGTCGAAGAAGTCGCGAAGAAGACGAAGAACGTCCGACTCCGTGCCCACCTATTCGACTCCATTGTTCTTCCTGCCCTAACATACGCCTCAGAGACCTGGGCTATACGAAAGCGGGATGAACACGCGATCAGCGTCGCGCAGCGTGGAATCGAGAGGACGATGCTCGGAGTGACACGACTCACGCAAGTGAGAGAAGGCCTCCGGAGTTCCGAGCTTCGCCGACGTTCGAAGATCAGAGACGCTGTCGCATGGGCCAAGTCGTCGAAAATTAGGTGGGCCGGCCACGTAATGCGATTCGCAGACACCCGCTGGACGAGAGCTGTCACAGATTGGATTCCGCGGGATGTCAAAAGAACACCAGGACGCCCACCAACGCGTTGGTCGGACTTCTTCGTGAAAGCCCTGAACGACCGATATGACGCTCTTCGTGTCCCTCGAGCGAGGAGGATCCATTGGACCACTCTGGCACGCGACAGGGACGAATGGAGACGCTGCTGGCGCCCGCTCGAGCAAGTCGATGATCAACGGGACGACAGGTGATACAGGTGACAGGTGTAAATACAATCTCCCTCCCAGTGCAGAGAGGAACAAATTGTCCTCCTTAGACACCATAGCGGACAGAAGAAAGAGAAACAACCCTTCGATGGTGCACAGGATCATTCAAGCTTTCAGGCGTTAGGATCTTCAGTAACGCTTTCTTTGTCCTGCAGACCTCAAACACGATAGGTTCCACGCGGAGTCACCACCTGGAGTCAAGACTGCAGCTCGGGCAACCTTCTTTATTCATAGGGCGGGTTATGAATACCAAAGGCTGAACGAAACGGCCAAATCTTTCCATCACATTACAAGTCCAAACCCACTTCATCATTTACTTTTTGATTATCGCTATCGTTCGTGTTCTTGTGTTCTTGCTATGTTCTGTATAATGTTTTTGTCTTACTGCCACAAGCACTGTTTGGGTGCATGTAATAAACAACAAACAGACAAATACAACCTCCCTTCAATGTGTAATACAAATTCACAAACACCCACTGACCTACGTTGACAAAAACTTGTCAAAAGGCCAATTCATAAATACTTTCGACAGTTGCATCTGCGACCGTCATTGAACCTTGGCATGCCCTTCGCATGAGCAGTAGGATGTCAAAAGTGAAGCGAAGATTGATTCGGCTCCCTTTTGGCGTAGTAGCCTTCGGAGCATGGAAAAGTTGAAGTTCCTGCTTTATGCTCGAGGACGGATCATGCTTTAACATCACTGGTGTTGTGCGGCTGGATGTCCACCACGGAACAAGACAAGTTCGATCACAACAAAACGGCCCTGAGGCAGTCGTATCTGTGATGCACAAGCCTTACCAACGCTATGCTGGTCGAAGACAAGCTTTGTGACTATGCCTTAGATGCAAGGTCAATTGTAGTGACATGCATTAAGGCATACCTTGCATTTGTCTACAATGCTCTGACAGTTTGCTTCTTCAAATCACTTTGAAAAGCTTAGCAAGGTAAATGTAAATAATACTGCAACATGTTGGCAAATACTTTGCTTGAGCTCTCTCCCATTCCTGGCGGTCTCATTCTGCCCTATCTTAACAAAGCGATTAGCAACAACAACAAAAAAGAACACGACAGTGTTTTTTCTTGTTGCTAATCAGTTTATCAAGATACGTCGGAATTGGGCCGCCTTCAGGAGCGAAAGATCACAAGCAAATTCTTTGTCAATATGTTTTAGTATTTACAAAATCTTCAAAATACACGTCAAAAAAGATAAAAGCTGAATTCTAATGAAAGTTCAGTTCCCACCTTCGTGGTGAATTATGTTGAGGTGCTCCACAGTGCTTTCACCACGATGACTCGCAACCATCATCGATTCGGTTCGATTAATCGGCACAATTGGCTGGTTAACCGGCTGATTCAGAGGTTGCGCGAGGCCAGGATGCTCCACTTGTGACCTCCCATCCATCTCACTGTAAGTTTTATAATGAAATTAAGCTTGCAATATTAAAGCTAATAAAATAAAACGAAAAAAATACAAACTACTGGTGTCGAAATCATCAATAAGTCAACTGTACTTGTAGTAAATGACGCCAGTGTTGGGCTGGAAAATCTTGTTCCACCCAGGTGGCAAGTTCTCGCGTGCCAGCGGATGAATCCAATGAGTCCTACACGTGTTGTGATCTACATAATACCTAAAGACGACTCCTTCATTAGGCAATGAGCAAAAGAAAACTATTGACAACATCGTTCGCTACCTGTAACCATCGGCGGTCACCTCAACCGCCCAATTTGGCGGCAGTGGAAGTTCATCCTCCTGTGGCGTTCCAGACACCAAACAGTTGTCGCCTGAACAGAAACTCGTACAGACAGCAGAACTAACGAAGACGCTAATAAGCAAACTGTGCACTAACCAATTATCGAGGATCCAAACTGTCGGCCTTGGCCCGGAAGACTTTGCAGGGAAACGAACCGTTGTTGAGCAGATGTGGAACTCCTGGAGAGTAACTGCTGGACAACATACACAGCCGTAAACCGTTGATAAGGGTGCTTGATCTATCAAATACTAACTCGGTATTCAGTTGATCCATGAACGACTCCACGTTCCCGATGCTATGAGAAGAAGCGAGCGGTTTCCTATGAGGCTCTCGCTTGCTCGGATCGCTGAAAAACAGAGTCCATTGTGTGGGCCAAGTCCAGCAGAGTCGGGTGCGAGAGGGCTGTTCGACACAAACACCACCACAAGTTACTTTTACTAGTCGCGGTAGCAATCAACGACCTCGCAGCTATTTTTCTGCGCGAATATCGTTGTTACGTCAACAATTACTCTTCTACGCTGGCTGTTCCATTGCTTTCATTAGGTTTACGAAGAAGAAAAAAAACATCTACCCACAAAAGAGAACCTTTTCTACAGCAGTGTTACATTATTCATCTATTTACTAGAATCGTGCAAGAATAATGACGGAAATCGGTGAAAAGATCAATAAGCTCAAGTGATACATCACATATGATTCAAATCCTTGCCGTACCGCTCACGAAACAACTAGGCTGCCGACTAGGTCGTCTGTGGGCACAGCGATTCGAAAGAAGAATGAAGTTAAAATTGGCAGCGTATCGGCTACGTCCAACTCGAACAATCTCTTCTATGCTGCCGTTTTCACTGGCCTGCAGCTCTGTTTAATGTTGTACTCGTGTCGAGATGCTGGCACTTCTCAAAAGGAGATGATTCCGCCCATATGCATAGCATCAGTGGCTTATACCTACAATTCAGGCTGTTCTCTGGTAAGACTATCCCACCCACGGACTTGGCAAATGGAAGGAACCAAGAAGTGCAGAAAAACAAGAAATCAGTTTCTGACGACGAATTTAGGCCTATGTTATACTTCAGCGACGCTCTTGTCGGCGACGTCGGCGGCAGTGTTACGCGGGCTGTTACGCACTGCGTAGCAGCCCGCGCAACACAGCGTCGCCGACGCGTCGGCGAAGTATAACATAGGCCTTATGTAGAAGGAAGCAGAGAACAGCCACTTGTGATAGGTTGAGGAGCGTGTACAATCCCAAACCACACCGCTGGCGACACGAAAACTAGCCCGATAAGTGTTCAATAAATCTATGTCTTTTCTTCTACTCGAACTCGCACTGGGAGGAAGGAAGAATAGTATCTAAAACTGCTAACGCTAGCGATGCAGTCCACTCTATTCAAGAAATAATAAGGTTAAACTTGAAAAAAAAAAACAGGCCAGTCAACGAACACAAATGGTACCTGAAACTCTGTGAAGACAACTGCACTCCCATCGGACTTTTTCGTCCATCTGCGGCGTTCTGATTCACCATCAAGTAACCATGTGATGGTGGCAAGGAGAATGTCGATGCGACACTGATCGCGGAATCGGAATGAGGCCTGGCCGAGGAGCTCTCCGTGTACATCACAGCGGTGTCAGTCTAAACAATCACGTCATCTGGCCTGTGACTACCCCGCAGACACTACTGATAAAGAGGCTCACACAGATGCGTAAGAATAGAGCCCTGAAATGATATGTGCTAACCATATGAGCGCGCTGTTCGGACACTGGTGGCTGGGATGAAGCTGTAGATGTCTTTGGCGAACAAGTGGCAGTATTGTTGGACACCGTCGCATCGAGGTTGCTAGTCGATTTCTTTGCAAGTGTGTGGGTATGAGCTGAAACAATACGTTCATGGAAACTGCGACATTTCGGGAAAGTAGCTCAGTATTGGTTAATTTATTATTCTCTAACCCTAGGAAGGTATGTATTGGGATGTAGACGCGTGCGCGTACAAGGAAGTCCAGAACGTCGCCCAACTAAGCGACAGTTGCTGAAATTGGCCACATCCTGGCGTTATTTCTGTTGCTGGGTCTGCACTCTCCTTTGCATCACCAGAGCGGAAATCGCAATCAAAGCATTCATTGTGCGCGAACGGGAACCCAACAATCACCGCCTATTTCCAGATCTGATCGAGAGTTTCAGGGCCTTCAACAACCCAATTATTCTGCAAAATTGATGATTTTCTAAGTTTCATCACGTTATTCCTGATCCCAGTTTTTGAGTTTGAATAAGGCATGGCTTATGTTTAGCGGATAATTTTTGAGCCGAAAGCCCTTCTTCGAGTATTTATAACGTATATCCATACGATGAGTGCATGGTAGCACAGTCAGTGGAGGTGCCTCTCTCGCGTGTACTCCGACTCAAGGTTCTTGGTTTGGGTTTCCCGTCTAGGCCACCTAAGGAGACGTTCAAAGCTCCATCGCGGTGCAGCGCGATATAATGATAAATTCCTATACCTACAGCCAGATGCGATTAATCGATATGGGAGCTTATCAATACGTCGCGTCGCACCGCGATGGAGCTCTGAACGAGGCCTAAGCCTTCCACCTCCTGGGGTTGGCACCAGGGATGAGCGGATTAACCGTTATCCGTTATCCGTTATCCGGTTTCCGGGGGTTTTGGCCTATCCGTTTTGTTGTTCGTTATCCGGCGATTTTGGGCCGGATAACGAACAACAAATTAGCTGAATCCTAGCTTTGGACGTGGTGATGGGTGGACTATGTACAGGCTCCTTCACGATCGTAAGAGTGGTCGTCAGAAACAACAGAAGTATTCAAATCAAGAAGGGTTAATTGAAGTTCCCTCACTTGGGAACTGGCTACATAGCTTTAACGATATGTAACTTCCGCCTTACAGAAGGCCTGCTAGGCCTGTACCATACTTATATAAGGCCTACTTAGCACAGTATTGTTCATTCATCTCAAGTCATGTGCTGACCAAGGCCTACAAACTGCTACTAACAATCGTCAAGAGTGGAGAGCCGCATCCTGGGGAGAATTTTTTTACCGCCGATCTTTCCATCGTATCATTTGTGGTTACACGATTGCAGTATGTTCGATTTGGTTGCAGGCGGTAATGGTACCTTTTTAGCCATATGCTGTCGCGAATTATTAAAAAACCAGACGTTCAACGGCCTGCCGGCCGCCAAACGTCTGGTTGCCCACCCCTTCGCCCCAAACCCGGAGAATAGAACACCCCGAACGCCTTCTTCTCCTCTTTAGCCCTTCTCTCATTCATTAAAAAACTGGTTTTGCTATATAGAATGGTATAGCGGAATAGGGCAAAACAGGTCCATCACCTTCACTGGACCCCTTAACTGGTCCCTTATTACTGGTTCCCCTTTATTGTCAGCCCTTTTCCGGTTCACCCTTCACTGGTCCCCCTTCCCCTTCGTCGGTCCCTACTACTGCTCCCACCTTCACTGGACCTCCCTTTACTGGTCTCCTCTTCGCTGGTCATCCTATCCTTCACCGATCCCCACCACTGGTCCCACCCTCACTGGTCCCCCTTTTATTCATCAACCCTTCCGGTCCCCCTTCACTGGACCCTCCCCCCCCCCCCTTCACCGGTCCCCATTACTGGTCCCTTCCTCACAGGTCCCATCTTCACTGGACCCCTCCCCCTCATTCACCGGTTCCCCTTCACTGGATCCCCCTCACCGGTCCCCATTGCTGGTCCCACCTTCACTGGTAACACGTCGTCTAAATCCGGAACCCTCGCCCGACATCAGTGACACGTCGTCTGAGTCTGGAAGGTCTTTCGCGACATTGGTGACACCTCTTCTGAATCCAGGCATCTGATGAACGACGTCGGTGACATGTCTTCTCAAGTCGGGCCTGCTTTGCGTGACATCGTTGACACGTTGTGAGAATCCGGAACCCTGGCACGACATCGGTGACACGTCGTCTAAATCTGTAAGGCCTTTCGCGACATCGGTGACACCTCTTCTGAATCCAGGCACCCCTTGCGTGACATCGTTGACACGTTGTGAGAATCCGGAACCCTGGCACGACATCGGTGACATGTGTTCTCAACCTGAACGTGCATTGTGCGACATCGGTGATACATCGTCTGAATCCGAGCACCCCTTGCGCGACATCGGTGACACCTCTTCTCAACCTTAACGTCCTTTGCGCGACATTGGTGACATGTCGTCTGAACATGGACGCCTGTCGACAACTACAACAGTTGACAACTGGTGACAACTAGTCTGGTATGGGTCTGGTATGTTGCTGTACGTTTGTCTTTCTACGGATGGGCAGAAAACCCCATAGAGCGTCGTTAATGTGGCGACTGCAAAACGTTTGAAAAACACTACTAAAATGTCTAGAAACAGGCTTATAAATTAAAAGTGCTTTAAGTCCTGATCTGTTGCTGAAATTAGTGCAATTTAAAACGCGTTTTAATTTTTGTTGTTTGTTCGTTATCCGTTTTTCCGTTATCCGGCCATTTTCGGGCAAAATTATCCGTTATCCGTTATCCGGTTTTCAAAATTTCATTATCCGCTCATCCCTAGTTGGCACTACATATTGGCACCAAAATTCCTATGGAAAGATGAAACACTGACTTTTCTGTCGGTTGGCCACCGTAAGTCGTAGTGTGTAGACCAAATACGCATTTAGTTCCCCTCCACGATGTCCCTTTGAAGTAGCATGTGGAACGCTTCCCAGACGGAAATTGAATAATGCTTTCATTCTCTATTTTTCGTTCATACGTTAGATTTCTACTGTTTTGTTTGAAAATTACTGTATCGTAGGCATACTGTCATATAGTCAACGATTTGAAGAACTCCAGCTATCCTGGATAAACGCCTAAAACTAAGATCTTTGTAACCGCATAGGGTGATTACCCGAAGTAGTCCGCCACTTCTAGAAGAGAAGATACCTATCAACACACATCACGTGATGGCAGCGCGACACGCACCATTACATAAAGCGTGCAGATCTATAAATACCCATAAGTTCTGATCCCTTCGGGTTCTACAAATCTTCGCCTGCTTGTATCGAGCTACA
>OX375865.1:32892194-32995303 GCA_947359475.1 Heligmosomoides polygyrus bakeri | reverse complement strand
CAACGCCCAGCTCCTAATTTGTCCCAAGGGCAGATCTGTGGGCTCAAAGAGGTTCAAACTTAGTTACCTCTAAATCCATGCGGCTATCTATTAGCGACAAAGGGGGCGAGTTTGTCGTAATACCTAGACAGCTCGACATTGCTATAACCGAGCACCACCTGGGAGATACCTCTGTGTATCGTCCATCCACCCTCAAGGCGTTCCAGGCGCAGGTCCGTAAGCTAAACCGGGAGTGGGCTACTGTTGGCAAGGTAGCTGGTCTCAATGCGGCGCTCATTACGCGTCTCAAATTGGAAACTCCATCCTGTCCGGTATTGTATTTGCTAATTAAAACTCATAAATTCGACAGCACAGACAATTTAGACACCATTACAGCTGACAGTGTAAAGGTAAGACCCATCATCAGCTGTGTGGAGGGTCCCACGGACAGGATCGCGTGGTTCCTAAACAATATCATTGGGCAACTCCTGCGCTTCATCCCAGCTCATCTCACTAACACCCATGCGTTCCTTGACCGCCTACACTCAGCTCAGGTGGAACGGAATTGTGTGATGGAGTCGTTCGACGTAACGTCGCTATATACAAATGTAAGCAACGACTCAGCACTTGAGGCAGTCTATGAACTACTCGGTGAACATCACCTTGGCATTGACATGTATGGCCTCACTGTAGGTCAGGTCATGTTGTTGCTAAAAGAATGCCTCAGCTGCAACATCTTTAGGTGGTCGGGCAGGTATTTTTCACAGATAAGAGGGCTGGCTATGGGCCAACGCTTAGCTCCCACCTTGGCCATCGCCTTCATGTCCAAAATTGAAGCTCCCGTGTTGGCTAGGCTCCCTGCTTTATACTGTCGATATATCGATGACTGTTTCATCATCTGTTCTACCCAAGAGGAGATGGACATGTGCTTCGATATCATAAACCAGCAGAGTGAGCATATCAAGTTTACACGGGAGACTCCAAAGGATGACTGGCTTCCGTTTTTGAACGTCCAAATACGGCTGAGTGGAGGGAGCAAAGTAACAAAGTGGTATCGTAAACCCACAAGCAAGAACATCTTGGTCCACAGCAGGTCAGCGCATCCGACACAGACCAAAACATCTGTCGTGCGCAATATGTTCCGCTCAGCAAGCAGGGTATCTTCTGGGGAAAACGAGCGCAAGGAATCGCTAGCGCTTGCTCACCAAATCGCTGCCAAGAATGGGTATACATTCTTTGGCCATCAGCGAAGTAGCACTAGCAATCGCTCACGTAATTCCTCATTTGACGAGAAAATCCCGTTTGTCATCCCTTTCATCTCGGACAGTGTCAGCGCTTCTATTAGGAAGTGCGTCAGAAGGGCGGGATTGGAAAACGATGTCAAAGTGGTAGATACACCTCCCGCTAACTTGAAAAGTCGCCTAGTGCGCAACCGGCTGTACGACCGAATTTGCGCAACCCCAAGTTGCACCATCTGTCCTGCAGGCAACGAAGGAGACTGCATGATTTCAGGGGTTGTCTACCTAATAAGGTGCAACAGCTGTGGAGGCGAATACGTCGGTGAAACAGCTCGCCCCTTCTATGTTCGCGTTAAGGAACACCTGGAAGGCAAGAACAGGTCACGGCCATCAACTGCGTTGGGCTGCCACAGGATAAAGGACCATAACGGTGCCGACTTTGGGGTCACATTCAAAATTCTAGCACGGGAGACCCACACCGCCGCACGCAAAACCCTGGAGGGGTTCTGGATACAGGCCAAGAGCCCGAGGCTGAATCGGCGGGGGGAATGCGTCTATATAACCCGAGAGCTCACGCCGTACATCAGTCTCGCCTTTTAGCTAGTTTCGCCTTGTAGGGTCTCCTCGGGTGTCCTAAGTGTTGGGCTGTTGTTGCCTCTCTCAGCTGGATGGGTTGTTGTTCATCGGGTCTTCGAATTTCGCAAGGTCTGTGGCGATGTTTGACCTAGTAGATTCAACATATGTCTGGACTTTTTCAGACTCTGAAGAAGGCGAAATCGCCGAAACGTTAGTCGTCAATAAAGCGTGTACTATCTCGGTTCGAGTTCAACACCACGATAAGCGTTTGGAGAATTTTATCAGAAATCTCCAGCCGCCCTACTCGGGAATAGCTCCAATCTGTCCTGGCGAGCCTTTGGAATGCGCCGTACACAATGCATGTAGGATGAACCTATCAATCAAGTGCGCGGAAGCGGTTCAAATATTGTGCTAAACAGCAAAGCTTATCCTCTTTAGTGGTGCATTAGTGCACACACTGACAGCAGCTAATACAAATGTAGAGGTTTTATGAAGAGAGAAGGGAGAGTGCGCCGTGCACAATGCATATACGATAGAACCGTTTGAAATCAGAGTTCGGAGTGCAATAACTCCATCAAGTCCGACTCTTTCCGGCTGCAACTAAAAGACTTTGTAGGCAGCACAAGGTGCTTGACGTGCTCTAAAGCCAACGGTGTGGCTCAAGAATGGACTAACCAGGAAACCATCTCAACGGAAAGGCCCAAGTGTTGTATAGGGGCAGAATCGCCTCTTTCTCTGAAACACAAAATGCAGGTATCTCGACCCCAATACAACTCTGCGCAGAGTTAGGGACAAATGAAGTTGGGCCGTTGACGGCCTTAGCTCGCCGCCTGCACGCGGAGGGCGGGCTCAAGTTGGTTGGAAACAGCGATCACGGGGGCTACATTGCCCCTCTACCCACTGCGCCACCGCCGCTCCCTCGTTATCGCAGTTCCATCCAACTAGACCCCGCCCTTCGCGCGGAACCAGAGGGTTAACGCAGCCAACTGCCCAGCTTCAGTCGTCCCTAGCTATGCGTAGAGTTGTATTGGGGTCGAGATATTTGCACCTTGTAGTTTCCCAGAAATAGGCGATTGTGCACATATACAACACTTGGGCCGTTACGACCTACCGTTGAGATTGTTTCCTGGTAAGTTACAGACTGCGAAAATGCAGGTGAGGCTTGTGTGACGCATTTTTTTTTCCAATTTCGCTGGACCACTGCTGGAAGACGCGGCGAGCAAACGGCCTTAGAATGCATATGCGAACAAGGCGCTTAAGGTGCTCTACGATGGCATGCTCAAAACTCCTCAGCTTCCTAAACTGCCTTAGCCTCACCTGCCATTTAAAGCGGCGGAAGATAGCGGTTAGAGTTTCTTCCCCCTTACTCGCCCATATTTGCGTTCTCGACACTCTCAATGCTACCACTCTGTTCAGCTCGAAGAGCTCTATCGAAAGGTATCAATTTCGATCAATTTTGGAAATATCTTTTTTGACAGTTTCGCATCGAGGACGACGCCGAGCTTGCGCAAGCGATGACGTCATCGAAAATCGACATTTTTGAAATTGGCCAAACTTGTTCGTCCAAATAATCTAAGAGGTTATTTGGGGCGCTGATTACGAAGCCGACGTCCGTTTTCGAAAAATCCACAAATTTCGGTAGGTTACCTAGCGTTTTAGGGTGGTCGGGTCAGGACCACCGATCACCCTCAATTATCGGCACGGGCGGTCTCCTGTCATAATCGTCCAAATGGACTTCGGCACCGTGTTCGGCAACCCGAATAAGCCCCGCCCCTACACGAAGTTCGAGCAAAATCGGTGATCCTGACCCGACCACCCTCAAACGGAAGGTAACCTACCGAAATTTGCGGAATTTTCAAAAACGGGCGTCGAATTCGTAATCAGCGCCCCAAACAACCGCTTAGTATTATCTCTGACTTAACATTTTGCTTTCGTCTCCTCCGTAAAGAGTCGAAGTTATCACCAAGCAAGTATTGGGTGTTCTTTCCAACAAGCTTACGTAACGGCGGATTTGACATTCACTATCGGAGAATTGGGATGAGGAAATGTCCATTAATCTTCAGCAACCTTTTAAATCGCTAGGCGGATATAACTGCTCCCTCCGGACGTATTTGAAGCTGAATGTAGCTCTGCATTCAAGAGACAATTGAAGAGGATTGACCTTTTCCACTTGATGGGGAATTGATAATTGCTCGGTCATACTGCGTTTATTTCAGCTAAGCCTTGTAGCTAGGCTCGCATGAGGATGGCCGTATGGTGTTGGGTGCTGCTAAAACAACAGTTGCAAGATTTCCATTCCACCACGATGACGCTATGTGTGATCGATGCCCACAGGATCTCGATGGCTATGTCTGACGTTTATTGAGGGTGTTACTGGTTGCACTAGGCGATGGTTCTAGATTAACATATTCCTCTCACCTTGCTTTTCTTTCATGAAACTACACAGTTTACACGGCTTCAAAAACTAGTGCAGTGTCAACGTTTGGTTCCTAAATGATACCACGCTGTGGCCGCAATATTGGTACGATCACCTATCACAGCACGTTGCCCTAGACTGGGTTGTTAGTGGAGTAATTTGGCTGGCAAGAGAAGTCGGTCTTGAGTAAACATCTTCCAAAAACTGTTACCAACCTACAGGCTATTTCGGTTTTCATGTCACGTAGTTGCAGCTATTGCAGCGACAACGGCTGTCACTGAAAGAAGCATTGCCTCCCCTAAGCACGTAAGGCTACAACCTGACGCTTAGGTGGTGACCAGCCAATAATGCTGCTCGAGAGTGGTTTGCATATAGAGAACCACACTATGGCTAGGCCGCTTATACAAAACCGATCCATTCTACATAGATTTTCCAGTTATCATGTGTAAAATGAAGGCACTGCTATTATTTTTCTTAGAAAGTTGTTCACGTTTACATGTTTTCCCGTTGTTTTTTGTTTGTACTATATCTGTTTTTAGACTTAGGGGTTAGTTCAAGGTTATGCGCAGATTTGAGTGCACTAAATAACTAACTAACTAAATAAATAAATAAATAAGGTTTCTTATGAAATTAAGATTTTCGTGGTTCTAAGGTGCACCAAAAATATGGATTTATTGAAGCAATTGTTTTTTGTTACTGAAATTTGAATAAAATTCTAGAACACATTAAACTCGCCGATTTCTGAAATTTACAATCACATTAGCGCATTGAAATGAATAAATAATAAATCTATGCCGATCTTTATCCTTTACCTCAACACAAAGAATGGAGATAGTGGACGGTTGGCTAAACGTCTACCGTAATCCTCATGCGCAATACGTGCTTCTAATTAGTCACAAATGCCCGTGTTGACGGCAGTATTGAATTCTGCACGGTTTTCCCTGTAACTAAAGTTTTTTTGGAAGGGGACCTCTCTGTCCGCGAAGTACCAGAGTGAAGTTAACTGGCAGGCAAATATTAGGTTGGCAACTAAATTCGTGGACTCTCAAGCACCTTCAACAAAGGTGTCTATTAAAAATAACAAATAACAACTTTCAATCAAAGTAGAATCCCTTGGAACGCGGGACTGCTTCCCATTTATCAGTTAGCTGGTCCTTCCTATAGTTGTAGAATTCCTCTGCTTTTGAGGCCAAGTATTCCTTGGAGGTGCATTTGACCTGGTCCACATTAATAAATCGTCTTCCAACCAAGAAGTGCTGCAACACATGAAAAAGGTGGCCGACACTCGCGCACAGCCTGGGATGTAAGGTGGATGAGTTAGACGCTCCCAGCCAAGGTTTTTTGAAGCGTTCGATTTGCGACGTTTGATCTCGCGTTATTCTGCTGAAAGATAGTTCCGCTCCTGAATAGCTGTCTGAACCGGTTCTGGCTGAGCCTAGTCCGCACGCGGTCAAGTTGAGAAGAGTAGATATCAGCTTCAATGGTGGAACCGCTTATTGATGGGTTCCCAGAAGTTAACACCTTCTTAACATCACCAAACGGAGAGCACGTAGCGAACCAGACGCTTCAAAAATCGAATATCTTGGCCGAGAGCGTCAAACTCTTCCACCTTACAGCCCAGACTATGCGCTGAGTGACTACCACCTTCTTAGTTGGGTGCGGTTCTTCTTGGTTAGAAGACGAATTATTAATGTGGACCCGGTTAAAATGCGTCTCCATGGATTCTTGGCCTTAAAAGCACGAGAATTCGCAGTGGAATAGACCAGCCACTATTATGCGGGAAGCACTTTCACGTTCCAAGGGAACTATTTTGCTTAAAAGTTGTTATTTGTTATTTGTTAATAAAACTTTTGTTGAAGATTCTTGAGAGTCCACGAACTTAGTTGCCAACCTAATATTTTTCTTCGTACTCCATCTGGCTTACACACCATAATCGCGTATTTTCCGGGCACAAAACCGAGCAGAATTCGGCACAGGCGTCATCCCGGGTGTCCGTGACTTGTGCGTGAAGATTACGGTAGACCTTTGGCCAACCGTCCGCTAGCTTTGTTTGACCCTACAGTAACCAAGCTGTTGCTTTCCCTTTCTGGAAAATGAGGTATTCAATTGCATCCGCGCATCTGCGGCAGCGCAGCGTGCTTTCCACAAACTTCAGATGTACATCGCATGAAAGCCTGGCCTCAAGCAACAAAACGCGATTGATGTCCACGGAAATGACCCCTGACGTGTTAGAAGTGCGCATAGCGAAGCTTGTCACAGATTCACTTGGAAATGGATGGCCGGCATCACGACTTTTCAAAATGCCGCCGCACAGGGGGCAGCGAGCACAAGAAGCCTCCCTCGACAAGGACCCCTCTGTCGCTTCAAAGCTCATTCCTTCCACCACCGACTGAGGGATGAAGACTGACCTCAGAGAACCCCTGCACTGAGATAAATGCAACAAGCCTTGTAAGCACGTTTAACAGTAGCGCCTGAAAAGCATTGCTGACATTTGCACCTCTACTTCTTCTAATTCGCTAATTCTCGCTGGTTAAATTTGGATGTTGACGTCAGCGAGTCGTATGGGAGAGAAATGGCGTTGTATAAATGCCAAACGTCTATCAGCTAATCGTCGTTGCCCTTTTGAACAAAGGTTAATATATGATGAAGAAACAAGTGTGCGCTCGCGATTGATCTTTTCCTTGAAAAATAACGCTTTCAAAGAAATGAATAGAACGCTCACCGAAGCCGAGTCCGGTGTCCAGCCGAAGTCTGTGACATTGAACACGAAGCACTTGTCGCCGACTGTGCCGTTTATCTCGAGCTTGAAGGCACGTAGAAGGACCGAGTTGTCTGAAACACAGTCGGTGGAAAGAGCGTCCTGGCCCCTAGTTAAATGTGGCTACACTACTGAGAACATAATTCCAATCCCCTTTCTCTCAAACGATAAGGAAAAAGAAAAGTTATAGGAGTACGATCACTCGTTCCACAGCTCTAAACAGAAATTTAAGGAATATTCGTTTGTCAGAATGAGAAAGAATGCTCGCGTCCTGCCTAAAGGAGATGTATAGTCTGTGCTTTGGAAGAAAAACTGGCAAAAAATTTAGCCATGAAGTATAAAGAAACGTGGGTCTTAATTTTCTACCCTAGTATTCAATTTTATCAGCTTAATGGCTCTTAATATCAACAATGTAATTTGGAGGGACAAATGTCAAGCGCTCTTCATAAACGAATCTGATAATCATCTACGATGTGTCATCTATGCGATACCTCACCAGTACCAGAGCACGTAATAAAAAAGAAAAATGTGAGCGAATAAATAATTAAATAAATAAATCTCAAGAGTCGACTTAAGCCATAGTGGTTAGCGAGAGGTCCATCTAGTACTAAAGGATAAAGATAAGGGATAAAGGACGGCGTTACTCAATCCTTTTTGGGATGCGCCACACATTCTACTTCTACGGGATGTCGTGGAGGCGACTTGAATGCGTATTTGGCCATACAATGACTTGCGGTGGCCAGCCGATGAACAAGTCAGCGCTATATCCTTCCCAGACAAGTCTGGTACCAATTCACCGACCCCGGAGGGATGGAAGGCTTGGTTGACTGGGTGGGAAATCCGAAACAAGAACCTGGTATCGGGTCACGCGACAGCAGGCGCCTCCGACTGCGCTAACGCGCCCCATTGAGAAGTGAGAGAAATTAATATGGCTTGGAAGTGAAACACCTCTGGAAAAGTTTGGAACGGATTGTAGGGGATCGGACAAGCATGGTGCTACTCAAGGGTAGCTCACTAGAACCTTAAGGCGGCAATCTTAGTCGTAGTGAAGAGCAGTAGAGCACAACTAGTCAGGTCTATCATCCTCTACATTAGGTAGGGTATACACTCCAGTGAAATTATGATACGCATGTGGATGCAAATATGTAGGCCACGCAGCTGTGAAACGGAGGTGTTAGTACACTTACGAGCAATAAATCTTGCTGAAACGAACAGTAAGAGACTAGCCCTAAGGAGAAAATGGACACAAGCACACCATGAGAGGATGACAGAAGACAAGATGGGTCCTGCGGCACTGACAGAAACAAGAATAGCGCACAGGAGTACACGCTCTGTAGAACAATTAACCAAATAAATAAATAAATAAATAAATAAATAAATAAATAATAGTTGTTTCACTCTGCTAGTTTTTGCCTAACACTTTTAACTTCCCATAACACAGTGCTACCGATGCTTTAGTTGTAGGCTATCCCCAAATAAATAGTGAAAGAATAATGGATGCGTTATCCATCCCAATTTAGAGTGCTCTTTCAACTCTTACAGGATATCGTTCAGGCAAGTTGAATGAGTATTTGGCCTACACAATGACTTGCGGTGGCCAGCCGATGAACAAGACTGCGCTATCCTTCCCAGACAAGTCTGGTATCAATTCACCGACCTGGGAGGGATGAAAGGCTGGATTGGCCTGGACGGGAACCACCGAACCTCGAATGAGTTCGTAGTATGCATTGGGTCCGAGCGAATCATTTTCGGACATCCAATTCGAATATCCCGATCCGACTCTTCCAAAAATCCGAGGCGCGCAAAATCGCCCTTGTCCGAATCATCCAATTATCCAAAGATTTTCGATCGGACCCAAGGTATCGTTCGTTGTACATGCGACAGCCGGCGCCTTATCCGACTGCACTACACGCGCCCCGGTGACGCCAAATATAGTACGTTACTGGATTCCTCCTTGCATTTGGGTAGTCACTAGGGAAGTCTTTGCATGACAATATTGCAGCAAACCGATATTCTATGTAAACATGGCACAGGGGTTTTACGAGGAAAGCTGGAGACAAGAGAACCACTTGTTTGTGATTAGTTCGGAAGATAATCGGCAGCCATGGCCAACAGTTAGTCCCGTAATTCCTCTAATCGCTTCTTTCCCGGTGTTCGTCACCAGACACATTTCTTGTTATCGGATGGTGTGTAAGACCAGGCAGACCACTGGTTCGAGATCAAGTCACGGCTCTCCCCTCTGGAAGTATTCCCCGATGACGTCCCATACCACTTGGGACGCTATCTGATGTTCTTTTAGAGAATCCGTGGGGGGGGGGGTTCTTTGCAGAATGATCGACATTATGGCGTCTACAGACGTTGAAGGATAAGGTCAGCGGTGAGGCAAACAAGAGGTGATGGCGTTTGCTGCGAGGTCTATGGGGATAATATCTGGCCAGCTATCAGGACACATGCATTGGACCATTCAGTGTGTTCTGACAGTAACCCATACATAGAGTTTCAATGTAATGGCATCTTCGCACTGTATAAACGGGTTGTTGAATGAAAATTAATGTTACGGTGGAGCAATGCAAAGCCAGACTCCCATTTCTTCCGTACCAGTAGCAAACGAGACCCGTTAACTTCTTTACCACATGCATTCAGTACTTGCTTTATCGCCTCCCGCATCAGGTAGCACCCTCTCAATTTCGTCGTTCAAAATGAAAAAAAGCTCTCTTCTCAAGACCAATATCCACGCAATGCAGACGCTGCTAGAAAGGCCGCTAGATTTCGATGACGTTCCTCGTCGTTGTCTACTCCACACCGTAAAAGCCCAAATAAACAAATGTTCATGCTAAGAGAATTACAAAACGAAGACACACTTTTCGGTGGCATCTGCCACGAGACGTCGACGTGAAGCCGGTGACGCTCCTGCCTGGCCATCGCTTTCGCGAAGGCCTCCACACGAAGATCATGAGCTTCTGGCGGTTCGCTGCCAGCTGGCACGTCATCGAACAGCTTCTCGGCACAGTCAACTGCAAAGACAACTCGATTTGCAAGTGGTGAGCAATTTTCGGAAATGGCTCGAGGGAAACTAAGGAGCGGGAGAGAAGGCAAAGGCAATCCTACTACAACATTCGTCCTCCTTACACTGGCGTTCTAACGCGGTGAACGATTAGCGACCTAAGATTGGGAAAGAAGTCTGTCCATTCTCACAAAATGCTGAAATTTGAAGGACAATGTAGTTTTCAAGCTTTTAAAACGGTTCCTCATAGTAGCACTGCTTTTAAAAATCTCAACCCGCCACCTGCGATTCTGCAAACGGTGTTCAAAGTAGCTTTCCTCAATGGCAACCTCCAATGAAATTTCCGCGATATAGTGCGGAGCACACAATAAAGTCAACACTAACTTCAATTCTTGGATACACGTACCCTAATTGGGGTGGGGGTGCAGTCATATGAATACGGGAAGCGAAGCGAAGCGGGTGCCCAAACGTTCTAGATCGTCACTGAATGTCGTGCACAGGTTGCTACAGCATTTTCGTTATCGTTGTTCTGTTACTACTTTTGTTAATTGCATCTATGTTAGCAGTACAACACCGGCCGTATCCTTTGGTCTTTGGTCGGAAAAAAGCGCAGAAGCCATCCTTTTCGCCGCATTCTGATGGTGCCCACAAACTGCACGCTTCAAAAAATAAATTCGATACTTGGAATCAGTACCGGATGATTTATCCGGCGAATTGAAAAACGCTCAGTAAATGTTTGAAATGTTGATTCGGTGAGCTATATTCAGAATGTGGCCACTGTGTGTAAACATCTCCAGCAAGGGAAGGGTCAGCCGCGCCGACCGGAGTATGGGTAATCGAATCAACAATTTTGATATTCGCTGGGCGTTTTTCTTCTCATCGTATAGATCATTCGATGCTGACTGACAACATCTGCTTTACTTTTCAAAGCATGTAGTTTAAACAGCAATAGCGAAATTCGACAGAAAAGGTGTTTTTGGAGGTTTTCCCCAAAAAACCAAAAAATACTGCCTGTATTGTAATGATACGATCCTTCGGCATTTACTAGGTTGGATACCAACCCTCATTTCATGCTGTTGACTCAGCTAAACAAATTGTTACTTAATCCGTACCCAAAATCCTTACCCAACCAGACAACAAACTCTTGAAATTTCTGGGTTTAGATAAAGAGATGCAGAGGCACAGTCCAACTTCTACAGCGATGCGCAGAAATCGAATTCGAATTCACGATCAGTGAGGTGTAGGTTCCTCCACGTTGTTATCCTCGTAGGCTTCGAAATGTCAACGAATTGAAGTGGGGCACCAGCTCGAACCCATAGCTGCGCTTGCCTACCAACATTTTTCACAATTAGTCTGCGACTAAAACTTTCGATTAAACTAATTATCCGCGACCGGTGCCGGAGCTGGGTGAACGAGAACGAGCTCCTTGTGAAGTCCTAAGAGTGTCGAACAAGTAGTAAAAAAGATGGCGAATCTCCGTCGCCTCCGTTCCTACCTATTCAACTCCATAGCTCTTTCTGTGCTAAGCAATACACTCGGCTGCTTCGGCACATATTAGGGTCGGGAAAGCTACCTCACTAGCGTTTACTCGAGCGAAGTTATAGTAAACGGGAGGCATGAGATATAGGTAGGTAAATCTTTCGCTGATGCACCTGACTACAATATGAACCACGCTCTTCCAGTTTGCTCAGGTGGAACAAGAACAGAACTCTGCTTATTCTGGCGGCTTCATCTCGAGCAGATCGAGTTGTAATTGCCTTCATTCTTGATTCCTCAGAATTTGACCACAAGGGACAAATAAATGCACAATGAGATGCAAGTAGGAAGTGGCAGTTGTCTGAGAATAATTTCGAAGCTAGAACTCACCGACGTGAACGGAACAGGCAATTTCTTTATTGTGCGGGTCCGAGCAATCGGACTGGAAGTCACTAGCCGGCCTTGTTGGCTTCGAGACAGCCGACGATGCCGTCGCATTGCTCACGTCGACTTCTTCCACACCATCGGCGATGAGATAGGGTGAACTGCGGGATCTGCTGGGAATGGAGGCCGTCGAGGAGATGACGACGCTGTCGTCAGCGGTGTCATTCAATTCACCGACGACCGCACTGGCCAGTAGAATTGCGAATAGAGCGATCATCTGAGCAGCATTTCTCCAAGGTAACGGCTGCAAAGACGAACAATTTAGCACTGGCGATGAACTTTAGGAGGACCGACCGCAAGCGAACGAAAGTGCACGAGTGACGACGACAAGCACTGGCGAATCAATCGGAGCAGCTGGGAAGACGTTATGCATCACATGCAGGCGCTCAAGACGCTTTTGGGTTTTGTCAGAGGATTATAAGCAAAAGCACTAGCTCGAGTCCAATGTGTCTAAGCAGGCGAGGTTCAAGAGTGACGATATGACAGCTAGCCCTCGACTCGATGAGAAGCCGCTTTCGAGCTTCAGCGGATCAGCCTCCGCATTTACAACGAGGAGTGAGAGTCTCTTGTCTACAGGCACCCTTTTCAACAAATTAATGCGCAGGAGTTTTTCATGAGTAGAGCATCTGCCTCACCTCGACGACGAAAATATAAAAGAAAGTCTCGTGTAGAATGAATGATGTGATCGGTCACGCAGGACAGAATGTTGTAAAGGACTGCGAAATAGTCCTCTACAGTAGAGAACTGCACGCGCAAGAAGTAGTCTAGGATTTCTAGAGTAAATACAGCTTGAAATAGCGTTGATCAGTAACTGGAGCAAGATGGGCAACCTCGGTCTGAGAAAACTTCAAGAAGCTCCCAAATTTGTTCGCCATCGCTTTTCAAATGGACGCTTTGATGCACATGAAAAGAGACATCTACTATTTATTTCAACATCACGGATATTAACCGCGTTTTACTTCAGTCACTCCTGGAGCTGGAGAGCCAAATCACCATCCCTATGAGGACACAATAAGTGCTCTCCAGCTCCAGGAGTATGGGCTCCACCATAACGTACAGAAGAAGCACCTTATAGCGAAGGAATCCTTCGAGCCTTCAATAAGTATAAATCTTCATTTTTTGCTAAGGAGAGGGTGTGTGCTGTCGGAGGGGGGGGGGGGGGAGGGAGGAAAGATGTATTAGTTGGGATGAGGAGCCGGTTGCGAATCAATTTGAAGTTCAGTTCACACTCAGAGAAATCCTCCCTCCACAGTCGATGAACTGCCATCAACTTCACTGAGACTGATAATACACTTGTTTTTCCTTCGGCTGTGTAGGCCAAATAGGCATTCAAAATCAATCCACGATTTCCCATACAAGCAGAATGCGTGGCACATCCACAACAGATATGCTAGACCGACTTTTGCCCTTTTACCTTTTACTACAGTTGGTCGACATGAAACTGAAGACATAATCCGCCAAACTACCCTCATCGACGGCGGCAATATCCGCGCAAAACGAATTTATAAGAGCTGTGTAAATGAATGGGTACAAAAACTAACTTAATGCTTTAGCGCGCTTAGCGTAAGTGTAAAGAAGAAGAAACGACAAAGGATGCATAAACGGACAGCAAGTTTAATTAATATTTACTGTTCGAGCTCTCGACTTCTGCGGGATTTTCTGGAGGTAGTTAAGCTTATACAATGGATTGCAGTGACCATTAGATAAATAAGGTGGTGTTTTGTCTTTTTCAGACAATCGTGGTACCAATTTGTCGATCTATGAGAGAAGAAGAAATTGGTTGATCTGGTTGGAATCCGTACCAAGAACCTCGATTCGGGTCACACGAAAACCAGCGCCTTCTACCGCCCTACCACTCGCCCAAACGAAACTACAAAGAAATAAAATGACAAATCAGACGCATGGATTCCTTCACATTTCTACCTCCTCGAAACGTCTCATTTTTCCAAACCCAACTGCGCAAACGGGTGCAAATTTCTCATATTAACGACACCAGCACAACCGTGAATTGATGAGGATAAATAGTTAAGTAATGGGCAACAATGCGTTGTCAATAGACTTCGGAGCAAAACGTTCAATCTCTGGATAAAAGAATTTTAGGATAAAAGAAAGCTTTTTCGTGAGCCGGTCGTTACCCTGCAAATCCAACTGAGCATGAATCTGTAAAGCGAGTAGTAAAAATAACCGTCAGTATGCAGCATTTACTACGCAGATTAGCAGAAAAATAACAGAAAAAATGTGGAACAACTAGTTTGCGAATTCCAGCCCACGATCAATACGTCTGTGCGTAACTGGCGTTTGAGCTGAATGGGTCCAAGCGAAACAAAAGATTCAAAAATGCACCACATTGGAGGATTGATGGGGAGCCCAGTATGATAGCCCTATGATTCACAAACTTCGAAAAAAAGATGTATCCTAGCGGAGGAGGGGACACCGCTAAGGATATTAGTCAAATAAACAAACACAAGATGACGCTCCCCGGATATGAAATTAAAAAGCACTGCCCCCACTCCTAGACTACCTTATAATCTAGTCGTGTTAAATTTTGCCCCGCTGTCTAACGAACGGGAGTATAACACAGCTCCGCCCCCCCCCCCCCGACTAGGACAGATCCAAAGAAAAATTCAGTATCTTACGTACACCGACAAGCTTTGCACAAAGTAACAGACCACAAGTGGATGGGAGGCTCGATAGACAGGGTCGAGAACTGAGTCTGAAATCGATTCTCGGTGTTACGCTACGTAACACCTCCTACCGTCTTCACTATAATAAAAAAAAACACACTAACGTAGGTGTCCCAGAGCGCAGAACGTTGTCGAGTTCGCCATCTTGACTCATACGGCGAGATATTGCAAACTGCAGAGGGGATTGTTGGACGGCTGAACTGGTGGTGCTGGTCTCGAGCTTGCACTTCTTGGGTTTTATCAGTCCCTCAGGAGTTGATGCTGTTTCGCCGTGTAACAGCCTACGCTTCCGTTGGGATCGAACAGCCAACCGACGTCCAGACCGACAGGAAGCGCGAGCAGCGCTGGTGCTCTAATGAACCCCAGAAAACATAGTATTCTGCAGCGGGCAAGCGATTATACACGAACAGCTTCCAACCCGTTCGTCGCTTCAGCATCCCAGGCAGGAGGAGATGATCTTCTATACTTATTTATTTGCTGCGCGACTGCATTCATGCAATGCAGTAAACGGCATAAAGTACAAACAAGCAAGGACAAAACGAATCAGCAGTCAACTTTGCGCCTAACTGTAGCTGATTTTGTAACTAAAACGTATGAACTCATACGAAAGTTGAAACTTATTGGGCCGGTTCTGAATCCTTGATGATTTCCAAAAGCACGCTTTTGCCATACTCGTTAAATCAGTATCGAAGGCTCGTTGACAGTTATCTCAAAACTCGATAATTTGCCGTTTCCTCAATTCTTGTGTTTCTTATCACTGCGTTTTACCGCTAACTGTCTACCGCTTTCTTTTGTCGTGTGTTGTCATACACGTAGAAATAAATAAATAAGTAAATAAATTCTTTGAGTTTTGTAATTCGCCAGGTCATTATGTTCTTTTCGATTATTCTCAAATAGGGAAATTTTCGAGACAAAAGAACTAAGGCTGTAGAGCAAGAATAGAGAGAGGATCGACCCCGTATTTCTTCTAAACCTGGCAGGTTTACTGCACTCAGAACAGACTCATGATTCCTCACTCCCATCGTAGTGTACGATTATCCGTGCTACAAGTTTTTATTCGACAGATATTTGGATCGTACTCATTACAGATCAGAGGAGCATTACTAAAGGGGAGCAGATGTCGCGTGCACCCGATTCCAGTTTCCTGGTTCGGATTTCCTGCCCAAGCCAGCCAAGCCTTGCATGTCTCTCGGGTCAGTGAATTGGTACCATACTCGTCTGGAAAGAACTTGTTCATCTGGTGGCCACCGCAAGTCACTCTCTAGCCGAAGCACGTATTAAAATCGCCTCCGCGATATCCAGTAAAAGAAGAATGCGTGGCGCATCCCAAAAGAAATTGAGTAACGCCGTCTTTCATCTTTCAATCTTCATTACTGAAAGTGCTGCATTCAGCTCTTATGGTTAATACAAACATGGACCAAGCGCCATGATTCAGACCAAGGACCATTTCTGAACCCTGCACTGCACTACAGTGATCAGATCCGTCATAACCCCGACACGACCTTTCTCCTGGATGCCTCGTACACTTAAGAGGGTCCAAGAGTCCGTGTAAAAGTTTGCACCTTCTCCCCTATGTGGGCGTCAAGGCGTCTGTGCTTGGGGTTCGTTCATTAAGCTAAAATCGCTAAACCATTTGCTGCGAAATGGTAGAGTGAATCACTTCCCACCGCCACCAGGATCTTCTCTACAGGGTGGAAGCAACCGCATATTCCTGGACAACACGTCCTTCCACATACTTCCACGCTGGGGCCTTCCGAAGCCGAGAATGAGAGAAGACAACGCGCTGGTGCGTCACGAGTGCCCTGAGGAAGCAGCGGTGCTCTCTTTTCAGGGAGTGCGCCGAAAGAGTAAAGCCGAGTCTCTGTTCTGCACCGCTCTTTCGGCGATTGAAAGGGCAGCTTCTCGGACCGTGCACTAGTACGCACCACAGAGCGAAGACATCAAAAACCGAGTTAACGAACGCGCAGGCTCATGTTTGCCCTTAGAACAGAAAAAAGAGATCAGAGTCGAGGCTTAGTCAAGCAATAAACGGACGATGAAAAACTACCGCAACCGCAGAGACCGGGGTAGAACAACGGAGAAACAGAACGGGGCAGCAATGGAGAGCGATCGATGGAAAGCTATCGAAAAAATCGAGGCCCACAAACACGAGCAATTAATGCTTGTCGAAATATGGTTGACATTCTGCCTTTGTAGGGCAACGGTATAACAGTAGGTTGAAAAAATAACGGAAATACAACGAAAATAGGAGACTGGCCGTAAGGTTCTACTGCTTTGACTGCAAGTATTCTCATATCTTTATATTCTTGGTCCGCCAGTTGAAAGAAGACACCACCACTACATAGAAAAATAGAGTATTATAAAAGTAAAACCTATAAGGCGAAGTTTCAAAAACTGAAATTTTAAGCCACTTTTCTTGAGCTTGTTCGATTTCTGTGTTGTGCAAGGAGAGACCAAGCCAGACATAAAGCGAAATCTGGGAGCTATATAAGGATCGACTGAGTAAGATTCAAGCACTATCGATATGGTAAGCTCGGAATATGAGGAGGACCACCCAAAGGAGCAAGGGAAATCAAATCCCAACTGTATCTTCCTTTCCTTAGTAAACGAGGTTTGAGCATCCCAGGATACTTCAATAGACCACCTTCATGTGTTAGAAAAAAAAAGATGGAGGTCAAGAAAGTCTATGCTCTGTGATTTGTCGTCCCGGTGGATAAGGGTACCAACGACCTCTGATATTCTGAAGCAAACTTTTTTCTGCAAAAAGTTATACATGGATTAAAAATCGCGATTGTAAGGCGATGTCCAAAAAAGTCTACAAAATTTTTGGAAAAGAAATAACTTCCCTCAGTCACAGTCACCGCAAACGCCTATTTAACCGCTCGAAAAGGAAGACTTCAGATATTTGCTGACCTGCTGCTAGAGTTGTTGATGATAAAATCAAGAGCGCAAGCTATTCCATTAACGGACAGGTTAGTGATGGCAAACTAAAGAACGATGCATAAAAATGCACACTGTCCTGGTAAATGAAAGGTTTCTACCCAATCAGGCTACAACTTTTATTATTACATCGACAGGTTACCCTTGTAAAAAATGTAGGGAATTCAAGTTTGAAGTTCTATTTCATCCTGCGCAATCTCTAGACTTGTCATTTTCACGTCGTTATTTTCCAATTTTCTGGGAGACCCCAAAACACAAGTGAAACCATTCATAACGGAATGCTAGAAGTGTGTTTTGCTAGTTTATAGGACCTGACAGCATTATCCATAAGCAGAACACTATTGCTCGTTACTGGTTTCGACAGGAGAATGACGACACGTTCCTACCTTGGCTGAAATAGTCAATTTTGAACGAAGTATTGCTGGTTTGAACTTAAAAGAAGGGCGAGAAAGATGAAAAGCGGAAAAATTCTGGCCACGCTGGTGCTGAAATTCGGTCCTGTGGAACATAGTGCACAATTCGCATAACATTTAACCCACTTTTACTATCGTGGCTGAATAAAGCTGAATAATTATTTAGCAAACCCAAGATGGCGCACTTAAACTCGAAGAAGACCAGGAAGAAAAGGGGTACAGCTCGACAGAAAAGCATCCCTTGTGGGATTTTCCCACCTCCTTTGAGTCACATGGATCACGATCGCACGCCGCACTGCGGAGTCCTTCAGGAAACCACACGCCAACTCACGGATTCCATTCGAGGTGACATTTCCTCTAGCACTCTCCTAAGCAACGCGGTTGGGAAGACACGGCGCCACGTCAGAGAGCTTAGAGAATAGAACAATTGAACGAAGGTGACCGAAGAGGGGCTCTCCGAATGAAGCTTTGAGGCGCAGTATTTAAACAGCAACCGCCCACTCTTCTCCTGTTATTCGCTCTCAGTTTTAGTAAAAGCATGTATGCCTTTTCGGTTTTCAGCCGCCAACTACACACCCGCTGTGGACACAGCCTTCAATGCAACATTTTTTTAGTTAAAAACAAACTAGAAAGATGCTGCCGATGGAGCGGAAAACACTACTTGGCAGAGGATTGAATATTATGGAGTAAAAGGTAGATTTTGCTTGATTCAACTCATTTTCTTCAAGGCTCCAGTGGTTGCTACGAGGTTGTAAACTGCTACAAAGATGTCTTGTTCCTATCAAAAACCTTGCCGCAGGGGGATTGGGACCCGTACCCTTCTATCTATTGGACAGGGCGCTGTTTGATCGAACGCAACAGCGTTTCTACTAACAAGGAAAGCCCCATGAGCTCCCCCAAAGATTCTCAACGAGATCTATAGTGCTGTAGCGCATGAGACGAGGAGCACAGAAGCGTTTTTGGTTTTTGCTATGGGCCACTGGGTGGTCCAAATATGGCAAAAAACCGTACCTTTTCAGTACGGGCTGCTAAGGCAAAAGTGACACCTGGAATGCCCTTGACGAGCTAAGAAATTCACCTAAAAAAGTCTGGAGCTTCAACTACAGTCAGATCATTGCAGCTTGATTATTTCCCAGGTCTCCTACGAAGCTGCAGGGTGCAATCAAGTGACTCATTCGCAACGGCGGCGGCAGCGACCGAATGGCCGAGGGATGCGGACCTGTGGGAGGGGCGAGGATTCGATTCCGGAAGTGGGATTTCTACGTTCCTAAGTGGATTCTTCCTCTTCCTCTTCTTTTTGCAAATGAAGAGTATCCTATGGCTTCGGTAGCGCATCGTACTATTGGGTAGTGGTGAACAGGAGTGTCACGGCCTGGACCATCAATTTCCCCCAAACTTCGCCTATGATTATTATTCAAGCTGCTGACCATGAATCTGTCACTCTTTTTTCTACTAATGTACATAGCTTTTCACATATATCTACCATAACCTGCCGTATTCCACCGAAATTTCAAAAATAGATATCATACCCGTGATCAGCACTCCAAGTCACCGCCGTGATCGATGTTTGGGAGAATTTTTTTCCACCTCTCCTCGATTCGAAAGGGTAAATCCAGTGTTTTACCGAAAACGGTTGCCATATTGGGATTTTCCTCCCAAATAATCCTATAGGTGAATTTGGGACGAAAAATGTTTTCCGACCTCTACTGTCGAAGGACCACAAGTGCTCCTGTCTCTTGCAATGCCCCCCCCCCCCCGCGGATGTGTGGAGCGAGCAGCCAGGAAAAAATGGCCCGAAAGACACCAGTAACGCGAGGTGGATAAAATATGTTGTGTTCAGTAACGGTTAGTAAAATTAGTAAAAATTTCGGGAAGAATAAAATAGTCTAAAGAGAAATCCGAAGAGTGATGAGCATGTGACGATAGGACAATGCAATACTTGTCGATCGCGTTCGCAAATGTGGTGACCGTGAAGAACATTTCCAAAAGTAATTGAGAACATACCAAAGAAGTCACATAAGGACCGAATTTAAACAGGACTTCACAGCGAGACAAGTCTGGTTTAGTGAACGCGGGATGTAACTACACGCGACAAAAGCTATCCTCTTCACACTTAACAACAGGTTGAAGGCGGGTTCGGAAGCTGATGCGAAACCGAGGCGAAAATGCAGTTTATAGTCGACAAAAACGCAAAAACCGCCCTTAGCAATTCAAAAACCCCAATCCGGAATCGAACCCTAAACCCCCTCACTCAAGTCCGCATTGCTATCCACTCGGCCATCCACTCGCCAATGCAGTCGCGCTGCGAATGAATCACTTGAATGCATCCTGCAGCTTCGTATGGAAAACCTAGGAAATGATCAGATTGCAATGATCTAACTATAGAAATGAAACGAAATGAACTCCAAATCGCATAAAATGCGCGATGGTGTGACGGCAAAGATATTTCGCGTTAAATATCCGAGCCAAGTTCGATCTAGAATGGTAAGTCTTGCTCCCCATACTGAAGGAGGAGTTCTACTCATTCTTCATTGAGAGTTTACTGGGACAGTGAGTTTAGCTCGATCGTGTACAGAGACAAGAGCAGTTGACGAGGCCTCAACAGCAACGATGGAGTAGTGAAGAAGACGAAGAATATCCGGCACCCTGCCCCGATCGCTTGTATTCCTTACTTTACTTTATTGAGACGTGAACAGACAACGTAGAACGTTCACGTATGAAACAACACAGAAGAAATCCACTAATTAGGGACAAACATCCTGGTAAAGGCCCTAATTGGGCAATTGGGCAATAGGCAAATTTTAGAAGAAACAAGAACTGTAAACAGAAAGCAAAATAGAACAGCACTGAGTTGTAAACAGAAATTAGAATGAGGCGAAGAAAGGTTATAAATTGACCATGAGGTTGACAATAGAGACAATTGTTGTAATCGACGGTCAAGATGCTTCCTGAAACGATATATGGACATCTGCAGTGCTCTCCTCCTCACGAAGGGAGGAAAAACCGCAAAGTTCTGCGGGAGAAAACTCGCTCTGATCTGAGTTTCCGCTGCGGAGTCGGAGAGTCGTACCTCGCTTTGCCAGCTAATGGTATGAAGTCCGCGATGTCGACTCTAGCCATACCTTCGAGAATTTTGGATAACCTGGTGATATGGTTTTTAGTTCTCCTCTCCTAAGTGACGATATACCCATTTATCGAACTCGGTCACTACCGTTAGGAATTAGGAAGCTATTGAGATTGAAACATCTAATAATCGTTTTTCGTGTGAAGAAATTCTGCACACTCTCCAGAAAATCAATATCCTTCTTTTTAAGGGACTGATAACAGTGATACCATTTTCAACTACTTAGCAAATGTATGTTTTGAAGGCACGAATCAGGACTTTTGAATCCCTGGATTTTAACATTTTAGGTAAGTTGTACGTTCGGCCTATTGCCTCGTTGACTATAATTTTTATGTGATCAGCGAGGTATTAATGGGATACCTAGGTACTCAATCGCACCATTGGCACTAATGCACCTGAAAACTGGGTCCATTCTAAACGAGACCTATGAGCGATTAGCACTACATGATGAAGAATCGCAAAAAGAACACGATGTTCGGCCTTTAAAGGGTCAGACCTTGCGGCGAAGTGGTCGAGAGCTAGGAGGGTGAGCACGTAATGCGTTTCGCTGACAACCGCTGGGCGGGAGCCCCACAGCTGAATGGAATGCCTGAAGAACATCAACACGAACAATAACGCGTTGGTCGCACTTCGCCGTGAGGGTTTGGTTTGCCACTTTTCACGTCCTTCGAAGGGGGAGCATCCACTGGACTAATTGGAACGTGACAGTGGGAATGGAAGCGTTGCTGGCAACCGCTCGAGAAGTTTCCGTCTGAACCCTTCGATGCAACACCATAACCGTTTAGTCTCTCCAAATCCTGCGTTCCTGCGTTCTGTGAACGATTGAGCCTTCAATTCATCCCCTAAACAAAGGCTTACCTACGAAGTGGCTAAAAAGTGTAACCAGACAGGAGCACCACATAAACACACAGCTATTGATGCCGTTCACGCTTTTTACAGTGCAGGGAAGGCATCAGAAATCGCGCAGTAAAGACCAGTGCGATGCGTACAGCTCATCAACTATAATCAGAAAAAAGTTAAAAATGGCGATGAAAGTAGAATGTCGAAAGACAAAATTAATGGCAACAGTGAGGAAACTAAATCAGATAGGTATCAATTACAGTCGCAGGGTTCGTCTTGGGTAGGAATAGAAACTGCATCGAACAACTGATCGTGTTAGCTAGATCACTCGCACCAGCTCTCTTCAAATTTCACTACGCAGAGTTGCCTGACCACGCATGAGGTCTTCGTTTTGAATTTTCCATGCGTTTTCGACGGAGTTGCGTGCCCAGAGTCGCTGAAGAGTCATGCTTGATTCTGTGACTGGACCACCTCGATAGCCAGCTTCGCGCATCATGTATTGCTTCCATCTCAGCCCAAATCAGCGCTTCAGGAAAAAGAAAGAGGTATAAGGTTCGAAGCTTAGAAGCTTGGAGCTTATTGACTTGATTGCTGGTTTCTACATATTGCAAGACCAACACTGCATGATGTTTAACGAAACGCTTGTAGCATGTTATGTCACCTGGTACGACTGACAAACTTCTGCGAGTATATTGATCCTGCATGAAGAAGGGAACAGACACCTTAATTTAAATGAGAGTATCAAGTGGAGCGCAGTTGGGAGAAGTGCCGGTTGTCAAATGCACGTCATTCCAGGTTCTTGGTCCGGATTTCTCGTCCTGGCCAATCAAGCCCTCCATTACTTACTTGTCCGTGAATTGGAAACTGACTTCTCTGGGAAGGACGAAACACGGACCTGTCCATAGGTTGGCTAGACAAGTGGTTGTATAGGCCAAAAACGCATTCGAAATGCTTCCTGCAGAAGTATGAAAATGGCGCACCCCAACAGGGATTGGTCAACGCCGTCCATTATCCCTTATATTAGATAGTTCAGCCCCATCCCGATTAGACTTGCACCAATTTGGTTCTTTTCAGACGCTTTTACACGACCAAACATTTGTTATACTACTGAAGCGCACCCTGTCAAAATCAGTGCCAGACCTCGGCAAAGCACAAGAGTGGCAGCTGTACACTGCTCAGGTCGAGATGAAGACCTGGTGGGATATGGAGCGAAAGATCGTTTCAGGGTCGAGGCTGGAGAAGCTCATAGGTAAAAGATTAGGGACGACGTTAATCAGCCCTCTTTGGCAACACTCTACTTCTTATCGTTAAGGCGGTTTGCATACGTATTTCGCGAACACTATCGACTTGCGGTGGCCATCCGGTGGACGAGTCAGCGCGTAATCCTTCAGAGAGAAGCCTGACACCAACCCATCTAGCCCGGGGATGGAAGGCTTGGCTGGATTGAAAGAAAACTAGCAAACCATGAATTGATTCGGGGTGCATGCGAGAGTCGGCGCCTCCTCCGACTGCTCTACATGCGGAATGGCATAGGTATACCTTGAAAGTGTTGCTAGCCCACCCGATAAGATTGGCCCAAGAGTACGAATCACTCGGGAGACAAACAGGATGAGTTCCAAAGCAGCGAAGGAAAATATGCCATGGTGAGCGAACAGTGCGAAGAATAGCTCCAAACATTCACAACATATGTAGTTATGGATGCAGCGTAGGACCTGTACGCCCAAAAAGTGCGATGGGGAGCAAAGCGGCTCGGGGGGGGGGGGGGGGGTCACCTTGTTCTGAGTGGTTATCTGCCTTGGTAGGAACGTACATTAGTGCCAACTTACACCGAGGATGGCCTAGCTCATTTCACTAGATGTGTAGAACACACCAGTGTTGCATAAAATTTTAAGTTTCGCACAACAAAAAACGTGTGTGGCTGTCCTACATGGTGACCCCCCCCCCCCCAAGCCGCTTCGCGCCTGTGATGGTTCAGTGGATGTGAAAGCGAGTATAAGTGATGAGACAACAGCTTATTCTAACCATAAGATTCACTTGTCTAGGATATGCTGTGGAGCGGGAACTCACGTGCCACCGCTGTAGGCCGGTATCACGCGTCCAGACTTTCCAGGGCTTGAGCATCAACGCAGACGATGATAAAGTCTGCTACGGTCCTGGTAACACCACGGCTTCGCCTGCCTTCAAAAACGAGGAGCGAATATTCACGCCATGTGTAAAGAGCCGGCATGTTGTGACAGTCGGAAAGAAAACGGATGGGAGAATCAGCTGCATCGGATGGCCGATGACGAGCATGTCAAACCCGACGAAAAAAGAAAGTGCACAGTAGAGAGCGAGCGGAGTGGCACTGACGTGGACATGAGTGGGAGGAGACGGATACGCCTCGTGCTGCCTGCCGACCATGGCGAGCTGTGGCCCGCCACCTCGGCCACGACGGACGAGGCGAATCGGTGCGAAGAAACGCGGGCTGGACGTCGTCAACACTGTCAGCGACACACGCAGCCGACGACGTCATCGGTTCGTCGGCACCTCGCCAGAGGCGGATCGATGCGGGCGAGAGGCGGCGACGATAGGTGGCCGCAGCGGCCGGCTGCTGCTGCTGCTGCTGTCGCCGTCGGCATGCGCCCGGGGATCGTCGGGGTAGCCCGCGGCTCGAACTGCTCCAGCCAGCTGCCGACGGAATGCAGTCGGTGGCGACGAGGTCCGCACCACGCTGGAGTCGGCGATCCCAAGGAAATCGATGAATTCAAGGGCGTCAGGGGCTGCACAAGCGACATGCCTCGAACTGGAACAGTTTGCACGGAGCCCACACGCGATAGGGCAGCAGCGCGATGAATGTGCGCTTTGCTGGCTTCGAACACCTACTTGGCTGCGTCTCGCTCATCGAACACCTGCTTACCACGGCTGCAATGCTGGCTGGTAGCGCTGATGGGAAATGGGTTTAAGCAGATGAAATGAGCTTAGCTGTGGGCTTTGGTGTGCTCCTACCTAATCTAAATATCCCAAGGCGTCGAGGGCCGCGATGTACCACCACTGAGACGGGCGGATACGCCGTATCTTCCAGATGGGTAGGTGAGGGCTCCAGCAATGGCAAGGTAACCACGTCTGATAGGATTACGCACATAGGGACACATTCGAGCGACCAGCCTCTCCCTGTACGACTGAAGCATTCCTGATTCATTGTACACAAGTGGCGCGCTTGTTGGCGTCGTAATGCTTGCATATTACTCAGTTTCTCCTTCGCTTGTGAGGTGAGTGGCGATCCTCAGGAACTTTGTTCGTGGAGCAATCAAAAGCGAAGGCTAACTGGAGGATTTCCTGGAATTCTATGCTCTATCGTCGCAGTCCTAACCGCTGTTTGACATTGACAGTAGACTTCTAGCGAACCCGGAACCACGCTATATGCAGTCGGATGTGAAGCTATGTATTAGGTTTCCTTCAGCTATTAAGCGAGTGAAATATTGCTCCATTGCGGCCCGTATAGGGTTTTTTCTACAGATTTTTATCGGTCTTCTCAGGCGTAATTTTCATTGCAACAGTTAGGAACAACGCGTAATATGCATTGTATGCCGTCTCTTCTTCAGCAGTTATAATTGGACAAATAATTAGAAATGTCTTACAATTTTGGAGTCTAAACTCCAGGGATGTACGGAAGTTTCGTTTCTGTGTTCCGAATTCCGGTTTCCGGCAATTTTAAGCTCTTCCGTTCCGTACTCCGCCTCTTTTGGACCGGAAGGCGGAGACGGAAATGGGCACTGTTCAACACTAGTTTTTTGTTGAACACAATCAGCTTATCAAGCAAAAAAGTTCTCCTTCATATAATTGTGAAATAAATACTGTTTGACAGCTATAGTAGTAATATTCTTCAAATTGGTTAGACTTTCGATGCTTCCAGGGCTCTCCTGAGAGAACACAGTAGGAAGGCTTTCTTAAAGTTCTCCTGGTTCCCCGAGGAACGCTTACTGGAGTAGCTTTAGTTTCTGTCTCTCACTGGGGAGAGCTAGCGCAGAAACTTTTGCGTGGGTTTGAATCCACGGCTGATGCGCCAATTTGGTGGTTCACCACGGCTGTGTCTATTGCGACTTGTAATAATTGATTTATTACTATGTCACGTTAAGAGCACGACGCGAATATCACTTCACAGCAGGTTATATAGGCAATATGCAGGGGCGGAGCTACAAATATCTCCGGTTGTTAGCCGATGGGGCCAACTACCTCTGGTCTTGAAAGGGGCACCGCGCCTAGAGTGGACTACTTGAGCGCAATCTCTATTACCTACTTGCGGTACCCCTAAGTTATGCCTGTGGATGTTACTGAATGATACTTATCCTAGAGTGCTCACCTAAGTATGATAAGTCATATCATTCATACCTATTTTGCCTATATTATACTACAATATACAATCAAAAATGTAGTCCCTAGTTGGGTATCCACAACAAGACTACCAAAAGGAAGTACTCAAAAATGACAACGTCAGAGTGCAGGGCAAAACTAATGTGCAAGCAGAGGCTATGTATACATTGTTCAAATAGCTACAAAAACTTTCAAAGCATATAGCGCAGCATCATGAAGCAAAGGGTTCGGTGAAGGTTGCGCGCGCTCGTCTGCCACAGACTGAACATTCGTACGGAAGTGTTGACTTACCATGACTAATCAGTCATCCAGTTATCATCTTACGGTTAGATCCCAGAATGAATTCTGATTGTGAGTACTAGCTTTGGAAAATACAATGTAACCCATCTTGCGTATGCAGGTATCTGTGCAGTCATCACGTCGTCCATGATGCCACAGGCTTCCAAAAATGTTGAGAGGAATGTCTTTCCTGGTCGGAAAATGATCTTGGGACTGCTCCAGTTTTAGACTTCACCCGAGTGAGTTTTTAAATGCTGGTCTATAAGTAACCTAAAGTGGTTAAGCCTACTGTTCAAAAAATTACAGCAACAAAAAGTCAGCGAAAACCGTCGCAGGAAATAGATATGGAAACAGCGGAGAGACTGCATGCTGAAATAGTGAGAAATAGTGAAACAGGGCTCTCAATTTGTTTTCGTTTATTGCTCTAGACATAGCTGAAAGGGTTATTATAACAATATTATGCTTTGTATATCATGCTTTGTTATGTTATGTTATGTTATGATGACGATGAGCACTAATCTGTGGAACATTCTGCTGCCCGCAAAGTTCTGAGCAAGAAAATGTGCAATACATAGAAGCCGCCTCTGGCGCAGTTTCAGATACACTTTTGAAAAAAATGGCGAATATGTGTCACCTCCGTTTCCGCGTTTCTTATTCCGGTTTCCGGTCATTTTTGAGCGTTTCCGTTCCGCCTTTCGTCTTCCGCTTTTTCCAGAAAAATTTCCGCACATCCCTGCTGAACTCGTTTTGTGGCGGGGATAAAACAACGCAACGTTGGCTGATTTCTACCGGTTGTCAAAGGTTTCCGTATGGGTTTATATACAAATCAAAGCCGATTTCTGAAGGCGAAAGCAATTAAGACCGTGGGACGTGTACGCGCAGGAACAGCATGTCACGGGGTTCGAAGGTTGGGTACCCGCCGGAATACGGTAGTGTGCCGTCGCGGCACTCGATTACGGTAAGATGACGGTTGTTGAGCCGCCCTCGGAAGAGAAGAACAGGGTAAAATATGCGCCGCGGAGCAGACTTTGAAGCATAGGGTGGGGATTGTGCACTTTACTCGTTGTGTTTGTCCTACATACTTTGTCTAGTTGTCATTATTTTCAGGGTGCTGAGTGACTCTTGGTGTAAGGAGGGGCCATCTAACACGCCTTAGCGAAATCGATGAAGATCGAATTACCCTTATCCACGCTCTAGTAAAGGCTACACATACTAACAATCAAACGAAAACACAAAGGAAAAACAGAAAAGGGAATCTGGGCTGAGCATAGCTAACGAAGCTGTCGTAGACGAACAGAAAGTGAAACAGAAAGAACTCTGATGTGTGTCCTTTTCCCCGAAGCAGTTCTCACCCGCTCCCCGTACGAAATCTGCTCCACGGCAACAACACGCGCCCTGCTCGATTCGCCTCGTCTCGAAATCTCGTCCAATGCTGGTGCGGCACCCGATCATACTGTGGTAATCGAGCGCTTCGCTCCGTCTTCTACAGCAGAGGGAGATGCCTAACATAGCGCAGCCGCCTGTCGCGTGTAACTGGAATCGAGGTTGTTGACTACCCTTCAGGGTGATCGAGCCTTCCAGCTCTTCGATGTTGGTTAACTGGTGCAACACCCTTCCGGAGAGGACCACACTCTGTCTTGTTTTTCGGCTGGTCATCGCAAGTCATTGTTTAGGCCGAACACGCAATCAGATTTCCTCGACAATATTCTCCACAAGCGAAATGGTGCCGCATCCAAATTGATCGGGATTGGTTAACGCCGTCTGCTGTCGTTTACATTTTCTATCACTGCCTGTATTCATGTCAGACTTTGCGCACAGCTGCTGGCAAAAGTCGTTGGCCATCTGCATTGGCTACAGTGCTATTCGCACCCCTCCCTCGGCAGAATAGGGATTGATTAATGTCGTCCGCTTCTAAGGGGCACACGTCTGCAGAGGTCCACAGGTGAAGTGAAAGGCCAAGTCAAGCAGCGGACGACTATGAGGAGTACATGACGAATCTTACAAGGAAAGGTTCCCAACTCATGGTGAGCTTCTCCGATGGTATCTTGACAGGATGTAGGGCCCTGTGAGCAAAGTGCGGAACAACAGTTAGTTTTTGCTGAACGATTTTTTAAAGACCTGAAAAAGAGGTGTGAAGGCGTGTGCGCAACACTCATCAACCTCTACGACACCCCACAAAATATGCCTCGGTGGCGCAGCCGGCAGGAGTGCCGCCTCATAGAAGCACACCGCCGGGCTTTTGAGTTCGCTTAGTGCCAATACTTTCGCACATATTATTTTGTTGTTATTACGCTTTCTCATGATTACAGGAGTCAGTTTTAGACCATCAATGCTTCCAACAAACCAAGGCTGTCCATTTGTGCCTTCATAAGTGCTAGTTTTTTTTCGTGGGTGGCAGTTGGTTACGTCGATGTTCACCCAGGACCCTTCTCTACACCCATACATTGCGCGTTCAACGAAGAAGAGAGGTGGTCATTCCTTGCCAGGGAGGAGATTGTTCCTCACTGGCTTTTATAAGATGCTGCTGGTGTGACAGGCGCTTGTGTTTTACTTGTTTCATAGTTTTGTACCATAGCTGCTGACTAAAAGGGAAGAGCAAAAAGACCTTTTCTTTCCAAAGAAATGATACGTTGCAGATACGCAAATGATAAAAACTAGTCATATGAAGGCGCAAATAGACAGCCCTGATTCGTTGTAAGCATCGAAAAATTGACTCCTGTGATCGTGAGGAAGCGTAACAACAAGCTAATATGTACTGGAGTAATAGCAGTACGCGAACTTGAACTCAAGAGCCCGTCGGTGTGCTTCTATGAAGCGGCTCTTCTACCGACTGCGCCACCGAGCCATATCTTTTGGGTGTCATAGGGGTTGATGAGTGTTGCACACACGCTTTCACACCTCTTTTTCAAGCCTTTAAAAAAGCGGTCAGCAAAAAGTAACTACAATCCTGGACTCCGCTCACGCGGCAAGCCCACCATGAGTTGGAAACCTTTCCTTGTTAGTGGCCACAAAACGACCACCAATCGAAATGCACATATGACGATATGACGCTCTTTCAGCAGTTGTTTCGGAACAACAGTCCATTGACAAACTTCTAGAAGCGAGCAAAAATGACGAAAACAGATTCGAAGCTAAGGCGTTATGAATTGATGCATTACTCTCGAACATCCAGAGCCTAGGAGCCTCCGAATATCGACTGTTTCAACATCGTCAACCAGTTTCATAGAGGCATAGTTTGTTACGTCAGTTCTTCAGGACATTGTTTTTAACGAGATGCCTCCAGGATGCGCCGCGCCTTCAACTTCCGCAGGATATTTTGTAGATGAAATCCGAAGCTTCGTAAATCGTAAATCGTGGAAAGGCTGAAAATCCAAAGGTGATTCCAAAGAATGGTCGCAAAGAAAGTGTTTAGGGGACACATGTCTGCAGGAGACGTTTTTGGGCACCCCTGCAAATAGCATAATCTTCTCGTGTATATAAATTGTTAGCACGACTTTCAGAGAACAAAGTTTTGACCTCCTTATTCGCCCTGCGAATCATTCACAAAGGCCACATAAAACACGCAGGATATCACAAAACTTTCAAAGTCACATAATGTTAGGATAAGGATAAAGGATAAAAGACCGCGTTAGTTAATCCCTTTTGGGATGTGCCACACATCCTACTTCTGCATACATACGGGTGGAGGGAATTTGAATGCGTATTTGTATGTGTGCAGCGACTTGCGGTAGCCAGCCAATACATAAGGAGGCATTACCTAAACAGGAGACAGGAGACATTACCTAGACAAGGCCGGTATCAGTTCACTGACTCGTGAAGGGTGAAGGGCTTGGTTGGCTTAGGTGGGAAAGCGAGCCAGGAACACGAAATCGGGCGGAGACGACGGCCGGTGCCTTCTTCGACTGCTCTACCACTACCACCTCTCGTATAATATATCGAAAATTCTATCTTGGGATTTAGCTCTTTCTGTTTTCAAAATTTTGTAGTGATAAATTGGACACCACTTGAAGCGAGCTCGGTGGCAAACGTCTGCTTCAAGGACCTCCTGCTTCAAATATGAGAGAGCGAAATGCATAAAAACACACGATACTAGGCACTACTGAGCCGCGCTGAACCAAAAATGAATGGTCTGCACGAAAAAAAGGACGATAGCATTCCTCAGCGTTCTTGCCAACAAAGACTTGGTGCCGAAAAGAACTGTGAAAGAAGAACAGTATACGCAGAATATGCAGAAACAGCGGGTGCAACAGAAAATATTATCACAGTCCTACAGCATACCTTGGAAAGCAGAAAGGCGGAAATCTTGTGACGACTCTGATGCCAAGATCGTGCCATGCCGATCTACGACCCAAAAATGTAAATTGTAAATCGTAATTACGTACACCCCAGGTCGGTACCCTTTGGATTCGCATGCGGTGGGCAGCTAATGAACAAGTTAGTTTCTATCCTTGCCTGGATAAGTGTGAAGAATATATTAGGTTGAGTCATAAATTTTGCAACATTTCTTTTATTTCTGGAATTAAAAAAAACCGCTGGTCTATTGTATTCTGTTTAAAAGCTCGTTTCCTGGCGATCGTTTTGAGCTATGAATCGTTAATTTTCCTCACGTTGTTGAAAAGTTTTTTCTCTAGACAAAGTGAAAAAGTGTATGGTTTCATTTTCAATTAGTTCAAGCTCGGCAGCAACCTAGCGTCTAGGATCAAGCACATACAGGAAGTCACCGGCAAGCTCAGTCCTAACTAGATAAATTACTGGAGATGGTATCAGATGTTCCATTCCGCCTAGAGGGGCAACAAAGACAAACCACTCCCTAGAAGACGGACAGCTCAAGCCCTATTGCGTGTCAAGGTTGACCCAGTAAGTCCGCCTCGCTCGTTGCGCTGTAGGAGCGAACCTAATGTCCTTGTGGACAACAACAACATCTTTCTGCAATGGTGGTATCTCTGTTGTTCACCAGCAGTTAAAGTATCCGGATGCACCGAGTCGGACTTGGATGACTTCTGCAGCTTCTACAAAGTCCCATGCCTTTTTCAGGTCGATGAACGTAAGGCAAAGCCCCTGTCTGTCCTCCCGTGATACAACGATGAGCTTCATAATGGCGTGTATGTGATCAGTCTTGCTGAACCTCTTCAATGTCATTATTCAAAATCCTGCTTTTTGCCTCTGGTCTAGGTTCTCGGCTTGTATACTATTTGCAGCAGGCAAACTTGGCTGACAATGTCATGGACGTCTTCCCATATTAGAGCAGGAACATATACTACAGTAAAAGGTCAAATTTCTGGCACATTCTAGACTTCGACGAAGTTTTACGTTGAGGAATTACTATTTAAGGTACGACACATTTCACGTATTCACGACAGACGAGTCGATCATCGTGTTTTGGTTAAATGTATTCCTGCCCAACATCAAATCAGGGTTCAGAATTCTTTTTACTCGTTGATCGCTCCACTCCCTAATCAAAATCTTCTCCACTTTGGTAACAGCAAACACGTACACAGCCCTTTCGTTGCAGTTGTTCACAAAGACTGCAATGTGGGAGACTGTAGGTCCACGTTCCATCCATAATAAACCTAAACCCCACACTTTCTATCAGGATTTTTTCGTCGAAGAGGAAGATTAAGCCTAGACAAGTCTGTGACGGGATAAATTTTCTCTATGAAATCGCTAAGGAGATGTTAATTAACATATTGAATTCTTTTGCTTTTAAAGAGAGGTTTAATTAGAGGGGAGCAGAGGTGGCCCATGCTCCCGAGTGAAGCAAAGCTCCGCCAGTAGATCAGAGAGCAGCTTTCAAGATGTAAAGAGGACGGTGCAACACGAACACCCGACAGAATCTGCAGCAGCTATCAAGCCAAGTGAGGTTTGCTTGATAGCTGCTGCAGATTCTGTCGGGTGTTCGTGGGCACAGCACATCGTCTACAGCCATCCCAATCAGCTATATCAGGTCGCGTGATACACTAATGCGACGATGTTGTGAGGCGACTTTAGGGCTAATAGCCCTCAGCAGTAGCGTGATATTATCGCAGAGACCGCGCTAAATGGCAACGTCTTCTTAACCTCATCCACGCAGTCGGAAAGGGAGCTACGTAAACATCGTTTTAACGTCAAACTGATGCCTTTCCATAGCGAGCTCGACATTTTTGAAATCAAATTGAACATCTTTTCAACCAGAGTGTCAGCCTTCCAGATTAAATTGGACACTCCTAAGAAGACCGAAACGAATATTTGTCTTAGGTTGGAAAGATTTAGTGCGACCTTGACAAAGGGAATGCAGTTATTGAAATGCTATGAAAATTTGCTTTTTTTGTCGTAAAAATAAAGGTTTAGAGTTTATCTTAAAATGAAGAAAGGCAGACATTTTTAAGTTAAGTGAGAGAAGAGATCACACTGTGCGCTAGTTCAGGACATCGCGTTTTTTTTCTTTGATTGATAGCAACAACTCTGTTCGCGTGGGGTGACGTAATAGTCTGGTTGGATGCTTCATGCTTCAGCTAGAACTACCCTCGCAGTAGCCTGTTTTAAAATTTTTGCGGATGACCAATGATTTTTAGAGAACTCTAATCTTTTCATCAGGAGCTAGGTCTTGATTCTTCAATTTTGTTTCTTTTTGAAATGCTACAACGCCTCGCGTTTTCTGACGTAGTGGTGCACTCGGTCGGTCAATTGGTACCAGACGTATGTGGATGGTAGAAAACACTTTTATCCCATCCATATAAGTCTGGTACCAATTGACCAACCCGGCGGGATGGAAGGCTTGGTGCTCGCCTGGGCGAGAATCCGAACCAAAAATGGAATCGGAATTGCACGCGACAGGTGGCGCCTACTGCAACTGCGCTTCTACGCGCCCCGATGAGTATAGACATGTAGCTCATATTGGAGAATTCACGACAATGAAGAATTAGCCGGTGAGCTTGCATTGGATTGCAAGGCTAGTGGATCGACTTTGAAGTAAAGCTACGGCGGCCGACCTGTTCTTCGTCGATAATTAACTTGATGAGAAATCAAGGACCTCTCCAATGATATTCACTATTGCAAGTAGAGTGAGAGAAATCCCAGTCAAGTTCGCAGCCGTTCGTTCGAGTTTGTCGTTCGAGTTCGCAGCCATGCCAAAAAACCAACTGAAGGCAGTCTATGATGAAACGTGCCAGTAGCAAAGGGTCGCTCTCTTTGAGGTGGTATCGTATCGCGCAGGTGTGAAGAAAAGCTGGACAGCGCGGGCTGACAGACGCAGAATGGAGCGAATTGGAGTGAGCCCGAGAAGGCGAAGCCAAGGCGAGCGAAGTGGCTAGAAGGGCTACGCGATGACGACGTTGACGAACGGTCGCGTTTTTTGGGGAAATTACTACGGCGCCGACCGGCCGGCGCATCGACACCACGCGGCGCAGCGCCATGGAGCGCGAGCGGCGACACGTAGATGAACCGCGGACGGCCGCCGGCATCGATCTGCGGCCAGCCTTGCTCCCACGGGCTGTCCGACGGTCGTCGGCAGGACTCCCGAGGCGGCCGGACGTGACAGACAGATGGACACAAAGTCGATCGATACCTGCACGCCCAGCAACTATGACTGAAGTACTCGCTGCGGAGTTGTCGACCAAACGAGGACGGCGTGACCATGCTTCTTGGGTCCTCCTTTCTTTTTTTAGCCCTCTTCGTGTCAGCAACGCTGATTGAAAGGGATATACGGCGTGAGCAATGCCCCCAAGATTGTAGTGCAACGGTGGACGCGCTGACGATGTATGTTCTTCTTCCAGCCCTTCTAGGCTAAACAGCCCTTGGTGAAACGTAGCGATAAGATTGTTCTCGGCAGTGTGGGATACACGCTCAACTGGCAAAGACGAAGACCAGGCCAAGGAACGGTTGCCGCGCTGTCGCTAAAGAGCGTGGTCTAAAAGGAATCGATCTTTGGAACGAAGCTACAGAATTAGATATAAATACTGCCCCATAAATTCAAGGTAGTTGAGAGATTCAGAAAGCGCAAACATTTACCCACGCTCAATAGCAGTTATATTAGGTTGTCCCGTAAGTCCTTGCAGCTTTTTTTTCAACAATTCACTACAGATTTCGCCGGCGGTCTCTTGCATAGCGCTGCATAGCTTTCGAAAGAGAATGATTTGCTCTATCAGAACGCTATTGCATTTCTTTTTTCATCATGAATTTTGTCAATTTTCAGGTCGTTGAAGTGAAAAGTGAAAAAGTGAAAAAGTAGCCATTTGCGCACTTGTTTTCTCCGCTTAGTTTTGTAATTTTTTGAGCAATTTTTATGCCATTTGGAAGACAATGTTCTGTACTACAAGAATATTTGTTAGTGCTGTTTGCTCATTTGTCCTTTATTGATTTTTAGGTCATCAAATTGGGACGTCCGAAGGAGATGGTTATTTTTGCCGACAGCTCCTGCTCTGTGGTTGGACTTTTTGGGTTGTTATTATACGTCGTTCGAAAGAGAATGTCCTGCTCTATAAGAATATGTGTCGCGTTGATTGATTTCTATTGAATATCAACAAAATGCCGAAAAGAGAAAATTCGTCTTCACCAACAACTCCTTCTCCTTCTTCAGTTGTTGATATTCGACAGAAATCAGCGTGAGCCAATAAACGCGACACAAATTCTTACTGAGCAAGACATCCTCTTCCAAACGACATATAACACCAAGCAAAAAAAGTCCAACCACAGAACCGGAGTTTTCGTAAAAATTCGGACGGAAAAGTCGGATTTCCCAATTTGATGGCCTAAAAATCAAGAAGGAAAAGTAAGAAAATAGGACCAACACATATTCCTGTAGTACAGAACATTGTTTTCCAAGTGCTTTAAAAAAACTGCGCAAAAATTGCAAACCTAGGCGGAGAGAACAAGTGCACAAATGGCTACTTTTCCACTTTTTCACTTTTCACTTCAACGACCTAAAAATTGACAAACTTCAGGATGAAGAAAGAAAGGTAATCCATGTTCTGATAGAGCAAATCATTCTCTTTCGAAAGCTATGCAGCGCTATGCAAGAGACCGCCGGCGAAATCTGTAGTGAATCGTTGAAAAAAACTGCAAGGACTTATTGGACAACCTAATAGTTTTGATGCGACTACACATCTGCGGATAAACGCTGCAATTTCAGAGAAAACACTGGAAGGGACATCAAGCAAGTTTTGTGAAAGGAGAGACTATATAATGAGGAACTTCAGATTTGCACGATGCTCATGAAAAATATACTAGACTCAGAGCAGACTGGGAAAATGCAAACATGGCAGAATGAAAGTGGGGCGATTTTTCCTCAGCTAAGCGAACATCACCTAATTGAAAGAGAGCAAGCAGGAGCATTTTCGACAGAATCTAGTGGGCTACTCCCACATTTGAGGCAAAAGAATGACGTCTAATCATGCTTCTAGGTCTGTAGAACGAGAACTTAGTTACATTCGTTCTACTATCAAAGAAAAGTTGTTCAAAAATTGCCTGTAAACAGTGGAGGATACAATCATGATCGTACGCCATGCGCAAATACGAAGACAGTGCAGTCACGCGTAAACGTCGTCCAAAAATGGCATGTTTTTGATACGAAAACAATAGTCAGAATTCCGTTTCTAACAATGAGCACTCTACATGCAAAGCTGTTATTGTTTTTAATTGACGATTTTGGAAAATCAAAAAAATGTAAACACGACAAGCTTTTCAGACAACAAAAACCATAAGTGGTATTGAAATAAAACAGTGCACTCAAATGTATAGACATGAAAAACTGACGTCTTTCATTGTAAAAAATGGAGTACGAAAGATTCATCACAGTGGTTGACGCTCGCAACAACTGGAATGGTCAAAAGGCCGCTTTTCCATGCCTTTTCCTTTTCCAAATTTCCATGAATTTACACTGTCCAAAAGTCGGAAGCGCTGCTTCTTGAGAATTCTGCGCACGTCGTTCGTCAGTTTCTAAGTGCACATCAGTGGCCATGTAGTGCAACAGCAGAGCAACTATTTCGTAGGTTTTATCGTGCTTTTCCATATTGCAATGTCGCTTGAGTCTAATAAGGATTTAAGAGAAATGTTTTGTAAGTGCGGAAGGGTCAGACAGACAGTTTACATTTAATTTTAGAACAACAGGAAGAACAATTGATAAATATTGCCTTCATCCAAATATCGGATAATGCACTAGACGTCTGCATCGTACGTCCTCCATTATCACATCGAGCACAATAACATAGAAGACGTTCCCAGCGCGTCAAAACTCGTGGTCAGCATTAGGCAAGAGCATGAGGAAGGACGCAGGAATAGTTCAATGTTAAAACCCTAGCAACCAACAGTTTGATTACAGAAGGCTAAGCTGCCCAAATAATGAGATCATGAAGTTCAGATTCAGAGGGTGCGTGGAGCGCAGTCGGAGGAGCCGCCGGCTGTCGCCTGCACCCGATACCAGGTTCCTGGTTCAGATTTACCGCCCAGGCCAACCAAGCCTTCCATCCCTCCGGGGTCGGCGAATTGGTACCAGACTTGTCTGGGAAGGATAAAGCACTGTCTTGTACATCGGCTGGCTACCGCAAGTCATTGTATGGCCAAATACGCATTCAATACGCCTCCACGACATCCCATAGAAGTAGAATGCGTGGCGCATCCCAAAGAGGATTGAATAACGCCGTCCTTTATCCTTCTTCTAAGCTGCCCAAATAATAAGAACATGAAGTTCAGATGCTCATGTGCAGCAACGAAGAAGTCTAATTCGCGTCGTTGTCTAAGATATGACATTTTCCTCATCTCCTTTTCTAGGAAAGCTAATGAATAAATCTCTTCACGGGAAGAAGAACTGGAATGGATCTGAAAGACTATGTGATTATTATTTCCAATAAAAAGTGTGCCTTCTAGGATTTTGTTGGAGGCAGTATACTGAACAATGGGCTTAGAGACTATATGGTTGGTAACCAACAGGGTAGCGATTGCTTGAAGACGACCGTTCATAACGGCGGAAATGTTTTGTCAACTTCATAGATAGTTGAAAATAATAAATGCAAAAGCGACTGCGTAACGCCATCCTATATCTTTTTATATAATGACAAATGGTAAACTGCTTGTAGAGCTAACTTACTGATTGGAGAATGTTATTGCGGAAAAATACTTGAAAGGGATCAATATGAGAATATGATTGTGAATGGTTTCGAAAAGTGGTTCAAGATAGAAAAAAGCATCACAGGTGAGGTTACAGCGGGACGCCTACTTCTGATTTGTAATTGTTTTGCACCTGTAACAAGGGAATAAATTAATGTACGGTTGCGGGACACTGAGCTGTAAAAGAGTGTGATCTGAAGACCGAGCTTCACGGAAAACGTCTCAGTAGTGGCGACATTCATTATGCTGGAATAACACCGCTACCGAATTGCTGGCGGAGAAAAGTTCTCGTTAGGCAGCGTCCGATCCGTTCTTCGAATTGGAAGAGCAGTTTGGTTCCGGTCTTCCCAGACGCGAAGTGCGAATTCGTTTTTTCACGTTATGAGAAGTTGCAATAGCATCTGTACCATCCTAACCGTCTCCTTCCCTCCACAAGTTGACAACGTGCGCCGTAGCTAATAATTATATTTATCCTCGTAATGGATAAATATAATTATTAGCTACGGCGCACGGCCAAGTCCGATATGTTAACGTCTTCATTTGTCTGGCCTGGTGGACGCAAGGAGACTGCATGGTCTGTGGAGTAAGATATCTAATCGCAGGTAGGGTGTGTGGGGCGGAGATGTAAGAGAAATCGGACGAGTTCCCTGATTAAGAGTTAAAGAACACCTTGATGGTTTGAGGAGGTCGGACGTTGTTATACCGCGCGGAGCTCAAAGAGTGGAGCTCCATAGCTCCTTCTAGTTACTCGTTTCTTTACCACCAGATGCACTTCGCTACTTTGGCTTTCCAGGCCCTGGCGAAGGTGAAGCGGGAAACTCGTGGTCGACCGATGTGTCTCTGAACATGGATGCGAACTTACTGTGCCAATTGCGCCGTTTTCACCGCGCTCATCGCAGCTTCCAAGTTGAGTCCCATGCCGTCACAAATTGCGCACTTCGTATCTCTGCATGATATCTCATTCCCGACGAATCTCTTGCAGCAGTGATGACTTTGTTTTGGTTCATGTGGACTTTAGTAACACGTTAGCTGGCAACAATGTCAATACCTTCCTTGAACCTGAATGTCCATCGTATCAAAGTACTGAAGTCTCCCATAAGCTTTTATTCCAACGAGCAGCTTTTGCAAACTACACAGGCTTGAAAGTCCCGAACACACTCTACAAAAAAGAAACTGTTTGTTGAAATTGTTCGGCGTCTCCATGAAGAAAGAAATCCTTCTCGCTTCTATCTTTTCCACAACTTTTACTGCTAGTCTCGACGAGGGTTTTATATGTATCTCACCCTTCGACCCTGCCGTGCTTCTCCTCAAACCACCTATACCAAATTGAGGTGTGTAGTAAGGACACAGTGCGCAGTCACATTATCGTTCTTTATGGACATATATGATTTCCACTTGTTCTCTCGTATTTGTATACTTAAATACGCAACTATTTTGCTTCTTTTACCTGGATATACGGACTCATTTTTAGAGCCGAGTTAGAGTAGTGGTTAGTAGTGTAGTTTCATGCACAAACGGTCACAGGTTCGACTCCCGGCTCCGGCACGCCGTGCCCTGCAAAAATTGCAAAAATGGCAACGGTTCCAGCGTCAGGCCCAGGTTGACAGGCCGACTGATGGAGAAACCTCGTCACAAAACCATGATCACAAGTCGCAATAGAATCAGTGTAAAGGCTAGGACGTCACCCGGAAGTGGCGCTCAGAACCCCCGCCCGAGTTCTGTGGTCAGTATGCGAGGGCTACCGAGGGCCGAACGACCTCGGCTAAAGAAGCTAGTTCGACTGGGGACTCTGAATGTGGGAACGCTGACCGGAAGATCTGGGGAAGTGGCTGACCTGATGAAGCGCAGAAGGATAGAAGTCCTGTGCCTGCAGGAAACGAGATGGAAAGGACGAAGGCCAAGGAGATTGGAGAAGGGGTCAAGCTTTTCTACAACGGAGAGGACACGAAGAGGAACGGGGTAGGGATAGCTGTCGCAGAGCCCTCAAGGATTCAGTAGCGGCTGTCCAAAGAATAAACGACCGCATCATGTCACTGCGGCTGGACACGAAGGAGTGTTACTGGACCATCATGTCTGTCCACGCTCCGCAGACCGGATGCTCCGAGCACGACAAGGACGACTTCTACCTCTCGCTCGAGGAAGCCATAAGGTCCGTACCAGAAGGCGACTACCTCTCCATAGCAGGGGACATGAACGGGCATGTGGGGAGTGGCAGAAGAGGAGTGGAAAGGGTTCATGGAGGTAAAGGGGTCGACCTGGTAAACCCGAATGGAGAACGAATTCTGGATCTGGCTATCGCCCACGACCTGGCTGTCTGTAGCACCTTCTTCGCGAAGAGGGAGAGCCAGAAGGTGACCTATGCTAGCGGAGGAAGAAGGGCGGAAGTCGACCACATCCTGGTTCGAAGGGCTGCTCTGAAAAGAGTCCGGGATGTGAAGGTCATTCCGGGAGAAGACGAGGCATCACAGCATAGACCCTTGGTAGCCGACCTTAGCATACCTCTACCCACCAGGCCTAAAGTGAGGATGGAACCTAGGATCCGATGGTGGAGACTGCGGGGTTCAGAGCGGAACGAGCTACGAAGGGCAGTGCTCGAAGCAGACCTTCCAGATCCAGCTGGTCCCGTGAATGAGACCTGGAGGAGGTTAGCCCAAACAATCCTGAGATGTGCCAAAGAAACCCTGGGAGAAACAAAGGGAGGAACCAGAGGGGATAAATCGGCATGGTTCTGGAACGAAGAGGTGCAGGCTGCGGTGAAGAGGAAGAAGGAGGCCTATAAGCTGTGGCAGAAGACGAGGGCACCCGAGCATCTCACAGCCTACAGGAAGCTGAAGAGGCTGGCAAAAACAGCTGTAACGAAGGCAAAGAACGCGGAAATGGATGCCTTGTAGGAGAAACTAGAGGGCCAGAGCGAGAGAAGTTCGCCGTTCGCCTGGCGAAGGCGCGTCATAGAGCTAGCCTTGACATTCGAGTAGTGAAGACTGTGAAGAGTGCTGACGGTAGGGTGTTACGGAAGCCGGTCGAGGTCAGAGAGAGAGATGGAAGGAGTACTTCAAGGAATACCTGAACGAGGAGTTCCTTCGTCAGGAGGCCGAGGAAGAACAACCAACGGAAGGACCCATCCCACCTGGACGCAAGAAGAGATTCGCAAGGCCATAGAAAGATGAAACTCGGAAAGGCAGCAGGGCCTGACGGTGTGCCAGTAGAGGCTTGGAAAATGCTCGGGGACCTCGGAATCAACTGGCTGACGCAGTTCCTCAACAGAATCACGAAAGAAGTTAAGATGCCGGATGACTGGAGAAACAGCACCATAGTCCCCATCTTCAAGCAGAAGGGAGACGCTTCCAAATGCTCCAACTACCGAGGGATCAAACTGATCTCACACACGATGAAGATCTACGAACGACTGGTCTACTCAAGGCTGAGGGAGATGGTACCCATCTCCCAGGTGCAGTGGGGCTTCATGCCTGAGAGGTCCACCACGGACGCGATCTTCATCGCTCGTCAGGTGATGGAGAAATATCGGGAGAAACGAAAACCCTGCTACCTGGCATTCCTGGACCTGGAGAAGGCCTACGACAGGCTAGCTCGGGCCGTAATCTGGAATGCCCTTCGAGGGAGGGGTGTCCCGGAACGTCTGATCACGGTCATAAGGGACATGTACGAGGGCTCGAAAGCGGCGATACGAACTCCACACGGGGTGACAAGGAAAGTGGACATCACAGTGGGGGTACACCAAGGGTCGGCTCTGAGCCCGTTCCTCTTCCTGCTGACGCTTGACTCTATAGTGAACCACCTTGAGGAAGGCCCTCTCAGAACGATCCTCTACGCGGACGACATCGCCCTAGTAGCCGACAACCAGGAGGAGCTGGAGGAGAAGGTGCAGCTGTGGCAGAGAGCCCTCGCAGACAACGGCCTACGGCTGAACGTGAAGAAGACGAAGTTCATCAGCTCTGAGCAGTGCGCTGGATCGATCTTAGACTGCCAAGGGGAAACGATCGAGAAGGTGGAAGAATTCCGCTACCTCGGAAGTGACCTATCCGAGGAAGGAAGTGTGGACCAGGCGGTCAGGGGACGGATAAACGCAGCCTGGCTCAAGTGGAGGGAGTCCACAGGGATACTCTGCGACCGTAGATGCTCCAGGACGCTCAAAGGCAAGCTCTATAGAACAGTTGTGAGACCTGCCCTCCTCTACGGCAGTGAGTGCTGGGCCCTGGGTAAGGCGCAGGAGCGGCAACTGCACGCGGCGGAGATGAGGATGCTGAGGTGGGCATGTGGATGGACCTGTCGAGACAGGGTGCGAAAAGAGGATGTTAGGGCAGTGATGAAGACAGCCCCGATCCAGCTGAAGATGAGAGAGCAGCGCCTGAGGTGGTACGGACACGTCCTCAGAAGACCAGAGGATCACCCCACAAGGTTGGCCCTAGATTTCGAGGCACCCGGAAAGCGTCCGAGAGGAGCCCCAAGGAAAAGATGGAAGGACGTCATCAAGAGAGATCTCGCCGAAGTCGGCGCCACGGCAGATGACGCCCTTGATAGGATGAGGTGGCGACAGATCACAAGAACAGCGGACCCTGCGACTGCGCGGGACTAAACGCTAAGGAGGAGAAGAAGAAGATGATACGGACTCATTTTTATGAGCCAAGAAAAATTAACTGGCCACCTTTTTTCAAGGAACTTGCGCTCCACAAAAAATGAAGTATTTTCTATTCACTTGTGGCAGCAACACAACGTCCAGCTTGTCTTGTTCCTCTCAGCTCCATTCCCCATCACGAACATCATCTTCGTCGATGTCTAACTGCTCTTCCCCTTCCACAGTCTCAGTCCAGCGATATATTAGGTTGTAACGAATTAAATAGCACTGGCTCGCGCCATTTTTTGGCGCGTCTTTACGCGTTTGATCAAGAACAAACCGTAACACGTGGCATATCATATAGAAGCGCAAAGTTTGCTCTACCGGTGGGTACCAAATTTTCTATGTAAAAGTGGGAAAACTTTAGAGTTTTATTGACTTTTTTGCAGATGGACAAAAGGGTAATCCGAGGCATTTACTTGTATGAATTCAAGCTGGGCACTACAGCTAAGGTGGCGGATGAGAAGATCAACGCCGCATTCGGTCAAGGATGTTCCACAATTCGGACGGCGTATCGTTGGTATCAGAAGTTCCGGAATGGAGATGAGAGCTTGGAAGAACATGAAGGTCGTGGGAGGCATAGTGACGTTGATGAGGACAAGCTGAGAGATGTGGTAGAGGAGGATCCACACAAAGGTACCAGGGAGATAGCGAAGGTTCTTGGCGTCAGTCACAACACAGCTGCCCGGCATCTGAAGGAAATTGGAAAGACCAAAAAGCTGGAAAGATGGGTGCCTCACGAGCTGTCTGAGGAGCAAAGAAACCGACGATATGAGATCTCGTCCGCACTGCTTCTACGGAACGAAACGGACCCATTCCTTGATCGCATCGTAACCTGTGACGAGAAATGGATAATGCACGACAACAGGCGTCGATCGGCACAGTGGGTGGACAGCGATGAGAGCCCCAAGGTTTTTGCGAAGCCGGAATTGCACCAAAAGAAAGTAATGGTGACAGTATGGTGGTGTTCGCTAGGAATTATTCACCACAGCTTCCTCCCTCCCGGTGAATCCATCACGGCAGAGAAGTACTGCATTGAAATTGAAGAAATGATGAAAAAGTTGAAGGATATCCGGATATCCGGGTAAACCGAAGGCGAGTTCTCCTTCTGCACGACAATGCTCGCCCCATGTAGCACGAATGACGTTGCAGAAATTGAATGAGCTGAGCATTGAAACTCTACCACATCCTCCGTCTTCTCCCGACCTTTCCCCAACAGACTACCATTTCTTCAAGCATCTTGGCGACTTCTTGGTAGAGAAAATATTCAAATACCAACAGGATGCCGAAAGTGCCTTCGAAGATTTCGTCAATTCCAGAACTTCTGATTTTTATGCTACTGGGATAAAACAAGCTTGTGTCACGTTGGCAATGATGTGCAGAATCAGAAGGTTTTTATTTCGATTAATAAACTTGCCTACAAGCCGAGATATTAACTGTTTAAATTTACAGTGGTTCAGTGCCATTTATTTCGTTACAACCTAATAGAAATCATCCACACTCGAACGAGAATCCCTGCAGTTTTTTACTCTACTCGTGAAAGTATCCATTGAAAGCCTTCCCAGAAGTAGTCGCAGCCCTATCCCTGTTTTTTCGATTTTTTCATATCCGTCTTTCCCAATAGCCTTTAAAGTAAAACCACTCCTTTTTAAATGTGCTTCACGTTAACACAGCATTCTTCCTGCCAAAATAAGCATGACATTGCCAACAAAACAACTCACGCTGGAAGATCTTTCGTGTCCAATCTCATGCTTATTCTTTTTAAAACACTGTCAAACTTTCCATCCTGGAATGTTAGGTCGTCTTGTACTTTCATTGGTTTAAAATTGTGCTGTTAAGAATCCACGACATATATTTCTTTTAATTCCCACCGCTATTTCCGTAGCATAATCTATGTTTCATCTACCTTTCCCATATTTACCAGTTCTAGTGAGATCCCTATTTTTGTAAGCGACGTTACAATTTTACACATCACTGAATAAGCATGTGTTCAAATGCTAGCAACATGAGGCGAATTATGAAGCTCCCCCACCTTCGCTCCTGCTTCAGAGTTCAGGGCAACTGTAAATTTGGATTTACACTTGTTCAGTGATAAGGAGTGCGGTATGAGCGTGTTCTGGTATCGGTTTCCCAGTCGGATCGGTCGTTCCGGCCGGTAAGACCACATTATGGAATGACTGCAGGTATTGGACGTTCCTGCTTTGTTCTGGGAGAGATCTGCGGCGAGCGGGAAACGCCTCAGGTCGTGCATGCTTTTAGTCGTCTTGCAAACAAAGTCGGTGCATGAAGCTATCGCTCAATTCTACAGACTATATTGAAAGACCAGTCAAAGCATGGAATCGGAGAGCAGCCGTTCACTGAACCTCGAGTCAAACCTGCCCCGCACAGCTGGCAAACATTGTGCTGTTGCTTTCCGAACAAAAGATAGAACATCAATGTCACTCGGAGGGGTTCATCTGCGAAGAGTCCTTCCTCCACGGGTGGCACTCCTTTTGGGTTAATATCAACCGCTCGTTGCAAGTGCTCCCGCGACAACGCTGCCGCTGAACTAGGCTGCGATATGACAGGAACGACGAAAGTGTTCAGTGAACGAACTGCATCGTGAGAGAGTTTCTGCTCGTTCATCTAATTCGAGATGGATTACAGCGTCCCCAGACACTTCAGCTGCAATGTCGGATGACTGCACCATTAATGAAGGACTCTCGACGAGTGGGGACGGCACATTTACTCATATCCCACCAAGGGTGGAATTGCCAAATCGTATCTCAGAACAGCTAGGTCCAACTGCAGGCGCTTCTTTTTGTGAACAGGACTATGCCAGTGTTCGAAAAGCTTCGTACAAATAATCGAATTCCAGTTAGTCATAATGCCTTCAAAAAGCTAGCCAATGTCTACTCAGTCGTTGATGTCGTGCGTACGATCGCCCACTTGAGTTGTGGTCTACATTTTATTTGTTGTACCGTTTCATTGCCGTTATGAGCTTCTTTTCCACATAAGTGCCGACTTATGTTATGAGAAAATAAAATATCAGAGCGCGCGTGGGGAAGTGTCGAAAAGGGCTGAGATTGGTTATGTAAGCTGTGTGCGTTTTTGTTATAACCGGAAATCTGAGCATCGACCATCAGTGCGGACACAGCGCAACAAAGGCTACCTAAGCTGTGAATAATTAGTTTAGGGCTTCAGATCCTATAAGTTTATTATAGTTTAGGCTTTAAGTCATGAGCACAACGCTCAAATGTTCCGTTAGGTTTCTCCTTGAGTATGAAACGGTGATTTTCAGTCCATCGAAATAGAACACCGTACGAAGCTTGAAACGGAACAGAACTGCTTCACGAAAAAACTTATTGTACGCGAGTCACATAACGTGCTAAACTCGTTGTTCTTTCACCAGCGTCTCTTTTTCAGCTACTCTCCCGGTATGAACTAGCAGTGCGTTTAGCGGTGAGGTAAATGTGACTAAATCCCAGTTGTCTAATAATTCGAAGTGTTCCTTCAAGCAGCGAGATACCTTCATTTAATCCCAATCAATGTTACAGAGCCATTTAGGTTCCGACATTAAACAGAAACGTAGAGAAATCGATCTGCAATTAACTCTTAACATACCAGATCCGTAAACACCAACTGTACAGATCAATGAAGTTCCGGATGAGGAGTTGCTACTATTCCTAGTCTATGGAGCACGGCTTTCGTTCGGTATTTGTGCCACACGAAGAGTCATAAGCAGTCACTAGAAGAAAACGACTTGATGCAGTAATTATGACGTCTCTAGCCCATTACCATGGATTTAGCCTTTGCCTTCACGATTCTCAAAGGAGAAACGAGACTAAGATCAAGTAAACACTGCGGATTTTCAGACCATGCAGAAGGGGGGGGGGACCAATATACTGTTCGTAGATTAAGCCAGAAGTATTACAACATTTTCCACAGAAAAGACAGTGGGAAGCACTATCTCTTGCAGATAACTGTGATGACGCGGTAGAATGTTTTTCATGAATTGAGTGTTTTCACTTTCATACTTCGCTTACATTTAACAAAGTATTTTGCAGCATTTCAATAGCCTATTCAGTAATTTTGCATACTCTCTCTATTCTATACTACATACTACTGGAACTATATTCTCTATATACTACTACACACTACATACACACACTACTATATATGTCTATATATAATAATTATATGTATATGTTCTAATATCTCTTTACATGTTCGCTGACTAACACCGTTTCCGACTACGCCATGGACGATCCAAAACAGCATTCGACCATAAGGACAAATAAACAGATAACCTCCACCCTCAGGGCGCAGTTGTAGGTCTTCATTCATTTACTTACAGAAGGCGTAATCAGAATTGATATGGTTTTACATAGTCATTGCAGTTATTGCGGCTGGAACATAAATGAGTTGTGAGCGTTGAGGAGGTCGATTACCAGAGGAAGTTCACTCAAATTCGTTCTTAAAGCTAAAGGCAAACTACCGAGTTCAATATTTCTCGGTAAGAGCTGCTTCAGATCACTTAAACACTTGAAGCCGTACAAAAGAGTCACCATTCCTGGCAACTTTTTGTCCTATGAAGGTGTCCTTTGTCGTGTTAGAAGCGTTGTTAGGCGTGTCGCTGCTTAACTTGACTTATTAGTCTTCATCCCTATGTATAGCTCTGGGTTCCACTTTCTTAGCTAGAGTCTTAATGCTGCCTTATTCCATTTTCAACCCGCAGGTGGGCTTGGTCCACATGATCGGTTCACGTGGTAAATAAATACGTAAGCGCATGAATACTCGTTAATAGGAAGGTTGTGTTCATAGCGCGGCACTCGAACTTGTATACGCTAACGATGAACAAGTCACTGCTTCATCCTTCACAGACAGGCCCGGCACTAATTCTCCGACGTTGGACGGCCGAATACAAGGCTTGGTTGGTTGACGCTGTACCAGGATCAAGAACCTCACTATGGGTTCGACACGATAACCTGCACCTGATCCGACTGCGCCACCACCCATCCCAGTAAAGGATTATAATAAAATCGTAAATAAAATAATGAAGCTGAAATCAGTCAGCTTCGGATGCGCTGCGCACCATAATTCGGCGGAGTGGCGTTCACCCCCGCCCTTTGACCAGAGGCGTGGCGAGTGTCTGCGTCTCCACTATCTCGTAAGCCAGCCACTGGACTCTCGAGCGCACCCAGGGAGTTGGGGGTGGGCGGGCCAGGGGGACGAGGGGGTAAAACGCTCGACCCCCCATAATACCATAGTAGGAAAAAGTACCCGAGTTTGAGATGAGATGGCTAGCCGATGGAGAATTTGATCTCGTTCCAGAAAAGTGTTGTGCAGTTGACGCCCCAAAATCACTGACCACATCAGACTGCCGTGTGATACGAAGAGAAGTGTAAACGTGGTAAAGGCAGCCTCCTATCATAGCTATGATTGCCGTTCAGGGGCCGGATTCATCGACTACTTACAGCGATTTAACAGAGAAAATACAGCCGAAATCCCTGATAGCGCGGCTTATCAAGTGGTATGGTGAGTAATGAATCTGGCCGCAGGTGAAGAGGTTGGCTGGCCTAGGTGCAGAGGAGGATCTGCATAGAACTAGCCGCTCAGAAGACGGATGACGTTTTAGATTCGTCAGATCTCGGGCAAGCGGAGGAAAAGGACAACTTGGTCACTTAGGACTCTAACACAGCTGTGCTGTTCAACCCCCCCATCTCTGTAATATAAGGCGGAAGGCGTTTTGCCCAACAGGCCAGTAAAACTGCGTATCGGACAACTTTGTGTGCTAGAATTACGATAGGAGGCTACCATTACGATTTACACTTCTCTTTGTATCACACGTTCAATGATTTGCTGCATGCCAGTGGCTATCTATGCAAATAGCAGAAGGACTGTTGGAAGTGCAGTCTTTTGAATGCAGAAAAGTGAGGAACGAAGGAGGAATGAAACAGGATCGTTGCGTCGGAATGGAACGGAAATACATCTGTCGTTCTAGCACGGCTAAAAAACTGCCATGGTGCCAGGCACCGATCATCCCTAGGTCACGTCGAAGGCGAAAAATGTTTTCACAGACAAGGGGCAAAGTGCAGCCCTAGAACTGGGAACAGTCCTATCCTGCTATGGGAACCAATTCTGATCGCTAGAAAAACTGCGGTCATGTAAAAACATAAAGATCGAACATCTGACGAACACAAAGCCAACAGCCATAAGCGCGTTCAACAATAATAGGGGATAAAGGACGTCAACCCCTTCTGGAATGCAGCAGTACTCCCGTGATCCACGGATCTCCCTCGATAGAGAGCCTTCGGGCTCTCTTGTTAAGAGGGATCTCGGGCCGCTTGTCGCAGGGCCACGTGGCGCGTCCCCGGGTGGTGGATAGGGGAATTAAACGCGAACCAAATGCGACCGTGTACTGCCCAGAGACGCAGGTGGGATGCAGGGGATGGACTCCTTGCTCCTGCTGTGTCGGGTCGAAGCGTTCCTTGCGCGTGGGAGCGGCATGTTCGTGCACAGTGTGCGCGGATGTGTCCGTGACTGCGCGGATTGTAACTGTGTCGGCTCGGCCAAAAGCTTGCACTCGGTAGACTGGGAGTACATCGTAAGGCGATTCGAGGCCGCCTCAAAAGTCTCGCCCCGTCCCTTCGGGCAGTCTGGCTGGCTGCCCGGAGTTCTTCGCCCGCACGACAGAGCCTGACTAGCTACCCGTGTTGTATGGAAGTCAAACACAGCAGCACTAAAGGGCCTCATTCCCCTGACCCCGAAAGAGCCCCCATTTCTGCAGCGATGGGAAGGACGAGTACGGAGAGGCTGCTAAAATCTCAGGGCCTAACCAGGCTGCGCAAATTGAGAAGGACTAGGATGACGATCTGTACTTACAACGCTCGCACACTTGCATCGGAAGCATCCGTCGAGGACCTGATGATGCAAGCCAGGAAGATCAAGTACGACGGAATCGGACTGACCGAGACGAGAAGACACCACCCCCTACACGCCGCCTACGACTCCGGAGAAGAACTGTTCCTCGGAACATGCGACAGCAGGGGAGTAGGCGGCGTTGGTGTCCTCGTCAACACGCACTTGCCCATGAACATCGATTCGTACGAGTCTCTGACAACCCGAATCGGACGTCTGCGACTGAAGCGATGTGGCTCCGTGCCAGCCTTGACTGTGTTCGTCGCGTATGCCCCAACATCAGACTACGACGACGAAGAGGTCGAAGCCTTCTACGTGGAGCTGGAGAAGTTCTATAAGGAAGATCACACCTTCTACAAGGTGATCGTCGGCGACTTCAACGCCAAGATCGGGCCACGAAGGTCGCCGGAAGAACTTCACATCGGAACCCACGGTTTGGAGTGGAACGAGCAAGGTGAAAGGCTGTCTGAGTTTATCATGTCGACCAAGACCATCCATGGAAACTCGCAGTTCCAGAAGCCTCCCTCCCTACGATGGACCTAGGAATCTCCCGGTGGCCAGTTCCACAACGAGATCGACCACATCATTTTCAATCGCAAGTATTGCCTGACCGACGTCTCCGTTGTCCCCAAGTTCTACACGGGATCGGACCACCGCCTCCTTCGCGCGAGGTTTCGCTTTTCGCGTCAAGGAGAGAAGGCCGCGAAGTTCAAGAAGAGGAATCCCAGAACGACCATCAACTGGGACCTTTACACCTCTCTTGCCGTCCTTTGGGAAGATGCCGTCATGGACAACATCGACGAGGAATACGACCGCTTCGGGCACCATCTTCACGATAGTGCTAAGGGAGCCGAGAGCTTGAAGACCACCAAGAGACGCCTGTCTCCGGAAACTCTCGAGCTTATACGCCAGCGTGGAGCAGCACAAGCGTCAGGCAACTACCAACTGACGTCCGAGCTTGCGAAGCTATGCAGAGCGGCGATAAAGGAAGATCTCAAGGAGAGAAGGGCGGAAGTGTTGGCTGAAGCAGCAGGGGCAGGGTTGAGCATCCGCAATGCCCGCCGAAACTTCGCCAACTTCAAGACCAAGATGACCGCTCTACGACGTCCTGACGGAACCGTCACCTCTTCCAGAAGGACCATGGAGAAGATCATCCACGACTTCTACTCCGATCTCTTCGATAGCCACGTCCACCTGCCCCCATGCCATCTTCCGCAGGATGGATACGTCGTTCCCTCTGTTCTCCCTTCCGAGATCCGACACGCCATCTCGTCGGTGAAGAAACGTACAGCACCCGGCCCTGACAGGATCAGACCCGAACACCTGAAGAACCTCCCGCCAGCGCTCATCAACACCCTGGCGCGGCTCTTCACACGATACCTGTCGGAGTGCAAGGTTCCATCTCAGTGGAAGACCACCAAGACCGTCTTGCTGTACAAGAAGGGAGACGTGCACGACATTGGCAACTATCGCCCGATCTGCCTGCTGTCCGTAGTCTACAAGCTGTTCACTCGAGTCATCCTGAATAGGATCAGCAGAACGCTGGATGAAGGACAGCCACGTGAGCAAGCAGGATTTCGGAGAGGATTCAGCACGATCGACCACATACACACCACTACGAAGCTCATCGAAGTGTCGCGAGAGTACAAGCTGCCGCTGTGCCTTACGTTCATCGATGTAAAGAAGGCATTCGACTCCGTCGAGACTGAAGCGGTCCACGAAGCCCTGCTCACTCAGGGCGTTTCTACTCAGTACATCAGAGTCCTTCGAGAGCTGTACAGTGGATTCACGACCAAGATCTCTCCATTCTACAACGACGTCGTCATCGACGTAAGGAGAGGGGTTCGACAAGGGGATACCATATCCCCGAAGCTCTTCAGCGCCACCCTCGAAAACGTCATGCGCGAACTAGAATGGGAAGACATGGGAGTGAAGGTCGACGGCCAGCAGCTGCACCATCTTCGTTTCGCTGACGACATCGTGCTCATAACACCGAACATCAGCCAGGCGGAGCGAATGCTGGCCGACTTCGATCGTGTATGTGGGAATGTTGGACTGCAGCTGAATCTTACGAAGACGATGTTCATGAGGAACGGACAAGTTTCTGGTGCCCCATTCTCGCTCAACGGAACGAACATCTCTGAATGCTCCAGCTACGTGTATCTGGGTCGCGAAGTCAATATGGCCAACGACCTAGCGCCGGAGCTGAGCAGGAGGAAACGAGCGGCTTGGGGAGCTTTTGAGAGCGTCGAAGAAGTCGCGAAGAAGACGAAGAACGTCCGACTCCGTGCCCACCTATTCGACTCTACCGTTCTTCCTGCCCTAACATACGCCTCAGAGACCTGGGCTATGCGAAAGCAGCGTCGCGCAGCGTGGAATCGAGAGGACGATGCTCGGAGTGACACGACTCACGCAAGTGAGAGAAGGCCTCCGGAGTTCCGAGCTTCGCCGACGTTCGAAGATCAGAGACGCTGTCGCGTGGGCCAAGTTGTCGAAAATTAGGTGGGCCGGCCACGTAATGCGCTTCGCAGACACCCGCTGGACGAGAGCCGTTACCGACTGGATTCCGCGGGATGTCAAGAGAACACCGGGACGCCCACCAACGCGTTGGTCGGACTTCTTTGTGAAAGCCCTGAACGACCGATATGATGCTCTTCGTGTCCCTCGAGCGAGGAGGATCCATTGGACCACTCTGGCACGCGACAGGGACGAATGGAGACGCTGCTGGCGCCCGCTCGAGCAAGTCGATGATCAACGGGACGACAAGTGATACAGGTGATACTCCCGTGATATCGGGAACCATTGGCATCTTTGATGGGTATTTGGTCAACAAAGTGACTTATGGTGGCCAGATGATAGACAGGTCTGCAAAGCCAGGCCTGATGCCAGTTCACCGACCGCAGTGGGATGAAATGCTTGGTTGTCTTCTGGATGGAAATCCAAAAAAAGCATTCTGATGGCAAACGACAATCGGCCCCTCAAGACAGACAAAGGTAAGGGACACGCTCACCTACCTAGATTAGACGCAGACTAGAGGTAGGCGAGGATGGGCACATGCGATATTCTATGAAGAATAAAGGACAAAGGGAAGTGCTAATCAACCCCTTTTAGAATGCGCCACGCATTCTACTACTATAATGTGTCGAGGAGGCCATTTGAATGTGTATTATCCTATACAAAGGCTTCTGGCCTGAGAATGAGTGGCCAGCCGATGTACAAGTCACTGTTCATCTTTTCGAGACGAGTCTGGTACTTTCTTTGAAATTTTTTAGTTTACCTGCCCAGATAAATGTAATAATTTTATAACAATTTGATTTTAAGAAAAAATTAATAGATTAAAATTTGTCTTAAGGCACAGCAAAATAGCAGGTATACAGCGCAATAAAGATCAGAGCGCGCCAAGCACTCAAAAAGTCCGCCGCAACTTGATAGTACAAATGCCATCAAAGTGAGGGTATGTGGGATCTTTACAGTTGTTTTTGATGTATCGCTAGCGGGTGTCACATTCTTAGTAAACAAAAATTCTGCTATCAATCGAGTAAAAATCGCGAAGTCTTGGACGAGGGCATGACACGATTTCTTTTCTCCCACTAAAAAGTGGCCACCTTCCTACTCTTTAAAACTAGCTTTAAACCATTATTTTTCCCCAAAAATCAATTTTTATAAAATTTCAGGCTGTGCGTTCACTTATTGGATAGATGAATTAAAACCTCAAAGAAACTTATACTAAAATCTTCCTTGAACAAAAAATCATTCTGACTTTTTTAGAGACCTACAATTGCATGTAGAAGCAGCTCATTTCAATAGGAAGAGTTCGCTTTGATGTAAAAAGTTGTGGGGTTGCTTAGAAAAGTGTCCGGTTTGATTTGAAAAGTGTCCCATTCGACGTGAATATGGTACACATGATATAGAATAGGGTGATAGGAGTTAGTAAGAAACAATACGATGCTCTTGGTCCCTTTCGCGAATCTAGCACTCGCCGTAAGTCGAGTACGCGCCCAAGGTCACTCATGGAGGAATCGAGAGGGCAAGGCTGAGGCTGGCATGAACTGAGCAGGTGCAACAACGAATCCGCCCGTAATCTCGAGCAACGACCAAAGGTCGGAGAGGCGGCCGCATGGAGCAAGTCGCTGCTGAAGATGAGGTGGACCGGAAACGTAATGCGTTTCGGCGACAACCGTGCTCGAGCAACCTAAGCGAGAGAATAACGGGAATTCGAGGAAGGCGTCATGAAAATCACAAGCTCAGTTGGCCTGACAAGACGAAAAAGTGCTGAAGAACCAGTGTACTCACAAGAGAAGCACATCAAATTCCCCAAAGGTTGGTCTTCGAGACTTACATGAAATTGTACGGCATGAAAGCACAGAATGTTTTCCGTTTTTGCTAAGGGCCATTGGGTGGTCCGAAAATGTCGAAAAGCTGTTGCAAGCAACCCCATGTGATTGCCGGGAAGTCGTCCACCACCAGTACCAGTTCGCCGAGTGGGTAGTTGAGGACTAGTGAGCACGAAGTCGGGGTTCGAATACAGGCCTATGCAAATTGCCTCAGTGACTTTGGATCTTCTGCCACTATAATGAAATCATATAAGTTTTTTTTTTTCATTTTAACACTACTGTGAACCACTCTATTTTGGTTGATGTGACAAGCATCTATGTCTGTTTCATCACTCTCCCTCATACTTGTTGGTGGGCTTGGTTTCGATTTATCGCCATTATTACTATCCATTGTTTGTTGATATCCTTGTTAAATATATAATATTTGAAAGTAGTTTTACTGGTACATGAGTCGGGTCTGTGCTAACCCGTCTTCAACCATGGTCTTCACAAGAAAGAAACATGCGGTAAAAGTACATCAATTGTAAACACATCGTAGACGACTGTAGGTGCATATCGAGCGATGGCACTTTGGAAGAGAACATCTGTCAAGATAAAGTCCATCGAAACTGATGGTGGCAGTTTCTGCGCAGTCACACCTCCCTTTAGCATGTGCTAATCCATGGAGTGTGCAAGAGAGAATGGTTCACAATAGTGTGAAAATGAAAAACGTATATCATTTCATGATAGTGGTAGTAGATGCAAAATGACCGCAACAATTTGCATAGGTCTGGAACCGAACCCCTGACCTCGCGCTCACTAGTCCTCAACACTACCCACTCGGCGAGCTCGGAACTGGTTGTGACGGCATACCGGCAGTCACATGGGGTTGCCTTGCGACAGTTTTTCGTCATTTTCAGACCACACAGTGGCCCGTAGCAAAAAAAGAAAAAACATATCTGTGCTCTTCGTCTCATGCTCTACAACATCGTATAGATCGTTCATGGGCTTCCCTTGTCAGAGAACAGGACACAGTGTAAGCAGAACGAGCGGGCCATCGTCACTGGTCGGAGGATGTTGCTCTTTTTGCGTTAATGAGGCTATGCTAGCGTGCTTCAGTGGCATTGGGATACAAGAGATAGCAGCGAAAGAGGCAACAACGATAGGCTTGGTTCGTTATCAGCTTAGCCCTTTGAGGGGTGAGACCGCAATCACGGATAGTCATTGTCATAGTACAGTTTGACGCAGCTGCATAAACATGTACAGGTCGCATCTCCTCTTGGCTGTCTGCCCATAGTAAGTCAATCACTTTTTCAAAGAAATCAAAGAATAGAGTGCGGGAGCACTAATGACATGTAATCTTAAATGGCTGTGACTAATCGCTGAGCTGCTGCTGTGGCCCGTTTCCGCTTTAGCGGAAAATACGATGAATCACAAACAGAACAGGGGACAAAAATACGCAGACCTGAGCCATTTTAGGACAAATCATATCATTCAAATTCAATTACTCCAGTGAGAAGCGAGCGCATAAATTTCCTGAGAAGCACAAAAAAGTGAAAGCATCATACTCTATATTAACGCGCTAAGCGATGAGTCATCTATCGATCGGCGCCGCCGCAGAAATTATAAAATAGGGGAAAAATTCGGGGGAAAAATATAGGGAAATGGAGGGGGGGGGAATTACGAGACGAAAATAGCGAAAAATACCCAGACATCTTCTCCCTGCTTAGAAACTCCGGCCCGGGGCAAACGAGGTCGCTCAACACGAATCTGAAGTTCGTTTTCGAAGTATCGATCGCCGCCAATCGATATTGATCAAATTACGGGGCGGGAAAATAGCGGCAAATACGTAGACGTCTTCTACCTGCCTGGAAACTTCAGCACTGGTGGTAGTCGAGGTTGCACAACGCGAACCTGAAGTTCGCTTTTGCAGTATCGATCATCGTCAATCGATACTGATCAAATTACGTGGCGCGAAAATAGCGGAAAATATCGAGACGTCTTCTATGTGCCAGGAGATTCGGGAGACGTGCGGAATACGTCGCATGACGTGCCTGGGACTCAGAAGACGTCCAAAGACGTCGCTCATCGTGTTTGGGGATCAGGTAGACGTGCCGAAGACGTCGTCCAATGTGCCTGTGAATTCAGAAGGTGTGCCGAAGACGTTGTCCGCTAAGGGTGGATCATTGAGGTAGAAGACGTCTACGTATTTTCAGTACCAGTAACGGAGGACCTTTTCTCTAAGGGAGGACCAGTAGTGAAGAACCAATAGATCGCCCTATCATACTACACACTGTACGTACTGCGAGCCTTTTGTACTCCAAGATAGGGAGAAAAGCTGTACAAGTAGAGCAGGTAGCTCTACATATGTGATTGTCCTTAGCTTAGTGATACTGCAACATAGCGCGAAGCGCGCAAGCGCGAGACACGCCGATAGACGTGACGGAGCATTTGTTATAAACATCGAGCAAAAAATAATTAGAATTTGCGGGAAAAGAAAATCTTCATTTCGCTACTTTCATCAGGCAAGGTGTTGTCGAATGCTCCTCTCCTGACTATTCAGAGAAGAAGTGAAGCACTACGTCACGGAGGTTTGTGAAGAAAAATAAGCGGGAATTGGAATGTTAAAAGAATAGTGGTCAAAGGTGAAGTAAAGCGACAGGAAATTAGAGGAGATATAAAAAATATGGCTAATAGCGCAGTAGAAAAGTAGAGAATATAAAAATGAGAATGAAACCTCGAGCAAGTACACACTGCTTGGTTGGTCATAAAATTCTCATAACTTATGCTACAGTAAAGCCTTATAACTCGCTAGAAAGAGGAAGAAAGAAGAAATCTGTGATAAGTGGCGGAGTCGCTCCGTAAGCTCACGCAGCGTTCAGCACTGTTCAGCGTACATCGGAAAGTTTGTCTGTATTCACGAGTTTCTTAGTGAAAACGGCCTCCAAAGAGGTAGACATGTGGTTAAAAGACCAGCTGTAGCGCAATTTATGATTCCCAGTTGTTACACGAATCAAACAACAGTTCCGCAAAGAAGCATAGTTAAATCAGAAACAGCGCGGTTCCTTTCTGGTTCTTCTCAAGGCAATAGTTTTGACGCCAATGTCGATAATCCAGTTTAGCCTGCGAAACCTTGGGTAAGTGATCTGCGTTTTTCGGTTTCTCGATCTATAAAAGAACATTAAAACTAAAAAAGAGAATAAAACCTTCAAAATGAATTGTAGCCTGAAGTTTTAGAATTTGAAGACTAGTTTAGGGGAGTGTAGGTTTAGCACTATTCAAACATCGTGCACCACTTTTGAAACACCCCACATATTATTTAATTCTATTTATTTATTTATTCGTTCAATACAAAACTAACTCGGCATGAAGAAGAGCACTATGAAAAACTGCCATTAATTTGCATCTTTTAAAAGGGAAGCAAGAAATGAAGCAAAAAATTGACGAAGAACGGAGTGAGGGAAAAATTGAGACAGAGAGGATACGATAGAAGAGAGAGGAAGTGTACACAACTGGAACAAATCTGTGAAGGTTGCACGCAGAGATTATGTCAGTCTACGCGTCTACGCTTCGCGCTATTTTAAAATAGACACGATCATACGGCGAAAAACCTTCAATCAAGTGGAGAATAGGTCTGCAGTTGAACGTATGGCTTACGACACCACTGGCTTGAGCCACAGTAACCATGCCAGAAGGACCACGTTGACGACAACCTGCCAAAAGCTGGCACGCACCCAAGGTCGCCGTATGAAAGACCGTAAATATTTCACAGGAATACAGATGAAAAACTCGCGTCTGGCCGATACTATTATGCATACACTTTGATACTCCAGATTCGTAAATAGCCAATTAACTAAATAACTATGTAATTCGTAAACAATGTTGTGAAAGTCAAGGAATAAAGGGGACTTCAAAGTGATAACGAACAGTAAGCCTTCCGTTCGCACTGCCCTATACATAACAAACGACCTAAAAGTGAGTGCCTCCTCGAGATTTATGCGAGTGACGCTGAGGGCAGGTTGGCGCGACAGGTGAATATTTAGAACACTGCTAATGGGGCTTCATTTAACGAGGTCAACAAGGCGTATTCACAGGGACTGATTCGGGGAACACCTCTACTATGATAAGGGAAAAACGCGCAGCGAATCGATGTATAGCAAGCACTTCACAAATTAAATCAAGCGAAGATTTCTTATCCAGTTTCTTAAAGCTATTTCACATGATTGGCCCAAAGGAATTTTACTTAGTTGCTCAGTTCCGCAGCGCATGAAGTTCCTATCAATTTTCATGCACTTAGAGCTCAAGGAACAAGAACCGGGCAGAGACAGCACTTTGGCAGCTGTTGCACGCATTGACAGCATATGTAGTGCAAGCAAATAAATAAAAAAGAAGAATAACTCGCACCGGAAGCGATGGGCTGCGTCTTCTTCTTGACGCACTGCATGGAAAAATGAGGAGAAAGGATAAGAGTGAGAAGAAGGGCGGAGCAGTGAGCTTAAGAAGCAGTGCTAGACTGAAGGCTGTTTATGAGCGCTATTATCTCTTTACTTCGAAAGTGATCTTGAATTCCACTGCTGGATGTGCCGCGTATTGTAGCTCTACGAGTTACCTAGCAGCAGTTTGCAGCACGTAACTAGACAGCTAACTTGTGCAAGGATTTGTGTAGGCCAGCTAGTGGACAAGTTCGCGATTTGTCCTCTTCAGACGACTACGACAACAGGAACCGTACGCTGTAGCTAAGACATCGCGTTTCGTGTCTGTTCTCTTGAGATACTGAATGATAAATATGCTGTGATAATGTGACGAAATGACGTTTGGCGAAATTGCTTAAAAACGTTCTCGATTGGTTGATTCTCCAAACACGACGAAGACATCAGTCAATCGAAAATTATTATAGACGGCCCGATCACACCCGTTACACGGCACCGGTATGTGAGTGTATTTCGCGGTAGTCATCTCATCAGAACATCCTCACGATGTTGCTTGGGCTTCTTTTTTATATCCTCGGGCGGCAGACATGGCGATTATTATGTTCCTAAGACAAGTTGGACTCTCTGGGCTACCATGGTATCGCGTTACACGCGCTTTCCGAGCACATGTACGTTATTGCTCAAATTTCTCCGTCCCACAAGATATAATCAAAATTTGGCTTTACTTGAAGTCCACATAACGTTCAAGCCACGATATGTAGAGCAGAGACCCTTGAGAATGGAATATCAAATAAGGATTATGAGCTTAGGAGCTTTGGTTACGGGACAAAAGATGGAGAAGGACAGGGTTGAGCAATCTGTTTTAGGAAGCGTGACGTACTCTGCTTCTATGAATCTTCTTCTTCTTCGTCAGCGTTTGTCCTGTTTCGTCGCGGTGTCCGCTTACTCTGTTTCTGTGAATGGTGGAGGCAAATCGAAAGTACATTTATCCTATCCTTATCAATAACCTACGGCGGTTAGGCGGTAGACAAGTCAATATTCCACCCTTCCAGGCAAGTATGATATTAATTCAGCGACCTCAGCGGAATGGAAGGCTAGGCTGAGTTAGGCGGAATATCCGAAACAAGGTGCTGGAACCATACCCTGGTTTCACACGGCAGCCGGCACCTTCTTCGGTTGCGCTACCGCAGCCATGAGCTGGTTGGAATTTCAAGCTACAGACGTCATCAGCGCAAAGGCCGCAGGTATCTCGCAGCAATTTAAACGAGGAGGAAACGAATGGTCTGTCAGCCAGAGCATCGGCCAGAGTGCTCGAACGACGGAGATCGATTCTGAGGTGAGACGAGGGCGAAGCCGAGTGTTTGCGGGTAAACGCCAAAGTAAAGGTCGCGCGGTGGAGGTGGGCGCGCTGCTCGTGCCACCTAGGCTCGTTCGTGTGTGTTCAACGTCGACGCAGCGATCAGCGGGACTAACACGGTCGCCGACACACCCCCTTCCCGGCTCCCGCTGTGGCCACCCACGCGCAGCTTCGATCTGCGGTCCTTCGACACGAGCGCCAAATGCGGAGCGTCCACCTCCCACGTGAGTAAGAATCGACACGTCGACGTCGACAGGTGGACACACAGTAGCCATCGCGGACTTGCAGAGCAGGACTAAACACCAAATTAGTCCACGGCTCAAGTTCCGACGAAATAAAACAAAAGAAGTAGGAATTCGTTCCACGCTGAGATCGATCGAAGCTTGAGGCCGGCAGTTCACTTGCAGTGCACTTACACAAAATTGCACGGATTGCAAGTTCTTAAAACCATTAACGCATTGAGAGGATGTATTTTGTAGAATACCACCCTCTTAGGATCGTTCGCTTTACAAAGCAGCAGATAATAGTATCACCTTCTACGGTGATCCTCAGATCCATCGGGAGGTCGACAGGGCGGAGCAACTGGCACCGTACCCGCTTGGATGCGATATCCGACAGTGTTGTATATGTGCTGATAGAATTCAGTCTGGACCTACGTGCCCTCTTTAATGAGGGAGGAACTCTACACCCTTGGAGGAACCACGCTCCGCCAACAAAGCTCATTTCTCCACTCTTTTGTTATTCTAGTCTTGTCGCAATCCATTGAACCACGATAACGGTGAAAGGAGAGCCATTATTCTCCACATCTGAAGCACCTTACGTGAACAAGCTGGTCAGCGACTTTCCGCTGTCTTGAACTCGGAGATGTAGTCGGTCACAAATCCTTTCAAGCATAACCTTTTGGTAGGCTTAGACACGATCGCACGACACGACACTCTACATGTTCTCTTCAGTAAATTGCGCACAAAAAGTGTTTCTTTTTCGAAGACGTGGTTGTTAGAGACAACAATTCAACGGAATCTTCTTCTACAGTTTCCCACTCTTCAAAAAGAGATTTCTTCTATAATCATAACAACCTTCTCAGAGATCGGAGTAATATCTATACATTAGCGACACAGGGCGAAACAAGGCAGGTTAGCTCCTGGAATAATAGCACAATTCTAGACCTTCAGCGACCACAGCGAGCTATGTTATAGGGTTGTCTAAACGATGATGTCTTTGCAGAAGGAAATCGCGTACAAGTCTAACAATAGTGATATAAAGACTCTGAAAATTTATGGCAGAAGGTTATGACAGCTGAAAGGTTTTCCGCAAACACAATACACTGAATACTAGCCCACAAGTCTAAACATCATCAGCCGCAGCACTACAGCAGTGTTCAATCCTTGTATGTGGGGAAAAAAGATGTGTGTATGGAATCGAGAAAATTCAAAATAATTGTGCTCGGATGCTTAGCATGTGCGGCTTCCTATGCACCAGGATCCCCAGAACAGTATTCAGAAATGTGCACAGTTCCGGAAGCGTTTTTTGAATATACGCCGAAAGAACCGCGGTTTTGCGGTTTTTGCGTCTTTTGGATATAACTCGCCTAAAATCTCCTACTTCAAAAACCAAGGGCAAATTTGAGCTCAGTAGCTCCAGCTCTATCGTTTGGTACGGAGACATAAAACTATTTGAAAATGGAAACTTGCGCTCAACTGCGGAGGAAGGGCGCGGAAGAGTTGTCCGTCGCAAACCGTCGCATGCTCACACTTTCTCTAATTTTAGGTTATTTGAGAAACGGTTGGCACCGTTCGATTCGTCTCCTCGAGATCTACACAAAAGTATTGGGGAGTCCAGACACCCTAATATATACAACTTTACCAGACCACCGCATTTTCGCTGTGGGTGGACAAAAAATGTCAGGAGCAGGCGCTTTGCGATTGTAGTAGCTTATTTCCCAAGACTTGCATGTCTTTGGAGTATCTCAAGCGTACGTCGTCAGTGCTTAGCCATGTCAGGAATGCTCCGAGAGTGCGTCCTCTGTAATGTACACAGAATCGAGCCTATCAATCGAGTGGGCGAAAGCATGTTCTCTCCACTTCTATCTTCCCTTATTGAAATGCCTTCAAGATTAGGCAGCTGGAGAGTTGAGAGCGTGCCTTCGTAAAGTGCCTTCAGTGTTGTGCTCGCCCACGCGTTTGCATGCCGTTAGATCGCCTCGTCTTTAAGCAATGATCGGCCAAAGTCGAAAAAAAAGGGTCGCGCAAGCCTCACCTGCATTTTCGCACCGCTGTAACTTTGTCTCTTCATGTGCTACACCGTTGTGTTTTAGTGCACTTCAAGATCCTTGCGCTGCCTACAAAATAGTCGAGTTGCAGCTGGAAAGATTGGCACTTGACAGAGTTTTTGCGCTCCGAACAATTTGCGAGCGGTCGCCATTCGACTGATAGGGTCGATCCTATAGCATTGCTCACGGCGCACTCCAAAGTCTCGCCGAGCTAGAGTAGAGCAATTCCTGAGTGGGACGGCTGGGAATTTCTGATAAAATCCTCCAAATGGTTTGAAATGGTCTCGAAGGCTTTACATTTTCCAATAAGCGAAGATCGGGGTCAAGCGTGGGGTTCGATTTTTGATGAAATTTTACGACCCTCTCCCTCTCTTCCACTGTTTTATTCCTTGTATGTCTTGGTTTCTTCAAGGCTTGTGTGCATTTTAAACCCTTGGTTCTTCTTTTCATGTGCAGCTTCGACACTGAAGAGTACAATGAAAAAAGGTAACTAAACAATACATACTTTGAGAACACAACAAAATTCTTTAAAGACTCAAATGCTATTTTTCGACAATTTAAAATAAAGATTTTCTGGTAGCAATCTTAAAGTCATCACCGTTCAACTTGTGCAGATTTTTTTCTTTCAGGACGTCGTGGACACGACACATTTTTCTACCTGAAGGAGCGACGTCTGCATCTGAAATTGTATTACATGAAACTTCGAGTGTTAATAACTGATGACCATTCAAGTGGTTTCCTTATAATACATATTTTTTGAAGCACTCATCGAATCGATTACGGAGCGGGAAACGAATGGTGGACCATGGAATTCCAATGGAAATAATGTTCTCCCATCCTAAGGAAACATTATGAAAAATGAAAATGAAGCCTGCAAAAATCCAAGCACAGTAGCCCAGCAAAAGAAAACAAGTTCTTCGCAACGATGATGGAGCTGCGATGACGATATCATTAGGATGGATCGTGTACAACATTCTCGTTTTTCATGAAAACAAATTTTTTAACCGAAGCAGACCACCCATGCGGATAAAACTCTACCACCAAAATTTCCAAGTCTGTATCACCTGCGGTCCCGTTGATCTTCGACTTGCTCGAGCGGGCGCTCTCCATTCGTTCCTGTCGCATGTCAGAGTGGTCCAATGGATCCTCCTCGATAGAGGGACACGAAGAGCGTCATATCGTTCGTTCAGGGCTTTCACGAAGAAGTCCGACCAACACGTTGGAGGGCGTCCTGGTGTTCTCTTGACATCCCGAGAAAATCCAGTCGGTGACGGCTCTCGTCCAGCGGATGTCTGCGAAGTGCATTACGTGGCCGGCCCACCTAATTTTCGACGACTTGGCCCTGCGACAGTGTCTCTGATCTTCGAACGTCGGTGAAGCTCGGAACTCCGGAGGCCTTCTCTCACTTGCGTGAGTCGTGTCACTCCGAGCATCGTCCTCTCGATTCCACGCTGCGCGACGCTGGTCGCGTGTTCATCCTGCTTTCGTATAGCCCGGGTCTCTGAGGCGTATGTTAGGGCAGGAAGAACGGTGTAGTCGAATATATGGCACGGAGTAGGACGTTCTTCATCTTCTTCGCGACTTTTTCGACGCTCCTGAAAGCTCCCCAAGCCACTCGTTTCGTCCTGCTCAGCTCTGGTACTAGGTCGTTGGCCATGTTGGGAGATGTTCATTCCGTTGAGCGAGAATGGGGCACCAGAAACTTGCCGCTCCTCATGAACATCGTCTTCGTAAGATTCAGCTGCAGTCCAACGTTCCTACATACACGGTCGAAGTCGGCCAGCATTCGCTCCCCCTGGCTGATGCTCGGTGTTATGAGCACAATGTCGTCAGCGAAGCGCAGATGGTGCAGCTGCCGGCCGTCGATCTTCACTCCCATGTCATCCCATTCTAGTTCATACATGACGTTTTCGAAGGTGGCACTGAAGAGCTTCGGAGATATGGTATCCCCCTGCCGAACCCCTCTCTTCACGCCGATGACGACGTCGTTGTAGAATGGAGAGATCTTGGTCGTGAATCCACTGTACAGCTCTCGAAGGACTCTGATGTACTGAGTAGGAACGCCCTGAGTGAGCAAGGCTTCAAGGACCGCTTCAGTCTCGACGAAGTCGAATGCCTTCTTCAGGTCGATGGACGTGAGGCACAGCGGCAGCTTGTACTCTCGCGACACTTCGAAAAGACTCGTAATTGTGTGTATGTGGTCGATCGTGCTGAATCCTCTCCGAAATCCTGCTTGTTCGCATGGCTGTCCTTCGCCCAGCGTTCTGCTGATCCTATTTAGGATCACTCGAGTGAACAGCTTGTAGACTACGGACAGCAGGCAGATCGGGCGATAGTTGCCAATGTCATGCACGTCTCCCTTCTTGTACAGCAAGACGGTCTTGCTGGTCTGAGATGGAACATTGCTCTCCGGCTGGTAGCGTGTGAAGCGCGACAAGGTGTTAATGAGCGCTGGCGGGAGGTTCTTCAGGTGTTCGGGTCTGATCCTTTCAGGACCGGGTGCTGTACGTTTCTTCACCGACGAGATGGCGTGTCGGATCTCGGAAGGGAGAACAGAGGGGACGACGTATCCATCCTGCGGAAGATGGCGTGGGGGCAGGTGGACGTGGCTATCGAAGAGATCGGAGTAGAAGACATGGATGACCTTCTCCATGGTCCTTCTGGAAGAGGTGAAGGTTCCGTCGGGACGTCGGAGAGCGGTCATCTTGGTCTTGAAGTTGGCGAAGTTCCGGCGGGCATTGCGGATGCTCAACCCTGCCTCTGCTGCTTCAGCCAACACTTCCACCCTTCTCCTTCTTGAGACCTTTCTTTATCGCCGCTCTGCATAGCTTCGCAAGCTCGGACGCCAGGTGGTAGTCGCCTGACGCTGGTGCTGCTCCACGCTGGCGTATAAGTTGAGAGTTTCCGGAGACAGGCTTCTCTTGGTGGTTTTCAAGCTCTCGGCTCCCTTAGCACTACCGTAGAGTTGGTGCACGAAGAGGTCGTATTCCTCATCGATGTTGTCCATGACGGCATCTTCCCAAAGGCCGGCAAGAGAGGTACCATGATGATGGTCGTTCTGGGATTCCTCTTCTTGAACTTCGCGGCCTTCTTTCCTTGTCGCGAATTGTTGTCCCAAGTTCTTCGATCAACGCGCAGTAAAAAAAATCATGATCTTCTGGATCGAAAAGGTTGAGTCGACCTTTGGACGACTTTGCACCAACTTAATCGGGGCATAAAATTGAACGTTCACAAAAAGATTCATAACTCGGCAAGTTTTTCGAAGTTTTAAAATCCCGCAAGATTTTTTGAAAGGAGATGAAAGGTTTCTTGCTCTACAGATCTCCAAAAAGGGGCGGGAGGGATCCAATTTCTGGTCCATTTCGCTAAAATACGTACCGAAAATCGAACCACCCCCGCCGCGCATGAAGACTTTTTTTTGGAAAGACCTTCTTACACGGTAAAAAAGCACATTTCATCTAATTTTCGATGAGCGAGCGGGATTTTTGATTTTCGGAAAGCTAGCTTAGTTATGAACATCACTCGGATGATGAAGGTGAAGGATTCAGTTCACGACCTCACAAAATTGATCATATCTGGGTTTATTTTCCTTCTTCTTCTTCTTCTTCTTCTTCTTCTTCTTCAGCGTCTGTCCCGCTTCGTAGCTAGGAATCCCAAGGTCAACCGGAAGGAGGAATGTCTCGCTGTAACCCAAGAACTGGCACCCTTCGTCGAGCTCTGCGGATCCTGATCTGAACGGTCTCACTCCCTGGGTATTTAAGTCGGGCTGCCCCGCGGGGTAGACTCATTCACCCACGTACAAGACCAGCTTCTGGTGACTGGTGGTCCATCTCGGCATCCACCTTTGAGGTCAGTGGTTCCTTCATAACTGTCGTGTTCGACATTGTCCCTATCTGTCCTCAAGATTAGTACCTGTAGGATGAAATGGTGTTTAGGAGGACAGTTTCATTAATGTTTTTTCAACTTTTTCAGGCTCTGATGAAGGCGAGGTCGCCGAAATGTAAGCCGAGTTGAATAAACGTGATACCAACCTTGGCTACCAGCTCAAGAATTTAACATCGATCCAAAATTAGCTTCTTTGACATTAAACCAGATTCTTCAAAAATGTTCGAATAATTTTTTGTTCGAGAAGAATTTTAGTACAGCTTCCTTTGAAGTGTTAATTTACTTATAAGAAAGCAGTTGAGTTTAGAAATTTTATAAAAATTCTATTTTTTGAGGAAAAACAATGATTCAAAGTTTTTTTGAAGAGCAGAAAGGCAGCCATTGGACATTGCCAAAACAGAGTTTGCCCCACGCCGGCGTTTGAAGCTTCGCGATTTTTATTCGATTGACACCAAGGTTTCTGTTTGCGCAAGTGTGCAACATAAACTTCTTCTTCCTCAGCGTCTGTCCCGCATCGTAGCGGAGTCCGCTATTCTGGGGTCACGACGCCACCGCTCCCGATCCAGCGCTAGATCAGGATGGACACCAACCATCTTCAAGTCCATATGTAACGTATCAGACCAGCGCTGTTTCGGACGACCTCTAGGCCGCTTTCCTATTACCTCGAAGTTAAAGCCTATCTTGCGGACGCTGTCTTCTTTCCCACGCAGAACGTGGCCGTACCATCGCAATCGAGCTTCGCGCATCTTGTCGGCTATCGGCGCGACACCTAACTTCTGCCGAATAGCATCGTTTCGAGTGCGGTCCATGCGCGTGACTCCAGCCGTCCAGCGCAGCATCTTCGTCTCCATGACGCTGAGCCGCGTTTCAACCTCCTTGGTCGCAGGCCAACACTCAGCACCGTACATCGCTACCGGCCGGCGACGGTTCTATATATTTTTGACTTCAAGCGCTCTGGTATCTTCCTATCGCGAAGCACGCCAGTCAACGAGCGCCACTTGGACCAAGCTGTACTCACACGTGAGTTCACTTCAATCATCAGATTGCCATCAGATGCTACTGCTGATTCCAAGTATTTAAAAATCGAAATGCGTGGGAGCTCGATGGCTTAACCTTCATGGAACTGGACTCATTAACGTCCGTCGTTAGTCGGTCTTCTTCACGTCCAATCTGAGTCCAAACCGCTCATAGCGATCACACCAAGCTTGCACCTCTCGCTCGAATTCACCTTTATGTTCACAAGCGAGCATTACGTCATCAGCATAAAGCAATGTCCAGATAACTGGCTTCTGAGGATCTTGTGTAATGGCGTCCAGCATGACAGAAAAAGGAGAACGCAGAACCCTGGTGTACTCCGATAGAGATGGGGAGCTCCATCGAGGTTCCGGCTGCAGCTTGAACTCTACACTTTTGGCAAGAGTAGAGGATTCGCACCCACTCTATAACCTCTTCAGGAACTCCACGTTGTCGAAGGGCGCACCATATCACTTCGCGCGGTACGCGGTCAAAAGCGTTCTCCAAATAGGGGAAAGTGTGTCACGAATTCGTCCGTCGACAATTCGTTCAAAGATCTTCAGTGCGAAAGTGCGAAAAAGTGCGAAAAAAAATGGACAAAATGAGAATCGGACGGTAATTGGAGCAGTCCGCAGGACTGCCCTTCTTCTTCCAAATCGGATTCGTCGTACTTTGGCCCCAACATTTAGGTACTTTCTTCTCTGCTACAACCTGATTAAAGAACTCCGCCAAACACTCAGCCGGGAAACAAAACTTTGACTTCCACAGGTCAGCCGCCACGTCGTCGGGCCCAGTCGCTTTGCCTGGCCTCATCTTCTTCAGAGCCGCTGCTGTCTCCTCCACGGTGATCTTCTGAACGGGACGTGGGTTGGAGCCGTTGAAGGGATGGCTGCATGAGGAAATTCTGCTGTGGAGACTTCCTCAAAGTAATCGCGCCATCGCTTCAATGCTTTCTTGCAGTCCATAAGAAGACGGCCATTCTCGTCATTGATGCCGAAAAACTTCTCAATATCCTCGGTCTGCCGATGGCGATTCACAGCAAGTGGGTACAGATACCGCTCGCCATCGCGTGACTCGAGCTTCTCGTTGACATCTCCATAATGAGTGGCTTTTGCAACAGCCACGGCCTTCTTTGCAGCTTTCCTCCCTTCTTGGTACTTCCGCCAGTTATCGGCTGTCTTTTCGCCGAGAAACACGTGATAGAGCGACTTCTTCTCTCGAACCTTTGCCTTCACGTCGTTTGTCCACAACCATACCTGCTTGTCGACATTTCGTCGCCCAGGCTTAGTAATGCGGAGTTCCGACTGTGCAGCTTGACGTATCGCGTCGGTAGCCATCTTCCAAGTTTCGTCGACAGTTGTGACCGTTGGTATCCGCACGCGAGAAATCACAGCTGCTTCCTTCTCTCCCATTCGCCACCACTTTATTTTCGGTGCACCGCATCGCTCGACCTGCTTCTGCCTTGGAGGGGCGATCTTTAGAGTGCAGATCAGCGGTCGATGCTGTGGGGCGACCGTCTCATACGGCACGATCTTCGCGTCTGTGACAATGCTCCGGTCGCGATCCTTCACAAGGACAAAGTCTATCTGAGACTTGGAGCTCCCACTATAGTATGAGATGAGGTGGGAGTCGCATTTTCGGAAAACGGTGTTCACAATGGTGAGGCTATGCGATTCTGCATACTCAAGAATACGCTCACTATCGGCGTTACGCGACCCGTATCTGAAACCACCATGACAGCTGTAACCGTCCTTCGTGGCACCTACGTGCCCATTAAGGTCACCAGCGACTATGATGACATCTTTTGACGGTACCTCTGCTGTCTTCTCATCCAGCAGGTTCCAAAACTCATCCTTGGCTTGATCGGAGCTGCCAGTCTGCGGAGTATACGCAGAGAAGAAGTGGAAGAGTCGCTCCTTAGCGGCGACAACGGTCTTCATCAATCGATCGTCAAAGCGCTCGACACTTACAATCGAGTCTCGGAAACGCTCGGAGACAATTATACCAACGCCGATGGTGGTCCTGGGACTTCCACATAGAACGGCCTTAAAGCCTCTTCCTATGTCCCTTGACTTGCAGCAGGACACTTCGTCTCCTGCACTGCACAGAAATCATCTCTTCTTCGCTCCAGTGCTTCTACCAACTCGCACGAGCGGCCCGTCAACGGCACCCACATTCAGCGTAGCCACGCGGGTCTTGCTTACGTTATGGGACTTTCGGACTAGCTCAGTTGCCCCCCCCCATGCCGTCCTCGCATCAGGGACCCTCGCATACTTTCCACAATCGCCGGGATCTACGAGTGCGCGTCGGCTCCCGCGGACGCCGTAGCACTATCTCGAAAAACTTGAACTGTCAAAATCTACTTTTTGTAAACGTTCTATTTTATGCTCCGATTACGTTGATGCAAAGTCGACCGCTGGTCGATTCAAACTGTTCGATCCAAAAAATCATATTTTTTTTACTGTGCTTTGATCGAGACTTGGAAATTCTTGTGGCAGAACTTTACCTGTATGAGTGGTCTGCTTCGGTTAAAACATTTTGTTTTCACGAAAAACGAGAATTTTGTACACGATCCATCCTAATCATGTCGTCATCGCAGCGGAAAAGCTTAGTTTTTTATTTATTTATAGTAAGCACGACTTACAATTTTATATGGCACAGTTCCACTCTCTTTCGTTCTTTCCTTAAGGAGGCAGAAAAGTTTTTGCGCGAGGAGTCCATCCATCCTTCAATTGCGGTCGATCACTTCAGAGAAAGCAGTAGCCGCAGGTGAACTGCTATAACTCGAGATTTTTGGGGCTTCTGGAAAATTCACAAGGCTTTAAATGCTATGCTTTAGAACGCAGGTTCTAAAAATAGCATCTTCCATGTGATTACTACATGTGATTATTCCATTGTGATCTGGGTCGATATTTTTTCGGCAAATGACGCTGCATCGAGACGTTTGATCATATAGAAGATCGTTTCAGAAAAAGATAGTTTTATCAGCGTGTCAAACGGGCTTAAAGTATTATAGGGTACGATTTCGCTTTCAGGTGCTGTTTCCTGTGAAAGAGAGAAAATTCTTCTCGAGGCAAGTCCGTCCTTCGGTTGCCATTCCTTCATCGATTCGAGGAGGACTTCAAAAATCTTGTAGGGAAAGTACTTAGGTCGTCCACTTAGGTCGGTTATACTTTGCCCGTTGAAACTGCTACATTCGGAGGCTAATCCATTGGGTTTTATGGTTCATTACAGCGATCGCTGAAAACTGTGCAAGAGCACGTGTTAACACTCCTGAGGGAGTGGACCTCCCTTGAGTGTTGCTCCCTGTCATTCCTTCTTCAGACATCTCCGTTGCCATTGTAAGCTGATTCTACTACAGCTTGAACAGTATTCACTTACATGCGAAATTGCTGGGCTTCTTCAGGCTTACCTATAGGTAAATGAACCGGAGGTGTCTACTTATCAACATTTTTTCCAGCAGCGCCTTACGGTCATCCTACGTACTAATCACTCATATACGCCGTAGCAGCTAAAAGCATAGAACCCATCTGTCGCGCAAGGACGAGCTAAGTGATGGTATAATAAGTGACTGTGACCTCAGTGATTGGGGAATTTGTATGGGCTAAAGATGGTATAGACTCAGCCCATCGACTGGACTGGATTTGCTGCAAGTCGAGTTTGGCCGGCATATTGATACATCCATACCATCAAAGTATCTGTATATGCAACTAGGAAGAATTACTGAAACCAGACTTGAAATTTCCCTCGTTGGTTGTGATAGTGACTTGTTAAGATCATTTACTGCCACCCAGTTTCTCAACCTTTCTTTGTTGGCGCAAGCTTTGCAATGTGGCACGGTGATGAATTAATTTCCTGCAGAGCAGAAGCCAACAAGAACACAATCCTGCATGCCCGCTAAAAAACTTTGCAATCTGATTGGATTGGAATGAAGGACAATAAAAGCCAATATAAACACGGAACTAGCTACGCTGCAGTACAACGACGTCTCGCGTTTAATTTCAAGACAGAACACGTGAGAAAAACACCAAAAATGTGGATGCGGAAAATTCCTTTGCAAAGGACTAGATCTGTCTCAAGTTTTGTAAGTATCCTTAGATAAAGGATAAAATATAGACTTTGGGGAGGGGCATTATTCAATTCCTTTCGGGTGTGTCAGGAATTCTGCTTGAAAAGAATGTGCTGGAGGCAATTTGGAATGCCTAATTGGACTATGCAACTACTAGCAGTGGCCAACCGATGGACAACTTAGCGTTTTGTCCTTCCCAGACAGGTCTGGCACCAACTCACCGACCGCGGAAGGCCTGAGCAGGAAATCCGAATCATCCGAACCTGGAATCGGCTTCATGCAACAACAGCTGCTCTACTATATACGTGCCTGGTCCTTGGATAAGCATAAGTGTTTGTCTAAAAGGAATGGAACATCAAGGCGTAAAGATTCGTACAGTTAATCCGCAAAACTTCATGAACATGTAAATGGCACGTCCACTACCAATTAAACGGACACTGTTGAAAATTCCTGGCACAGCCTCAACATCAAATCACCATAGGATTCTGGCTTTCCTGAACATCAGAGTAAGCTCTGCTACCCTATTATGATTAGGAATTTGAAAGGAGTTGAGGACTTGGTAATCAATCAACAGCAATAACATTTTTAGCACACCCTGCTCAGTTGTAATGTACGTTGTGGGTGTTAAGCGCTGAATATGTATAGGGTGTGCAAATAAATATACATGAAAACAGTAGCTGATCCATAAAACTAAATATTAAGCCTTAGCGCTTGAATATCCACAAGCCTATATCACGAATGCTCTTACGTCCGGGGCTTAGTCTACCGAAAATATCCTCCGGTTTTTACGAAGTGACTGCGTAAGCGAAGTGTGTGATTTGGGTTTTTTCTTTGATAATAAACTTTGTTTTGATCGTCATATCAGAAGCATTTTCACCAAAGCTTTTTCACGTACTTTTTAAGGCTCTTAGAACAACGGACTCGTCCGTTTTGATCAAGGCGTACAAGACGTATGTCCGCCCATTAGTTGAGTGTGGCACTACTGTTTTTAACCCACATTTGAAAAAGGATATAAGGCTCCTTGAAGGGGTGCAAAATAATTTTACTAGGAAATTAGTGGCACGTTGTTCAGGTGTTGACCACCGTTATATACCCTGTGGTTTGGTTAGGCGCAAAATGTTTGGTTTGCCTAGCTTAGAGAGCAGAAGGCAGAGGAATGATTTATTAATGGCGTTTAAAATTATCACTGGAAAAACGAATATCAACTCTGCCACCTTCTTTGAACTTTTGCCTTCACGTACTAGAGGAGGTCCTCTAAAACTTAAGAGTTCTCTTGCTAAATCAGGTGTTAGATCAAGGTTCTTCTGCCGAAGGATTATTCCTCTGCTTAACCATTTCATCGCCAAAGACGGACAATCCCTTCAATTAAAAGCCTTTAAAAAACTGGTTTCTCGGACGTTGGCTGAGAGATCTGAATAACTGTTTTCTGTACTAGTTGCACTTCCGTTCTCCTTCCTAATTCGTGTTCCAAGTTCCTCTCTGTTACTTTAGTTTGCCTACTGCTCCATTAGTTTGGTCTTTTCAGGTGTTCATTCATTCTTTGTTCTTTTTTTTCAAATTAGTTCAATTAGTTCAAGTGCTCATGGTATTTACACCGTCTGTTCTTCTTGTTGTGGTTCCTACTACATGTTCACGCATACATTGTGTGCGTCCACAAATAAATAAATAAATAAGTGGATAGCCCTCATGCCAGCGGCACAACGATTACCCTATAGTCCTGACCATGAGACTTCGGAAAGCAAGTCCAATAAGAAGCCTTCACAGAAACTGCGTTTTGCATTGGCCGACTGCACGAGAAAATAAAGACAAGCGGCACAACATATTATAAAATGTTCAAAACGAAAACGACGCAGTGCGGAAGGCTAACGAGGAATCGCGACAGACGGCTGCGAATAAACAATACCACAATATATCTCATTCCCACTGCATAACAGTTGTTTATACTTTACTGCCGAAGAAATGACAAAACTCGATGGAGAACGAACACAAAAAGAGATACAAGCCGACGCAGCACTGTGATGTCTTCGAAATTTTGGTGTCTGTAATAATATGTGATATCTTCTTTGAGAAATACCGCTCTCATCTAGAAGAACGCTCAGCGATCAGAATGATCTGTTGGACACTAAGCAGCATTGCAGAAGCTCAAGATGATGGGCAATGCGAAATCGCTTTGATTGAATGTTCTAATCTAAAAAGAGAGCTAAACACAGCGATGAACCTAGACATGGTGCCGAAGAACCGCAAAGGATTGAGAGTAGACTATTCCATTCTGTTCAAATCGACCGTGTTTCAAGACTGGGCATCACCGATTTTTATCTCGAAAGTGACATTGAGCTGCTTCACCTCGTTTCACAGCGGTTCTGTGCTCTTCTATGCGATCGGAAGAAATCGTTAAGAGCCTTGGTAAACCCCATCTATAGAGTGAAGTCTGCACAAAAGGACGTCGCCTAGTTGGTGAAGGTGTGATAAAGGGCAGCGTTGTGGATGCGAAGGCGAAACTAAGCATATCAGTCGGCTCTTACGCCTGCAGTGCCCTGCTTAGTGTCAGGTTTAAAGAAGTATTTTTTTTTGCATCGCACTTTCACATTCATGCTGGACTGTATCAAGTTGAAGAGAATGGTGCAGTCATCATCGATAAATTCGTGCCTACATTTATGCACAGTCATATAGTTAATTCCTTTTTAGAGGGCACTTTGCGGCTATTGCTTGCAACGATAACACATTCATCTTATCTCACCTTGCACCAACCGAAGTAGTCGGAGCTATTTAGATTTACAAAAACATTGAACAAAAAATGAATTCCACAGACTTTCCCGCTGAAGGTACCGTAGGGTTTCCGTCTTTCACGCCAACTTCAGCATCCAAATGAGAGCCAGTTCATAGCATTGATCAAACTTAAAGAAACTGCAAGCACTAGGGAATAAAAAACGGAGAACTGAGGCGAGGAAGGACACGGGGCGAGGAAAGAAAGCAGAGGTGCAGCAATGTGTTTAAGGAACAAGATCACAGAGCCGGATGAGACGAACCGCTTCCACACTTCCAGCACGTGAAGACCCGCTGGGAATCGATGAACAGTGCAAACAATCGGCGTGAGAACTCGACCGGGAGGGCACGATGGGGTAGCCCGTGTGCGTGTCTCTGGAAGATCTACGGACACTGTAAATTGACGAAGATGATCAGGACCGGCGCGTTCAGGAGGGTCCATCGTCTAAGAATCTTCAAGTTCTTACTTATTTGTTTAATTGTTCAAGCACACGATAGTGGACTATGCACCAAAACAATCAAGTTTTCGTGCTTTTTATTTTCATTTTTATTTTGTTTTTTGAACCACACAGGATGAGCCATGAACAAGAATAAAGGGTGAGGGTCAGCGTTGGTTAATCCCTTGCAATATGTGCCACGCATTCTTCTTTTATGGAACATCAAGAACATCATATAGACAGGAAGACGTATTAGGTCCAAATAAGCGAACAAAAAAGTCACAAATATGTATACAGTCGATATGGCGATAGTGTATTAAGCTGAACTGAAAATTTCCGCCGTTTTAGCAATATAGAAAATTTTGCTTTAGTGGCATCCGCATTGGTGCATAAGCCGCTTGGTGTCGGATCTCATTTGCACACGGTACTTCCAACGAACGAAGGTCCTCTACGGGTAGCTGCTGCCAGGACAGTTCCATAACTGGTTCTATCTCTGTGGTCTTCGAGAAAATTGCTCTGTAGGATGAAATAGCGTTTAAGCGAGTAACGTTGTGAATCCTTCCGACAATTTCGGGCTCCGAAGAATTGAAAAATGCTGAGGCGCAAGCCAAAATAAAGCCACTAGGACATGGACAACAGCTTAGTAAAAACACATAATTGAACAATGCCAAAAAATATCTGTGGAAACTCGAACCTGGGAAGTTCTACACGAAGAAGGTAATGTGAAAGAAGACACCGTGAAAACTTGGCAGGAGAAACATTGAGCTGAAGATGCATGGGTCGAAAGAGACAGGAAGTAATGCTGAGATTGGTCAAAGCAACGGTGCAGTAAATTAGCCTTGCTGTATTCAAAAGAGCTCTAATAAACCGCCTTCGTGCAGTGAAAAAGAAGGAACGAACCCATCATACCTACACTAAGGTATAGCGCCTAGACCACGCCTGGGCCATGCCACTCAGCGGTTTCTTCCTATAGCAAAGAACGGTTTATATCTGTACAAAAGGATTACCCTGTTTAAAGCGCGAACTCTGCGCGAGAACACAAAAAATATTTAGGCTATATTGAATGTGGAGAAGGCTAACTGTGTAGAAGGAATGTGAATTGAATGTGGAGAAGTCTAGTTGTGTAGAAGGAAGAATGTCCATTGAACGGTCATCGGAAAAACCGCGATGAGTGCTTAGGCTTGGTAACAAATGTAAGATCTTTCGTCAAAAATTGTAGTGCTTTAACTCTGGAACTAAGTATCCATAATTTTGATCTCGTTGTGTTGGTTGAGACCTGGCTGAGTAAACAAAATAAGCTGAAAGCATTTATCGGCACTGCTAGTAATCAATACATAAGAGTTAGACGTGATCGACATTCCAGAAAAGGTGGTGGCATCCTACATCTTCTGACAAGGTCTCTCTCGTATAATGAGGTCATCAGTGAGTCAGCGGAAAACTGGCACCAGATTTTGATTTGTGACGTGAAACAAGATGACGCTTCTTTCATGGTAATATGTGTTTACAGAACACCTGACTGTAGCGTTTCATTGTCGCATCAACTATCCAAGGATTTTTCTGCTACAAGTTATATCACGCTCTTATTGGGAGATTTCAACTTAGCAGATTTGTCGTCTTCCCGTAGAAGCCATACTTCTAAATGCTCTCCGAAATTTTCAAAACTCATGGTTTCCAACAATTGTTGGTAGCTCCAATAAGGGGAAATTCAGTCTTGGACCTTGTCCTTTGGAACAAGTCAGGCTCCGTTAGTAATGTACAGATAGGCCCACTTATTGGTAGTATGCTTCAGTCACGACGTCTCAGTTAGATTTGAAGCGCAAGAAAAAAATTAGATGGGTTCGCGATTACAAATGTGCGGGCTACCATCAAATTGATACATACCCTGCAGGGATTGATTGGGTGGGAATTATGAATTTGTCGTCATAGTTAGTCAGTTGTGCGAAGCGTTGCTTGCAGTTCTTCATGACACACTTGAATTTGATGTGCCTTTACGAAAACTCATTGCAGAGGAAAAGGGCCTTTCTGAGCATCTGAGAAGGCTAAGCCGTCGCCGTTCAACTGGAAGAAGGCATCCTCTACTTGAAGACAACAAGAGTGGTCTTTGCAAGAGTCCTTGTCATCTAAACTTGGCAAGGCACGTCATCGTTACAACGTGTATTTCGAAAGGAAGTAACTGCATCTCGAACAAAATAGCCTTCTATAAGCTCATAAGCTCGCATTCAAATAAAGACAATGAAATCCTTAAATTCCTAAGGGTGTCACTAGTGAGCAGGCGATGGAGAGCAGATCTTATCATGATGTTTAAAATTCTCACCAAAAAGCTGAACAACGACACAGAAGAATTCTTGGACGGAGAGCTGACGAGATCCGTCAGAGGAAAGCTCAAACTACGTGTGACAGTTGCAAAGTCAAGACTTAGAACTGATTTTTTAACTTATAGAACTCTTACGGAACTAAACTTGATTCTTGGTAGATACGACGATATAATGTCAATGTCCACACATGTTTGGAGTAGAGCTATCGCTTGTTGAAGTTCTTAATTGTCATTGTAGTCGGTTGATGTGTGATGATGTTTTGTCCTTGTTTTTTTTTGTTTGCTTTATGTTTCCATGCGTGAATTACATTCTTGCTTTCAATACATAAAATAAATTATGATGGAATAATAGAAAATTAACAACAATGCTTACCATACAAACATTACAAGACACGCGATTAATCCTTTAGCACGCTCGTTCGCAGTTTCGCGATAAGGAGAGGAAAGAGAGGTAGAGGAACTTCCGGTAATTCCTTTGATATTTAGTTCCTCATTTAACTCGTTCAACTGTTCACGTCTGCACAAAGGTACTTAAGGGATTTCGGGACAGGAGGCTTAGTCTTCCTGTTCATCAAAATCTGAGTCCATCGAATTACAATACGTATAATGGTCTTTGATGAAATAGTAGAGGAACAACTTCAAATTTGTGACAAATCGGTGTGAAGATTATAGTGATTAACGCTTGCTTTGAGTCGCTAAAGGTCTCCACCTTATATTCTCTACCATGCTGCAGGAAAAGCGGTTTTCACACTTCACCTAGAGAAAAACATGCAGTTTCCAATACGTGAAAAACTGGCGAGATGTCTTCAACCAAACAACTGCACTGATTACAATCGGCAGTTCTGAACGGAATCATAATTACCTAAATTTACATATCAAAAACGGTGGAAACGTTGGGTCCGCCCCAAACCATGCAGTATCGTCCACTAACATACGGAAGTGAAAATAGGGAAGCCCATATGGAACCCAGCATGCTTTGTGCGTGTAAGCGAGAAAGTGGCTCAACAAATCGAATAGCTGTGCTTCGTTGACTTTTCGTGAATAAAGCGTAGAAGACCTTTTGGTACAATCTTGCTTATTTTGAAAAATCTCGTTCTCATCTCAGGTGCACTTCGTGAATGAAGAGATCTCGCGAGGATAGCTTCTCCATTGATGAATGGTAGAGATTTCGATTGGCAAAAACAAATTAGCAGCAAAAGTCAAGTGACAAGTGGATGTGGTAACGGAATTCGCTTTATGAGCTGCTGTGATGGATTACACAAAAGTGCAAGTAATTCAGAGGCAATGATGGATAATAATTTACGGCATCTGGGAATTCACTACACTCAACAAATGTCCTTATACAAGTTCAGACCATGATATAGAGACGTGATTACAGTGAACCGCCTCCTAAGCAAACTTCACTAAAACATTCACCTGTCACATGACTTTTGCAGCTCACTGGCTATTCTAATGGTTAAAAGAGTTCTAAGACGACTTCTTTGAAGCTACTTTCCTACCTTCAATGCGTTTGCATTAGCATGGCTTCATCGATATGCTTGCAAAACTTTTCGCAATCTCGTAGGTGGAGCAAGCGGAAAGTCATCAATAAAAATGTCCTATTGAAGCTCTCCAGATATATAGTGATTTGCATGCAGTGTTTTTCATCAGGAAAATCGTCAGCTCTATGTTCACAGGTGCTTTCTAAAGGCGTCTACCACATGAAATAATACTGTTGAGGCGTGCTTCTCTCATTTGAAGACAACTGCGGTAATCTGACGCATTGCGAACGGAAGCGATTTTCTTAGTTCTTCTAATGCTTGTTCTATTCCAGGTAGTATTGGGTGAGAATGTCAGCGCTCCGAATTTCGCGACAGAAATAGAGAGAAAAAATCAAAATGAATGGGAATCGCACAAGTGAGGGTATTGAGACGGATACAGTAATCTTCCATCGATCACTGGAGAATGGCATTGTTAAGCAAGCGTGAAGTCTATCAAAAAATCAAAACATAGAAGTAGTCGCTATTTTCGAGAACGATGAAATTTTGCAAGGTTTAATCAACATCGAAACTTGAATCCCAAGGAAAAGGAATAGACTAGCAGTGGTTTGTCCAATCCAAACGGCGTGTCTCGTATTGTCATTTGTAGACTTGAATGGAAATCAGTTGGGCTGGCCACGTAAGGACCTCGCAAACATCCACTGGGCGAGAGCCGTCCTCGACCGGATTCCGCAGGATGTCTCTGAGCGAGCGATACGATGCTGTTCATGTCCCTCGTGCAAAGAGGCTCCACTGGAGCACTTTGCCACACGATATGGAGAAATAGAAAGTTGCTGGCGCCCTCTCGAGCAACTCGATGATCAAGGAAGCGACAGATTATACAGGTGATGAGGAAACTCATCTTTCCGGAAACTGTCAGCAAAACCAGCTGGTCAACAGCTAGTCGTCATCATACAGTTCTCCTAAACAATGTTGTGCATGGAATTTCTAGATAGTTTTGGAGGAGGGTGCACGAGCATGAGGAAATCTGGTTCTCATTGCCCTCTTTTGCTGACCCCCTTAATGGTCCCCCTCCTACTTGTTCCCTTACTCGGAATCCCTACGCAAGTTACGTCTGCGGCACCTCTTCTGAATCCCTACGTAGGTTGGACGATATAAAGGGAAATACTAGTCTCCTTATTCCCCTCTTGTGATGTCTCTTTGCTGATCTCCTCTTCACTGGTCCCCTCCTACTGATCCTCCTTAACCACTACGCAAGTTCAACGCCTTCAACACATGTTCTGAATCCTACGCTCCGTACTTGGTCCCTACTCATACTGTGACGCGTTGCCCGCTGAATATATTGTAAACTTGGACGATCCGCCGACATGGTTATCAGTTCGCCAGTAATCGCTCACGGCTAAGTTTAAAGAAAGCCCGGCTGGCATACGCAACACTGTCGCAGGCATCTCTTGGCTTCGGCTCTCCTGCCCGTGACGGACACGTGACATTAGCCGATTATATATAGTAGAATTCGTAGTCTCTTATTTTGCTCTTCTATCAGTTGTTTGGTGTTTGCTAGTTGCTATTCTTGCTAGTTCACTTTTCTTAGTTTCCTAATTGCGTTTCTTTCATTTGTATGCTGTTTGAGAGTTTCCAATACTTGCTGCTCCATGACTTCGTTGCCGGTCTCATATAAGTGATCAGATTGACTGTAGGTACAACTCTGTTGCTCCCCCAACAGCCGTAAGGAATGAGATCTGTTGGAGTTGACGAACCTAGTAAGTTGGTATACGGAGCGGATCTCACGACTTGCGGTGTTGGCAGCTCCTTCAAATTCTCATTCTCCCTCCGTCCCCTCCTATTCAATTCTATTCAGTTCTTTCCAGTAAATTTTTTCACAGAATTTGCCGTTTTTTAAATTCGCTTTTCCGACCCTACTTCTTTCTAGAAATACAGATTAGTCAGCTAACAAATTTTAGTTCGCGCTGCTGATGGCTTTTAATTTCTTGTTCTCACATTGTGTTTTCTGTGATTTACCGTGTGCATCTTGTTTTTTCGAGCACTATTTTGTGCAGATAAACAAATAAAATAAAAATAAAATAAAAGAAGAACACTACCCGACTAATTCGAAGCATTTTTGTCTGACAACTCAGAATCCGGAAGGGTAAAAGGGCATGGAATAACGTAATCCTGAATCAGCGACACTCTAAAGGAGCTAAAAGCAGTGTCCAAAGGAGTTTTTGCTAATGTGGCAAAGGTTGTTAAAGTATCAGCTCCAAAAGAAAAGTGTGCCCTCTGGTTGATCTAGACACCAGTTGCTCGAAAGCGTGAGCTTCTGTCGCGTCGCGGAACGAAAATATATTCTTCGTCAGCCGCAATGAACGCCTCCATCCCTAGCCTGAAGTGCTCGTACGCTCTCTTTAAAAGAGCACTGCCTATATTTGCGAATGCTGCTTCAATAGCGGTGCTGAGAGATATGACATTAAGTACCTGTGGTTAGCAATCCTTTCGACTACGCTCCAAACATAGTAATCCGGGGGATTCTAATCCATGCTAGAATTTGGAGGCCAGAACTTCTCACACCAAAGCACGTCCGAGTTATTGGACAGCCGGCTTTGAAGTAAATGGCTGGTGTGAGAGAGTGCGCCCTCCTGCTACACATGGCCTCCCTGAACCTACCGTCACCATCCACGGTTTCACTTCGGTCTGCAAAACGTGCAGATAAACTTTTTGGTGACAGTTTGTCCTTTCTCAAAAAAAAATGTAGCCGCGTGACATCACCATCACTGGACACAGCACTTGTGATGTACACACTTGCTGGAGATTTTGTTCTAGCAACAATATGGACGTCCTCATGAAGGTAGCCGAGCTACATACACATACGCCGAGCTACACGACTTACACAGTAGATCCTCCTCTGTAGTTCGACGAATTGATCGCTCGCTGACACCTAATTCTCTACCTCCCTCAGTCCCCTCCTATTTAATTCCTTCTAGTAGATTTTTCACAGAATCTGCCTGTTTTTGTTCTTCGAATTCGCCGTTCCGCCCTCACTTCTTTGAAGAAGTATATTACAGTCTGTTAACTAACTTCAATTCGTGTTGCTGATGGCTTTTAAAATCTTGTTTCTCACATTGTAGTTTTTTGCGATTTACCGTGTCTTTTTTGAGTTATTTTTGTGCGCACTGTATTGTGCAAATAAATAAATAAATAATACTGATGCGAATTTCCTTAACGGGCCCTCCAGAAGCGCCTGAACCTTTTCCACGACTGCCGCAGTTCTTGACACGAGCTCCCGCGAATGAGTTCAACTTTTCCCGATTTACGCGTATTACTCTGCACGTCCCTATGAGTCTGAAAGTAGACATCAAAGGAATCTTTGACTGATTCCATAAAAACTACTTCGCAAGAAAGGAACTTCTTAAGTAAAAGCAGAATTCCTCCCACCTCCACCCCTCCCCCCCCCCCAATTTGTCCTCCCTGTGACATCTTATACAAACATTCTCAGCTGCTTGCAGCTATACCTAGCTATGGATTTAATTCATTTTGAGTGCTTGATCATCCCTTCGTTAAAAGAACAGCATCAAAGATGTTACGTCAAAGCGTAAGGATAAAGGAATTGCAACTGTTTACCAAAAATCTAATATTCAAAAAAGCAATAAAAAAGTAGCAATAAGCGGCTGGTATGTTGGCAGCCGTGTCGCCAGTCCCCAATCTCCGATTGCTTAAGCATTCTCTTCGTCTTCGCTCCCTCTCCTCCCTCCTAAGTGAAGGACGTATGCACACCCCCCGGTGAGCAGGGAAGAAGCGCAGCCGATGGGCCTGGCCCAACTGCTTCCAATTGTAACCTGCTTGTTGAGAGCACAACTTTCATGAGCATGGCTCTCCAGGCGTTCAATTTACCCATACAATGCACTTCTATAGGATTGCATTCGATGTTCAAGTAGTCCGAGATTTGATATACGCAGGTAATCTCGTGCTCTATGCGCTCTGATGGGCTCTGGGCTAAGAATTCGGATTCGTTAGACAGGACTACTGATCTCTTATGTCCGACTTCAGTCCTTGAATAGAAGCGCATTAAGGGTGCGTTAAGAGAAAAGAGTTTCTTCCCTCAACTGACGGACTTCTTCCGTTCGAACGGCGTTTCGTCGACTGAGCTCCTATGTACATGTCTATCGGCCAGCACCTACACATAATTCGGCAACTTGCCACGTCTCAGCTGTCGTTGTAATCATTCGGCTAACTCGGCCTAGCTCGTCATGCTATCAGATGGACTAGAGGAAGCCTCATTCGCTAAAAGAGATGACGCTCCAACACCCGACATGATTGATTCCGTTATCACAACAGTCACAAACGAACGGAACGTGAACGCCAGTAACATCCCTTCTCAGGTGGCAGGTTTCAGTTTCACACTGCTGCTTTTTCAAACTGCTTCTTGGCCACTAGAAACCCGCCGAAAGAATTTGGTCGTTTGAAGTTCTCAATAATGGATGGGACTTTGAAAGAGCTGACGAATGCAATGAAAAGAGGACCACCCGCTAGCTGGTGCGACAGGGAGAATGAAAAATACGAGAATTAGTGTTTTAGACCGGAGAAGTCTACTACCAATTCATTGTCCCCTGAGAGATAGAAACCTTGATTGGTCTAAGCGGGAAATCCGAGCAAAGGACCTGGAATGAATGTTTGTGGCACCTCGTTCTGTGACCCCACTGCCTAAGTCAAATGTAAGTCGCTAAAAAAATACTTTCAAATTGTTGCAATAATATATTGATAACTAAAATGCGTGATTCTACATGCGGCTGTGCGGGGCTACATTTCTGTGCTCTTATAGGACACAACGCGCTTGTATATGTTGTGGAAGTGTTACCACGACGGCACCCACTGCGAATGTGTCCTTAACACCGTAGCTATATAACTGTGATGGCATGAGCTCAAAATGAAATAAAACCATGTTTTTCAGTATCAAGCTCGTCAAACTTGCTTACAATCTGTTTAACTTTTGAATGAAAGTGCGCAACTATGAACTAGATGTTCTCAAGCGACCGTATTTCCTGAAGCAACCTTTGTCGAGCAAGACGTCGAGATTTGGGCTGGGCTCTGACAACTATAGCTAGCCAATTTGTAATAGAGATGGTTTCAAACGACTACTTCCTGCTTTGCTGTTTTTGATTTGGAAAACGGTTCAGAATGCTATCAAGAAGTTGAAACAGTTCGGTTAGAGTTTGTGACAAAGCATTAAAGCTTCCTAGAACTGGCTTTTATCATCGTGGAATTTTCCATCCTCTTGTTTGCGGTTATAACAAGAAATTAAAAAAAAAACGTCGTGGTGATCCCATGGATTCCACCATCTCACACAACCTAATTCAGTGGAGCTAGTTAGTCATAGAAGCCCTGTTGAAAGAAATCTTTAACGTCTTCTCGTTTTTAGAGTTTGTAGTGACAGCCTTATTGATGCAGTACTTTAGTTGTTTTGCTTCATTTCATCTTGTTTATAAGAAACACTGTCTCATGCTTCTAGAGAGAGCAATCCGACATGCTTTATTGTTACGTTAGCTAGAATGCTGTTTGCTTAAGCAAACAAAGGCAGTAGTGCATGAATAGCATGATAAAATAGAAACTGGAAAAATTAGAGAACAAGAACAATGAGAGGCGATTATATGGCTTTATGGGGGCTTTCGTTCCCTACACGATCCCGACCGCCTCCCGCTTCCCGTCCTACTACTATACTTGTGCTTTTTTAAAATTTTTCGAATGAACGAATAATCGAATAATCCCATTTTCTCGGTTATTCGAATTTCCGAATAATCGAATAACCCCATTTTTCGAAAATTCGAATGAGCGAATAATCGAATAACATCATTTTTTTAGTTATTCGAATTTTCGAATAATCGAATAACCCCATTTTTCGTTTATTCGAATTTCCGAATAATCGAATAACCCCATTTTTCGTTTATTCGAATTTCCGAATAATAGAATAACCCCATTTTTTGGTTATTCGAATTTCCGAATAATCGAATATTCGAAAAAATCGAATAATCGAATAAACTTTATTAAAACTTAATACACCCGGTGCAAAATAGGTTCACCCCTGGTTTGTCCAATGGTACCCGAAGAACCCGCTGCCGAGGTTCAGTAATGTTACCGTCGTATTCCTCACTATGGAAAACTTCTATAGGAGAATTCTAAGCAGTTTATCTTATCAGTGCAGGATACCACGAACTTTAACTGAAAATTTAAGAAATGGAGACCGGTGCAATATATAAGTTCGCTTCATAGAAAATCTGATTAATCACAAAAATACCTACAAACAAGGTAAGATTAGTACTTCGTCACATCACCTTTGTTGCAGCCATATCGAAAATTGTATTTTGCATGCTACTGATTAGGTTATCAATAACAGTTCGCTCAAAATTGGCTCATGTATGAAGTATGGCGTTCTTCAGATCAGAAACCGATGTCTCAGCGGTTCCATTTTTGTACACTGTGTACAAGAATGTCCCACTAGCTTTCTAGTTTTCGGGTTGAGATCTGAAGAACAGCTAGGCCACTTCAAATGTTGAGTTCTGTTGTAGTTGAGCCAACCTGTAGTTGACTGCGATACGTTATGGATGCATTTTCTTGTTGGAAAATAATGTTGTGCCTACGAAATCTTCTGAAATATGGCAGAAGGTAATCTCCGAGCAATTTCTGGTAGTCTTCACTGTTCATCCTACGCGAGACGAACTCCAAGGCAACAAGTTCGTATCCAGAAAACGCCGCCGAAACCATGAGACTTCCACCGACAAAGTAGCACATGTAGAATACTCGCTTCTCTCTCTCCTCAAATCTCTCGAATAGTGTCTGTACCCGTCGGGCCCATCAAGATTCCACTTCTTTTACACTACTGGAGAGATCTGAGAGAAGAGGTCGAGTATCCCCTAGGCGCAACTTTGACGGTGAAAGTCTCATGGTTGGGCTGCGTTTTCTGGATGCGGACTTGTCTCGTTCGTTTCGGAAGTTCGTCTCGTTTTGGATGAACAGTGAAGACTACCAGAAATTGCTCCGAGATCACCTTTTGCCATATTTAAGGAGACTTCGTAGGCACAACCTCATTTTCCAACAAGATAATGCATCCACACACGTATCGCAGTCAACTGCAGATTTATTTTATTTATCTATTTATTTATTTATTCAATACGCTCGCGATAAGCGCAAGCGCCAGAAAAAAAGTATTACAACAACATAACAACATGAAGACACACCTAGAGCGACTCAAACCAATGTCCTATGAGGAGAAAGGGCCACCTTCAGCTTACTCCTAGGTCGACTGATAGGAAGCTTCTCAGGCTCCCCTTTTGTTTGAGACGCACGCAGATCAAAGAATTTGGAGCCTACAAAGCGCGAAAAGTGGATTAACCTATAAACCCGACAAATATCAAAGAATTTCCAGCGAGAAGCCAATGTGTGAAGACCCAGGTATTTGTTCCTTATCGATGCTTTAGGCACTATAGAGTAAAGGAACCCGCCAATGCGAATAAGAACCTTGTAGTTAGTTATTCTGTACCTTTTTCACAAGGTTTATAAGAGGTTGGCTCAACTCCAATACAGTTCAACTTTTGCAGTGGTCTAGTTTTCCTCCAGATCTCACCGCTGATAGAGAACTTGTGCGGCATTCTTGTACACAAAGTGTACAAAAATGGAGCCACTTACACTTCGTTTCTGATCTGAAGAACGCCATACTTCATGCATGAGCCAATGTTGAGCGAACTGTTATTGGTAACCTAACCAGTAGCATGCAAAACAGAATTTTCGATATGGTTGCAATAAAGGTGATGTGACGAAGTACTAATCTTACCTTGTTTGTGGGTACTTTTGTGATTAATCATATTTTCTATGAAGCGAACTTATATTTTGCACCGTCCTCCATTTCTTAAATTTTCAATAAAAGTTCGTGGTATCCTGCACTGATGAGATAACCGGCTTAAAATTCTTCTATAGAGGCTTTCGATAGTGAGGAATACGACGGTAACCGCTGAGCATAGGCAGCGGATCCTTCGGGTACTAATGGACAAATCGGGGGTATCTATAATTTTGCACCGGGGTGTATTAATAAGGACGATGCGATTTTTGTGTTAGCCAAATTCGTTTGATACCGTTTACTCACTCCAAAAGCGCATTGTGTAGGCTCAAGTAAATGTAGTAAAGTAAGTTCAACGACAACATTCGCCAGGGACAAAATAAAAGATTTGAATTCTTTAAAAAAAGCAAATAATGAAGATATTCAATATCTTCTCAGAACCGTTGACACTACTCGTTAAATGGCAAGACATGAGAACTTTTTTTCCTGCAAACAAAATCCTACAAAAAAATTCCTACAGAAATACGGTGCAAAACATCTACGCACAAGTGCAAACTTTGCGAAAAAAAACCGTTCACTCCATTTGTTCATTCCATTATCTCACAGGAATCGTCAGCCAATCAAATTGTAGAGTTATACGGCATTTTCAGTCGAAATTCAACGTTTTTGAAATAAATTTCAACGTTCTTCTGGAATCTTCCCCGCGTAACAACGTTGAATTTGATTTGAAAAACTTTGAATTTCAACTGAAAATGGTATGTAGTCGTGTCATATATGCAAATTGTGAGCTTCAGTCCCGAGTAATCGAAGTCGCTGAACACGAATCTTAAGTTAGTTTTTGCAGCAACGGTTGCCATCAAGAGATATTAATCAAATTATCGATTTTTCGTAAATATCACTCAACAAGATCGAAACTTCAGGCCTGGGGTAATCGAGGTCACTGAACACGAATCTGAATTCACTTTTTTAATTTTCCGTCGAAATTTGTGTTTGTTGTGCAAATTCCGTAGAGTATTCAAGTGTATGACATCGATGACAGTCGTGGTCGCAGAGAACGCAAATGTGAAGTTAGATTTTGAAAATATCGACGAAGACCGGCCATACAATTGATTCGCCTCAACGAATTCCCTATAGAAAATCAGTTGCTCAATCAACTTCAACCGATAATTTCAAAAACGAACTTCAACTTTGTGTTCAGCGAGATCGACTACCCCAACGGCTGAAGCTTCGGACCGCAGCCGATCGCCATCAACTGCGGTCAGTATCGCCAATACGCCATTTCCCCACGCCAGTTGTGATGGACTGATGGAAACACGCACACACACACACACTACCCTTCTATGTATAGTAGGATATTGAATGCGTTTTCGTTACGGTGAGCTCCTCGACAGTGTGCTATCGAAAACAATCGTCACCGAAATGAACGCCCCTTACAAAAATCATAATTATGCCACATTCGAAACAACCACGTATTCGAAATTCGAATATTACTCGAATTTTCGCACCTCGAATAATCGAATTCGAATAATTATTCGAATTTTCAAACCTCGAATAATCGAATTCGAATAATTATTCGAAATTGCAAACCTCGAGTAATCGAATTCGAATAATTATTCGAATTTGCTAAACTCGAGTAATCGAATTCGAATAATTATTCGAATTTACGAAACTCGAATAATCAAATAATCGAAAATCGAATTCGAATAAATTATTCGAATATTTATTCGAATTCGATTATTCGAGCACAAGTATACCTACTACCCGCCCCGCCCTACTTGGACAAGTTTGCAGGGCGAGGGAAGGAGGTGGTTTCTTCAAACTTTCGCCACAAATAGAGACTATGGTGATTCCGGTCAGGAGTTAATGGTTTCTGCATTGAAGGCTTGTCTGCAATTGGAGCAAAACCGGTTCACCGTCCTCTAATTTTAAAGGATCAAACAATTCTCCTTATATTGAAGAGCTTTCTAGCGGATGATCGCCTTGTTATTTCGTGAAGATGTTGCTGTATTTGTTGGAGACGTGGACAACGCCTTAATATTGAGCAATGTGGCGGGACTTGAAAAGAAAGCCTTGACGAAGAAGCAGAAGTCTTTTCCTCCAAATATGTTGTGCTTGTCTCAAGAACGAAATCTGCCTCCATGTGATGGCGGGACCCGGACATCTCGTCCTCGGCGCACCATTTGCTTCACTCTGAGGGCAGTGTAGGGAACACCTCTCCGCCTGAGTTTATCACTATTTTCAAACCGTTATTTTCTGTTCTTTTTTCTGCTTTATTCAGAATAATGAGTGAACTGATAAGTCATCCAGATGCAATGGGTAACCTGCTTCATATGGGAACTGATGAGTGTTGAGCACATTGCGTATTCATTATCGTGGTGCGAAAGATATATCAATGGTCGATGAATAAAGGTGTGGTGAACGCGTGCTATGGAGAACAGAGATCGAAAAATGGAAAATTTGAGAATGCCCATAGCTCGGTGTCGTTCCTGAGTGGTTTTGAGCGATCAGGTTCATTATGAACCATTCCGAGGATGATCTACGTATAGCTGTTCAAGACGGCTGTTTTGTTTAAAAACATATCTGAAAAAGTGCAGGGCTCAGGCGTAAGCGCTGATCGTAAACGTTTTTCATCAATATGGAGCGAGTCTTAGGTTCATCAACAGTTATTGCCTTTATCTCTGGCGTTCAACAGTCCTCTTCTTTGAGCTGCTTCTTTTAAGTCAGACGGCGAGTAAGACGCTTAAGAAGTTTTGACGAGCTAACCGTTTTCAATTTTCTTCGAAACATTATTTTGTTATTTTAATTAGTTTATTCTTACTTTATTACACAATATTTTTATTTTCTATTGTTTTTCTGAAGCAACATAAAAGGAATCTTATAAAGAAAGCCGATGATCTATGCTGTAATGGTGGCATCCCTATCACGAAGTGGATGCAAAAGGTGTGACCGAAGTGCCTTCGTCGTATAGATAGTAGCCAGAATGTTGGTGCATGGTATCCAAAGCATCGAAGTCAAGTAGAATAGAGCCATTAGTGGTCGAGTCTGGAATTGCTGGTACTTACATTTCTCGCAAACTCAGCTGAGGAAGTACGCTCTTCAATGAGCATCTATTTCCTCAGTTAGGATTGTAGGTCATGTTTATATCCATGCACATAAATCCCTCCGGATTAATGATTTTGACGCATAGTATAGTACATATTTATATCAGGGGTGTGCGTAATTACGATTTGCGATTTACGACGTTCTGGGTCGTAAATCGTAAAATTTCTTAAATGTTATCAATAGACGAGCAACAGACCAAATGGCGTGACGTAGCACGGGTATAAGAAGGCATCGTCGTGAAGAGAGTGAAAGCTCTTTCGTCATGGTCGTTTCAGTGCCTGGCCTCACTCAAAATTTGCAGTTGGACAGCGCGTTTTCACAGAGATCGTGAGCCACTCAACTCGACACCACCGTTATTATGTTCCAGAAGATTTAGAATGTATGAAATTATGTCCTGGAATGTCTGTGCTGAGCCTGTGGCACTAAGCCAGGCCGTAACACGTTTTGTTAAATCTTGAAAAACGATTGAAATTCTGTTGCATGACTTTTCCGATAACCTAAAAGAGAATCTAAGAACTTTTGGTGCATCATAGGACAGAGTTGCGCAATGGGGTCATTACGCGATGTTTGTCGAACTGCGGCGCATTCACTGGTTTCTGAGCGGTGAAATGATTTTTTAATTTTTTTTTGTATCTGATAGTGACGTTTACTATCGCTTCTGCTAAATCCTATATTTACATGCATCTCACGAACTGCTAAGAGGTTGGAAATTTAGTGGCCATTCAAACGATGAAATGAAAGCTTTTTGTCGAAGCACCATGAGGCTGAGGTAGAGTTTTCAAATCAACTTTTTCGACTTTCACAAAACGTGTGAACTTTGATTTAAGAGGTTTCGTGTGACCAGAGCTAAAACAAAAAGTAAAAAAGGAAAAAAGCTTGGCAAGAAAACTTCCCAGCTTAGGTTTAAAATAACACGACAAGTAAACAAGAGTTGGATCATCTTGTATTAACGTTAGCAGAAAAACGAACGAAAACTAAGTTGTATTGCAGAACACGTTAGGTAAGTCTTACGATTTACGAACTACGATTTACGATGGTTTTCTCGTAAACACGATATACGATTTACGAAATTTCGAATTTCAATTACGCACACCCCTGATTTAAATACACGGACGAAGGATAAAGGATGGCGTTATTCAGCCCTTTTTGGGATGCTGTGCGCATTCTACTTTTACGATATGTGGAGGCAGTTTGAATGCGTATTTGACCTGTTGGCCCTGGGCGGACTATTTTGTAATAACTTTGGACTTCAACAGCAGCAACCTATAATGAATACATTATTACTTCCCTGGGAAAGTACAGCCCGAATAAAGCACCACATCAGTTTATATATAGAATGGGAGCTGCGTCTTCGCTAGCTAATAATGTGGTCAACTATCTTTGATTTCGAGACCAGTGGTCCTAGGCTTGAATGCAATGCTACCTATTATCGTATCGCTCGGCCATGGATGTGGATTTTATCTAATGATACTGGTCATATTTTGTCACCTAATGGTGAGTAACTTGGACTTATTCCCCTCTTAGGACTAGTTGCCTTGCATTACAGATATCAGCTTATCAGCTCCTTTTCAAGCAGATAAGAACTGTTGCAGATATCTAAATTTTAAATCTAAATGTGTTGCAAAAATAAAGATTTGGACGCACCTCATCAGGTTTACGACGTCGAAACACACTGGATACGATAACTGCAGCCAATGCTATAACTAAGAGTAAACCATGGACTAGAACGTTCAATTCTGTCTTTGACCTGTAATTCATACGACCTGGAACACTTAAATTTATGTGGAGAAGATCACATATATATCATAGTGCTTTGAAGGACGTATATCTGCAGCAGTCACATTATTTCAGTAAAAATTCGCCATGGAAAACAAAACCGTAAAATAATTAAACAGGGAGGTTGCATATACTTTCGCTGTTGGTAGCGCGGTTAGAGTGTAAGTATGCATTCACAGAACAAAAAATTGAGAAAGCATGTTTGCTTAGCAAATATACACAGCTGAAAAAAAAGCTCAGAAAATTGCTGTTGTTCCATACCACACATATACAATGGAAAAAAGGACAACTAGGTATTCGAATAAAAGAACAACTAGTTATAAACGCAGCGGCAACGTATGCTTCGTAGAAAGCCACAGACGAAGTTCCAACAAAACATTGGAATACTGCAGGCTCAGTCGATTTTGTCATGACCCTTGAATTGCACATTTCTCGCTTGTTCAAGCTCTTTCGAATTACCAGTCTTCTTAACATTGCTAACCGCGGGGAGAAGGGTTACCGCAAATCGCAGCCGATACAATCCTAATAGTCCCGGTTTAGTGTCTCTGTAAACTGTCACTCGAGTTACGTCTCGTTAATATGGGAGCCATTACAGCGAAGTCAAAGCTTGACCTCGCCTTCCCATTCTTCCTTGTGTCGCGTCGCAAATGTAGTAATAACCTTTTTATCCCTCTTGGACGTTGTGGTAATAATAAATTCTCGATTATGTAGACCGATCAATCGTCCGGAATTGAACAAACTCACACATATGGAAGAACACGGCACAGATACGCTAGCGTGGAGCAGCACGAGCGCCAGGCAACTATCAACCGACGTCTGAGATTGGGAAGCGGTATACAACTGTTGTTTCAGCACTCCAAAATTTTGCTCTATCATTTCGCGCGCACTGCACAATACTCTGCTTTACAGCTCTGCAAGTCACATTTTTAAGATCGATATTAACGAATTTTGAACTGGATAAAGTTCGTTTTTAGATGAAATTACCTTTCAAGAAGGAGTGTTTCGGCTGTGTGGGCAGAATCCCAATAAACGCGCCGTCGAGCCTTCCTCAAGGATATTTCCATAAAGAGTAAACCCAATGAAAGTTTGGACTCGTGGGCTGATTCGGGCCGTTTCGACTGCATCAGCTACTGCGTCCATTGGTCCTTAACCACGCCAACATTCAAACTCTGGAAGCTGCCAAATGTGGGAGGCGCACACCGTAGACCTCTCTAGACTTGGACCCTTATCGATTTCTGCCAGACAACTCGACGACGATGATGATATCGCACCTAACGAAGCGGTCATCCTAGACGGCGTCACAGCATTGCATACAGTAATCCCTTTGCGGCATATCGCAGCATCAAAAGACGTAAGACGGCTACAACATTACCATCGTATTCTTGTTTTTTCGAGTTTCTTCTCATATCTCTCTTGTTGCAGGGATCTCCCTCGATAGAGAGCCTTCGGGCTCTCTTGTTAAGAGGGATCTCGGGCCGCTTGTCGTAAGGCCACGTGGCGCGTCACCGGGTGGTGGATAGGGGATTTAAACGCGAACCAAATGCGACCGTGTACTGCCCAGAGGCGCAGGTGGGATGCAGGGATGGACCCCTTGCTCCTGCTGTGTCGGGTCGACGCGTTCCTTGCGCGTAGGAGCGGCATGTTCGTGCACAGTGTGCGCGGATGTGTCCGTGACTGCGCGGATTGTAACTGTGTCGGCCCGACCAAAAGCTTGCACTCCGTAGACTGGGAGTACATCGTAAGGCGATTCGAGGCCGCCTTAAGTCTCGCCCGTCCCTTCGGGCAGTCTGGCTGGCTGCCCGGAGTTCTTCGCCCGCACGACAGAGCCCGACTAGCTACCCGTGTGTACTCCAGTCAAAAACAGCAGCACTAAAGGGTCTCATTCCTCTGACCCCGAAAGAGCCCCATTCTGCAGCGATGGGAAGGACGAGTACGGAGAGGCTGCTAAAATCTCAGGGCCTAGCCAGGCTGCGCAAATTGAGAAGGACTAGGATGACGATCTGTACTTACAACGCCCGCACGCTCGCATCGGAACATCCGTCGAGAACCTGATGATGCAAGCCAGGAAGATCAAGTACGACGTCATCGGACTGACCGAGACGAGAAGACACCACCCCCTACATGCCGCCTACGACTCCGGAGAAGAACTGTTCCTCGGAACATGCGACAGCAAGGGAGTAGGCGGCGTTGGTGTCCTCGTCAACACGCACTTGGCTATGAACATCGATTCGTACGAGTCTCTGACAACCCGAATCGGACGTCTGCGGCTGAAGCGATGTGGATCCGTGCCAGCTTTGACTGTGTTCGTCGCGTATGCCCCAACATCCGACTACGACGACGAAGAGGTCGAAGCCTTCTACGTGGAGCTGGAGAAGTTCTATAAGGAAGATCATACCATCTACAAGGTGATCGTCGGCGACTTCAACGCCAAGATCGGACCGCGAAGGTCGCCGGAAGAACTTCACATCGAAACCCACGGTTTGGAGTGGAACGAGCAAGGTGAAAGGCTGTCTGAGTTTATCATGCCGACCAAGACCATCCATGGAAACTCACAGTTCCAGAAGCCTCCCTCTCTACGATGGACCGGTAAATCCCCCGGTGCCCAGCTCCACAACGAGATCGACCACATCATCTTCAACCGCAAGTATTGCCTGACCGACGTTTCCGTTGTCCCCAAGTTCTACACGGGTCGGACCACCGCCTCCTCCGTGCAAGGTTCCACTTTTTGCGTCAAGGAGAGAAGGCCGTGAAGTTTAAGAAGAGGAGTCCCAGAACGGCCATCAACTGGGACCTTTACACCTCTCTTGCCGGCCTTTGGGAAGACACCGTTATGGACAACATCGACGAGGAATACGACCACTTCGTGCACCATCTCCGCGATAGTGCTAAAGGAGCTGAGAGCTTGCAGACCACCAAGAGACGCCTGTCTCCGGAAACTCTCGAGCTGATACGCCAGCGTGGAGCAGCACGAGCGTCAGCGGTATTTAGCGTTAGTGGAAGTGCGGTATTTTCTTTTTATTTCCCTGCGTAGCGTGGTGGGGCAAGACATGGATATGACCCTTGGTTGGCCTGGACGGGAAATTCGAACCAGAGACCTGTAGTCGGGTGCCGGCGACATCCGGCGGTTTCTGGGACAACACTGGTATTTTTACTCACCTCGAAGGGATGGAGGTTTTGTTCTAACACATTTGCTTAAGCCTGGACCGGCTGGTAGAGAGGCTATATGTTGTTACAGGATGTTTTGTTGCGATCAAAACTCTTGCGCCAGGCGGGACTCGAACGCGCATCTTCTGCTTTCCGGGCAGCGATGTTCGCCTTACACCACCGGCGCTGTTTGACCGCCCTTAACCGGTTCGAGTCCCGCCTGGCGCAAGAGTTTTGATCGCAACAAAACATCCTATACAACAGATGGAGGTTTTGGTTGGTCTAGGTGGAACCCGACCTCAGTCACCCATTCGGGGTACACAAGCCTGAATGCGCACCATGCTACAGCTTACTTAACCAAAACATCAAGATATGGTGTGCGTTGAAATGAACGAACACTCACACAAACAGATCTGCAAGTCAGGGCTGTGCCTAATCACGATTTACGATTTTACAAATCATTTCACGGTGATTTTTGCAATTTTTGTACAATTTACGGCATTTTGGGTTGTAAATTGTAGATCTTCGTTAATAACGGAAGATGGGTAACCTTATAGAAAAGCAGCATTCGAGCTTTGCGTGTCGAATAGGATGTGCGCGCTACGTGCAACTTGATGGTATGATAAGCGCTCATATCGATTCACGCGCCGCATGATCGAATGGGAGGTTATCATTAGATCGCGTAACACTTCGCGTGCACACTAAGTCCTCCTGCATACTGCCCTTCGCTGCGATGGAATCGCGACGATGAGTTTTGCAGAACGACGCGAAAGGTTTTCAGTGCTCGATCGCTCTTTGCTCTGCAAGGGAACGCGACGGTCACCAATCAGGACTAACGCTAAACAGAGAAAAGCTACATGTCCGCGATGGATGCGTGAAGCTATAGCGACTGCAGTGACGCTTCGTTTGACTATTCGGCCGCGCGGCGGAATGGCCATAAACTGGGAGCCGCGATGGAAGTATACCCGGGCCTAAACTCTTCCTAAGGGGTGGCGGATGGTGTGTACCAGGGATGAGCGGATAACAAAATTTTCAAACCCGGATAACGGATTACGGATAATTTTGCTCAAAAAATCGCCGGATAACGGAAAAACGGATAACGAACAAACAACAAAAATAAAACTGTGCTTAAACTGCTCTAGTTTCAACATCAGACATGGAACGCAACTGCTGTCAAATTATAAGTCCTTTCTAACGACTTCAATGGAGTTTTTTTAACATAGTGCAGTCGCTTTAACAAAGCCCTATGGGATTCTCACGAAACTTCAGTAAAAGAAACGCTTCTTCATTGCCATCCAAACCGATGCCGAGTTCGAATTGCGAACCACGATTCCTTCCCCAGGTTCCACGAACTGCTATCAAACTCGTGAGGGAGGACAAATAGCAAGACCACCAAGCTGTGAAACTAAAACTGTTCTGCAAACTCTACTCTCCTGATGTTTCGCTATGATCACCTTAATTTAAGTCTGGAAAAGATGAGGAGAGACTTTGTTCATCCAAGCACCATAATACGATTTACAATTTTTCATATTTTTGCCGTTTAAAACGAATTGGAAGAACGAGGCAAAGGATGCGTAAAACAGCCCAACTAACCGTATGGAAACATTCATAAGTCGCCCTAGGAGGGAGAGAAGTGAGACTCATCCACCTCTTATTCACTCACATTTGTCTTCATCGAACAACTTGCCCTCATTTTGCCCGTTTCCATTGTTGGGTGGTTTTAGTGATCAATCGTCAGGTTTTCTTTTTGAATTAAGACTGTGACCAAACAGAATGATCCTTGGATGAATGGCTCCTCCGATGCCTCTTGACTTTTCTATGCCAGGCCGACTCAGCCGAATAAAGTCTGCATAACAATCTTGGTTTCACGCGGATCGATACTCTTGTTCGACAGCATCCCAAGATCTAAGAAGAACGTGGAATGAGATGGGTGAAATACCAGCTTTCCACAGGCTAGCCACTACAAGCCATTGTGCAGTCCTAATGCAGAGAGATATGAAAACTAGGAAAGCGGAAGTAGAGTGTCCCTGAAAGGCAATCTTAAATTAAAATGAAGCTCCAACATGCGCAGCGGAGAATCAATTTAGGGCAGTTCAATTGCACTATTTAGCTTTTTAATAGAGAGAACCAATTTCTTAGGATTACGGAGGTACTACTAGTACCAGCGTACAGAAAATACTTTCAGGAAATCGTTTCTCTGAACACACCTCAACAATTTGTGGGAGCTTAGCTTTCTCCACTCATTTAGATTGAACCTGTACCCATTTTGCTTGTATTCATTACTGCTCAGCGGTATGTGTTTAATGCGTTACAACAGTCTATCAGTAAAAACTAAAATACCTTTGCCGAATGCTACCTACATACTGCGATCGTGGAACAGAACGCTAAATTCGAAACTAAACTATTCTTCTTGGGATGTGCCAGACCCTCCACTTGTGACCACCAGTAATATTATCAAGGCAGCTTGTATGCATTCTTGGTCTGCACATGGCTTGTGGTGACAAGCTCATGAACAATTCAATCCATAGTAGGTTTCATAGATGTATGGTATAAATGGACGACCCTGGAAGGATGGAAGTTAGACGTCTTTCCAACTACGTCACCAGTGCCTGAACTCACCCACCTCCTAGATTTAAATGCCCTCTATTGTTGCTCGCGATCACTCCTATGATTGTGAAGCTTACACAGCTATACAATACCAGGCCCAAACCTGGGTATCAGCCAATTTGTTGTTCGTTATCCGGTCGAAAATTGCCGGATAACGAACAACAAAACGGATAAGCCAAAACCCCCGGAAACCGGATAACGGATAACGGATAACGGATAATCCGCTCATCCCAGGTGTGTACGCAATCGGAGTCGTCGCGAAACAATTGTTCCGATCGATACGCTGCGTACTTATGTTTCCATTTGTTTACTTAACGTTTACGCTGGTTCGTCAGTTTTTTGTTTCTCGTTGCTTATTTCGTCGTTTTCGCCTTTCTGTTTTCGTTCTTTAACTGAAGTGTTCTTTTTTCCGAATTTGCGGCATGTCGGACACAAGCTACTACCTCCGTCGGCTAATTCGCCTTCGTAATTTCTTCTGCCTTCTTCTATTTGAATCTTTCTTATAAAGTGCTGTTGAGGCCTCTTATGATGGCGTGTATTTTTCGTTTGTTTAATTGAATCCTATTATCAGAATTTGCGGCGTGTCGAACACAAACTACTCTCTGGCAGCCAAACCAATTTCGTAGGTGCAGTGTGAATACAGTTCCAATATTGTGAGCTTTCGTAAACAATTGGGGGTAGATGTAGCTGTAGAAGTCAATAAATCCATGTTTAGGTGAACTGCAAATACGGAGGCAATTGGAGTGCGACTCTTACAGCTACATCTACCCCTCATTGTCTCTGCCTTACATTTCACACTGGTCTCACGGTATACGTGGTGTTAGATCATCAGTGATTTCCTCCCACATATATACAGGTGAAAGATGTTGTGCAGAATTCATGCAACACTTGTAGTTCAGTCAGCCACTTGTGGTTTTGACCGTGACTGCATGGCGACAGGATAATTTCATATGACACCATCATTTAGATCAGGGAAATTAAGTCGAAGCAAGCAAGCAATTAACCTTTCCCGATGAAGATGTAGAAACAGCAAGAAGTAGCCACACAAACAAATAACCATTGAAGTGGTTCGGTAGAAAAGGCCAATCGCGAAAATACACTAAAAATAAAATAATTAATGATAACAGATTGATTAATTTATGAACAAGATTTAGAAAAGTGTTGTCAAGGACTATATATAAGCGAGAACGGTCGTTTGTCTGTGGGTGAGTGAGTGCGTGTGTGTTTGTTTGTGTACACAGAAGTGCTGAAGGAGTGTGTTGGGAGGAAGTAAGGAAAGGGGGGAGGGGCGGGGGTTGTAGTTGTCACCAGTTGTCAACTGTTGTAGTTGTCGACAGGCGTCCATGTTTAGATGACATGTCACCAATGTCGCGCAAAGGAGGCTCAGGTTGAGAAGAGGTGTCACCGATGTCGCGAAAGGCCTGTCCGGATTCAGACGACGTGTCACCGATGTCGCGACGGGGTTTCAGATTCACACGACGTGTCAACGACGTCACGCAAAGCACGTCCGGCTTGAGAAGAAATGGCACCGACGTCGCTGATCAGGTGCCTGGATTCAGGTCACCGATGTCGCGCGAGGATTCCGGATTCTAACGACGTGTTACCAGTGAAGGTGGGACCAGTAATGGGGGACCGGTGAGGGGGGGGGGGGACCCAGTGAAGGGTGGACCGGTGAAGGAGGGGAAGGGGTCCAGTGAAGGGGGACCGGTGAGGTGGGGGAGGGGTCCAGTGAAGGAGGGGGGGGGGGACCGATAGAAGGTTGACCATTGAAAGAGGGAACCAGGTGAAGGGGGGACCGGTGAGGAAGGTACCAGTAATGGGGACCGGTGAATGGGGGAGGGAAGGGGCCCAGTGAAGGGGGACCGGAAAAGGGTTGATGAATAAAAATTAGGACCAGTGAGGGTGGGACCCGTAATGGGGATCGGTGAAGGATAGGATGACCAGCAAAGAGGGGACCAGTAAAGGGAGGTCCAGTGAAGGTGGGAGCAGTAGTAGGGACCGACGAAGGGGGAGGGGGGACCAGTGAAGAAGGGTGAACCGGAAAAGAGCTGACAATAAAGGGGAACCAGTGATAGGGAACCAGTTAAGGGGGTCCAGTGAAGGTGATGGACCTGTTTTCCCTATTCTGCTATACCATTCTATATAGCAAAACCAGTTTTTTAAATGAATGAGAGAAGGCCTAAAGAGGAGAAGAAGACTTTCGGGGTGTTCTATTCTCCGGGTTTGGGGCGAAGCCCCAACCAGACGTGTGGCGACCGGCAGGCCAGGTAAAGTGTAAAGGACAGCGCTGCTTAAGCTATTTTAAGGTGCGCTACGCGATTTATCGAAGGCGATATGAATGCCAGTACAACGAATTGCGCAGGACAGAAATAAGTCTAGTATCAATTCAGTGACCACGGAGGGATGAAAGGCCTAGTTGGTCCTGAAGGGAAACCCGAACCAGGAAGCTGGTACCGGGAGCACGTAACAGCCTTCATCCGACTGCGCTCCACGCGCCCATTTTATTTTTATTTCGTCAATTCTTGTTACACTAGAAAATATGGAATAATATTCTCATGCAATGTTTACCTCAAAGCATCAGTTCTAATGTAACAGCTTTGTTATACAATAAAGGAATGATAAATTGCCATTCAATGCGCTTATTATAACTGAGAAGTGAAACAACAAAACGAAACTATTTGGTTACACAAGGGAAGGTAGTTGTGCACTTGAGCTTCTCCTTCAGTAACCCACTTCGAGCTACATTGAGAGTCCACTTATTCAATGAACCTTTATTTTAATTTATTTTAGTTTGTTGAACAGTTTTGTTGTAAGGTGTGCTTCTAGATTATTCTTCTTCGCCATTTCCAAATCCTAAAGGCAGTAGCCTCCTAAAAACATTAAAAGCTATTAGGTTGTCCCATAAGTCCCCGCCGTTTTTTTCAACGATTCACTGCAGATTTCGCCGGCGGTCTTTTGCACAGCGCTGCACAGCTTTCGAAAGAGAATGATTTGCTCTATCAGAACATTTATTGCATTTCTTTTTTCATTATGAATTTTGTCAATTTTTAGGTCGTTGAAGTGAAAAGTGAAAAAGTGAAAAATTAGCCATTTGCGCACTTGTTCTCTCCGCTTAGGCTGTACTTTTTTGCAAAGTTTTTTATAGCACTTGGAAGACAATATTCTGTACTACAGGAATCTGTGTTGGTCCTATTTTCCCACTTGCCCTTTATTGATTTTTAGGGCATCAAATTGGGAATTCCGACTTTTCCGCCCGAATTTTTACCAAAACTCCGGTTCTGTGGTTGAACTTTTTTGCTTGGTGTTATATGTCGTTTGGAAGAAGATGTCTTGCTCAGTAAGAATTTGTGTCGCGTTCATTGACTCACTCTGATTTCTGTCGAATATCAACAACTGAAGAAGGAGAAGGAGTTGTTGGTGAAGACGATTTTTCTCTTTTTGGCATTATGTTGATATTCAAGAGAAATCAATAAACGCAACAAATATTCTTATAGAGCAAGACATTCTCTTTCGAATGACATATAACACCTACTGGAAAAGTTCAACCACAGAGCAGAAGCTGTCGGCAAAAATAACCATCCTCCTTCGGGCGTCCCAATTTGATTACCTAAAAACCAATAAAGGACAAATGAGCAAATAGCACTAACACGCATTCTTGTAGAACAGAACATTGTCTTTCGAATGCTATAAAAAACTGCGCAGAAAAATTACAAACCTAAGCGGAGAGAACAAGTGCGCAAATGGCTACTTTTTCACTTTTTCACTTTTCACTTCAACGACGTAAAAATTGACAAAATTCATGACGAAAAAAAATGCAATGCATGTTCTGATAGAGCAAATCATTCTCTTTCGAATTCTGTGCGGCGCTATGCAAGAGACCGTCGGCGAAATCTGCAGTGAATCGTTGAAAAAAAAAACGGCGAAGACTAATGGACAACTTAATAGATCTACATTATTTTAAAACACATTAGGTCAAATCAAAGCGCTTTTCAAAACGCTGCTAGACTAGGTGTCCCCCATGCTAGTCGTGTTCAAAATTATTTAACACGACATAAAGGTAAGTTCTCTCATCTGAAGTTTATCAAGCAGAGTTGATTCGTTCTCACGACACGTTAAATGGCTACTCGTGAATGTTTCTGTAAGAGGAAGTTTTCTCAAGCACTCACATTTCCTGTAGTGGTTATGAGACCGTGAAATCTCTTCTATAATATTATCGCTAAAAGTTCCCTACCTTTTCATAACTTATGTTGGTTGCCATTATACGCAGTGGGATGTGGTAGTCATTAAGACCATAGCGGAAATCGTAGGTGCTGTAGAACGGTATGGCGATGACAGTTGGGAGAGCGACTTGTATTATAAGAATCTTCCATTTCGACAATTGTTCTATCGCCTAAATATTTGATTTTTCAAAAAAAAACAATGGTGAAAAACACAATAATGCAAAAGCGAAGTAAGAAAAGCAACTTGAGGGGAAATTGCGAACAGTGCATCATTTAAATGTTCGAATTTGAGCCGTCACAACTTTTAGGAAAGAGAATTAAGGTTAGTTTAAAATAAATGTACAAAGCTCTCAGCATGGATGAAGTAAAAGAAGAAGAGCCCTAGAAGTTCAGAGATGCAGAGCTATAAGTTTATTATATAGTTTACCAACAAGTAAGTTTCCTTTAGTAAAGGTTAAACGAAATAAAACGAAAGGCGTTTATAACTCAAACTTTTACAGAAAACTCCATTTGTGCTAATGTAATTATTTAATTTAGGAGAAAAATGTACATCATGAAAATCAAAAATACCTTCAAAGTTTTGGAGACAGGAGCGCATATTGCCAGTAATCGTACACAGACAGCAAGAAGCACGTTCGTGGATTGTATGTACATAATCTGTTCCTGGGTAATCATGGCAAACTTGGTCCAAATCGGATAAGAATTCAGATAAAGAAACAGTGGTGCCACCACCTCGAAGCATCTTGTGTATACTGTTGTGGTAAAAAACAACAGCATAAAAAGGTCGAGAAAACACTGAAATAAGTAAAGGCCAAGTGCAAATAAATATAATGCATGCATTACTGTAAACATTATAGTACAATATACATTATAGTACATTTTTCAAATCTATTGGAACCTGCTGCATTTTTTTAGAGCCATTTAAATCTCAAATTCCTTTGCTTCATTTCATTATGACATTATCATGGACCTTGAATGCCGTTAGCTTTTTGCAGCTTGAACACTGTTTGAAGTTTATGTTAAGTGACCTATAATAAAGTTAAACATGAGTTTAAAGCTGTCACGAGCAAGAGAGATGCTAGTTGAAGGAGGTATAAAATATATAAAAACAACAACAAATATATAAATATATCTATGTGTATAAAATCACTTCATAAGTGAACGGCAACACCTACTTTAACTAGTGTCTCCCTTGCCGACACTAGTTAAAGGGGGTGTTACCGTTCACTTATGAAGTGATTTTATACATATATATTTATATGTTTGTTTTTATCATTATTTTTATACCGAATTTATGAATTTCTATTTTCTATCTATTTTCAAGCTTCCTACGGTATGCTATGTGAACATTTTTGATAAGTTCCGGCTGCAACTAGTATATGTAGACAACACGGAATATGTGCATCAAAGGCTGTGCCCGCGTCTAACAGTTGGGGTCGTTAGGAGCAGTCTGCTTTGGACGCTACCCTAAGTCTTCGCTTCGGTAAAAGTTGGTTCCGCAGTTGTGATGAAGCTTGAGCTGGCGAACGAGCTGTTGCTACGCCAGTAGCAAAACTTTGCTGCCATGCTACTGGAGTGTGGGGTGTCAGAATTCACCCAGAGACGGCGGTAAGACCACTCTCGGTGGTAACGCCCCCTTCGGAGCAGGCTCAAGACAGCATATGCCGACGGACTCCATTTCGATTATGATTGGTTGGGGTCGGCTGTGATTGGTCAGCCAAGTTGGGGGCGTTTTGCGACGTTCGATATATCGCAGAATCAAAGAAGAAGTTGTACGTAAACGAGGTTGCAGATCAAGGCAGGGAATCTGGCAGTGAGGATAGGGTAGGCATACTGTCTGGCTCTAATAGCGAAAATTGTTTTCGTAGCTTTATTTTCATTGCAGCGACGTTCCTTTTTTCACTATAAACAGCAGACTTCTATTAAGACGATTGCAATTGAGAGGAATGCACGCGAGGGGCAGCGGAGCCTGTGTTTGTCCACCACTCTTCAAAATTTTCCAGAACTATAGAAAATTAAAAAAAAAACGCCATTTGTGGCTCAGAACTAACCTCCAGACAAGCGAAGCAAAATTCGCTGCTAAGAAAGGTGGAAATCGATTTATTATGGGCCAAAACTGGGTATGAAATTGAATACACACATAGTGAGAAACCGAGCCTTCCACTGTCCCACAACAAGTCCGCCAAATTCACTATCCCATTTGAATTACAACCTTGAGCATCTCTCCGGCTATAACTGAAAGCCATGAGTCTTAGTCTACTGCAATCCTTCTCTCACTTGTACATGACATAATTTGCCTATAGTTACTGGGATTCAAAAAATTATGTTCAACGAGTGGCATTGATCGCGAATCAGTTGTCTTATTAGCCGGCACAGAGGACGATCCTGTTGATGTGGTGAATGTAGCAGCACCAGGTGCACCAGATGATCTATGTAGGAATAGGTGGTGCAGACGACAGGAGGATGTTGGAGACGGCGTAGTGCTGCCTTTGCGAGAATAGGATCGCCAAGGCAGCATTACGAAACGGTGTTTAAATTTTGGATTTAGTAGTTGTCGCTGCCCTACAACTGTTATTCAAGATTGCTAGACGTTCAATAACCTTGTTCGATGTTAGTCGATGTATCCACTCTATCGAACATTTTGTGACCGAGTATAAAATGGTGCCTTTGTTTTTTCGCTGAAGATGGATAATTTTCTTGGTAGGTGCGGTGCCAAGTCTTCAATGCCAACTACACCGCTGAATCTATACGAGTGATAAAAAATTCTACAGAGTAATCAGGAAAGGACAAATGGCTACTCTGGTTGGCCTTCTCTGAGCCAATTGGTTCTATCAAGCATTAAAATTGCTCTAGCAACGTCACTGAAAAGAAGTAGAGATTGGAGTAAGTGTTAATAGTTTTCAGACTAGTTGGTTTCTATCTCCTGTACACGTTTTTTAAAATTTTTATCCGTTTTCTGACTCTCCACAGAAGAAATTC